>ML786530.1:355695-390945 GCA_009831015.1 Picea engelmannii | reverse complement strand
GGTTCTATTTGGAGTTAGGTTAGTATAGCTGACGCTCCAAGATAGTCTAGCAGAGGATGGATAGGAATGGAGTTGGAAGTAGGTTAGGGAGGAAGGATGAGTAGAATAGTTGAGACTATATGGAGATCTGTCTTGTGGTGGGACTTGATGAAAAAAATGTGTATATATGAATATTCATTATTATATAACTAAACCACAGTTGTTTAAAAAAAATTATGGAACCGGACAATTGTAATTAAAACAATTTCTCACATAATTAATTGATTGTTGTCTTTTATAAAAGACTAATCTTGCTGATTGGATTGAATGCATACCTAAATTATTAAAGGATGACAGTTTGACTATTAGTATGTGCACGAGATTTGCATTTACTAGCTACACATGCATTCCTTATACACATACACTAGTATGTATGATTTTCTTGACTTACTTACTGATAATATCAGTTACTTGTTGTGAATGTGTGCACCCTGTTCTTTTCCTTTGTACCATCAGACACCTTAAACTTCGGGACAAAGTTTCTTGAAGGGTGGGTGTATGTAACAACCCTAATTGGATACATGCTTAAAGATTATTAAGTAAGATTTAATTAAAGAAATTAATTATGGTTAACTGAGTAATAATTCAAACTACAGATCACATTTAATGATTTGTGAAATAAAATTAAAAGATCAATGAAAAATGATATAAAAATGGTGGCGTATGCAGAGAGGGATAGCCATGGATCCCGAGAAGATAAAATATTAACTCATGACGAAGGACGGAGGACGGAGGGTGGTTGTGTAGTAAATGCGTGAGTTGGTAGGGAGGAATAAGGGACGGGAAGAGGTGGATGTACACACCATTCGACAGGAGGGGACAAAATGGATGCTGTGGACGATTGTGTTTTGCTGTGATCAACGAGTTTTTGTGCACTATTGTATTTTGTGGACTTTTGGACTACTGTGAGCACCGATTTTTGAGACTGTGGCTTTTGATCAGGGGAGACACTGAGTTGCTGGAGGTTTTGGGCATGGAGGGCCAGGATATCCGTAGATATCTTGGAGCTAGGTAGTTTTTCCTAGTTGGCAGGGAGGACAATAGTTTTGGGCAGTTATTTTCCTGTTTGTGGCAGGGTTGATCTGTGTAGCAGGGAGCAGAAAGGCAACAACAAAGCAAAGAGGTAACATAAATTAGCATCAGATCCAGGTACTTGTTAAGTTGCGTATTTATTTCATACTGTAAATAATTTAGTATTTATTGATAAATCCAAGTTACTGAAGTTGTTTCTATAACAGTCAATATCATGTTATGAAGTTTTGTTTCAGTTTACTTTCTTAAAATGTTAAGGACACTTAATGATGTTTAGAATTATATGGGCATTACAAAACTTTAATTGATTTTTTTTTTATGTAGTTGTGTTGTTTAACTTCCCTAGTTTTATAATTAATCAAACAACAAGAAACCTTTATATTGATTATATCAACTGTGTTTTTTCATGACATATTAAACATGTAGGAAACAAAGTATGGAATGCAACCAAGAGAGGATGTTTTGAGAGAATGCGTGAAGAATGGCTTCAAAAGAATGTGTATTTTTTATGAAATACTTGGTGCTAAGGTATATTTTTTTTATTTACGCAATCATGTATATTCCACTATATATATAAATATAGATATACTTAATACAATTTATTTCTATGTTTGTAGATGGAAGATGAAGGGGTAGAACATAAAAAACAAGTGGATCAAGAAAACATTAGGTTAAATAATCAAAGTACAATATCACTTACAAATGATGAAGAAATGAGGCATACACATGGCTCGAGCAATGACAATAGTTCAATTGATGAATTCCAATCAATATAATTGAATGTTACTACAAGTTGTATGTTTTGGAATATTTGTCTCTAAAAATCAGGGATTTTGTTTAATGTACTCGACATATTGTCCCAATTGCATGAGGAAATTTTACAAATAAGTGTAAAAATAACATATTGATTGCAATTTGATTATTGTGGACCTATGTGTTGTCCCCTTTTGTATGAAAATGAGTCTCTTATTCATATATAATAAAATGTGTTTCTTATTTTATTACATTGTCAAATGTTGTAAAATGTTGTGTTGTTGAATAATTAATATGTGGATGATTTACATTGTTACAAATAATAGAGGTGCAATTCATTGGATAACGCATTAATGCAACCATTATGTCAAAATGAAATAAAAAAATATAAACCCATATTATTATAAAAAATAATTGATTTTGAAATGATTAATTGAAAATTTGTAAAAAAATAATTAATTAAAATATATACATATAAGTGCACTATATTTTTATGAACTCACTAGATGGTGCATTCCATAATATAGAAAGTGGGAAGTTTTGAGGAGTCATATGCATCAGTGCAATTAATTATAATAACACACTGGTATGAACTATTACGAAAAAACATCATTCTGTAAATGACATAACATACAATAATATTTATCGTTGCAAAATTGTACGGTGATAATGTTTAAAATATATATTGAGGAACTAAATATGATGTATGCATTGATGCTTTAATTTTATTATATGTAATGGGGCTCTAAATATAATGTATGTACTCGTGCTTTTAGTATAATATACACATCAATGATTAGTAAAAATAATGGTGCCAACATCTCATCTCGAATATTCAAAATTTCACTACCCTTCAGTGCACATGGTAAAACAAGCATCGATACATTCTGATTATACAAGCATTGGGGAACATGCTATATGAAATGCATCGAAGCTCAGGATAACTTAAATTCATCGATGCACACTATAAATTAAACGCACCCGAGCATACAAAAACTAAAAAGAATTGGTGTTTAATATGCAAACAAGGCAGAGCCGATGCATAGAAATTATAAGAGACTTGATGATTTTAATAAAATGAAAAAGTTGAAACCAATGCACAATAATTATAAATGTACCGGTGCATTTGTATTATTATAACGCATTAAGGAGGGTTTGTCAATAGTGTACTGGTTCTTTTTGACAATAAAAGAACCAGAAAAAAACCTCCACTACAACCTCTGCCTACCCAATTTTTTTTAGTTATATGGAACATCCCTTACAACCTCCGCTAAAACCTCTGCAATCAATAGATGAGGTTGTAATGAAGGTTTTTTTGAAAGTTTACCAAATTTTGTAACAATAAAAACCTTCACAAAAAACTCTACTAGAAGGTGTTCTCCCTATAGTGGCCAGAGTTCCTTTGTCGATGATAATTATTGAGGTCATAGTTTCTACTGAAAAGGAACTGTAACTGAGAGGAACTATGACGAAGAAACTATGTCCAACATAGGAAATATGACTTCCATTTGTGAGCCATAATTCCAAGGAATTTATTGACCATGAACTTTGATCTAGGGTGTATTATGACCAAGAAACTATGATCCTTATATTTTTTCATTGATCAGAGTCATCATGGACCTCATCATAGTTTTGATTGGTCAGAGTTACTATGGGTTAGAGTTCATATTGGCTAGAGTTCTTGAGGTCATAATTCCTTCATCATGGTTCTTTTGGTCACATTTCTTTTTGGTCAGAGTTTTTTTGGGTCATAGTTTCTAACCAACAAGAAATATGTTTGACAAAGGAACTATGAGCTTAGAAACTCTAATCATAAGAAATATGTCTGATATTGGAAATATGACCTCAAGAAATCTGACCGATAGGAACTCTGACCAACAAGTTCATATTGGTCAGAGTTCCCTTTTCAGTCATAGTTCCTTTGTTAGTCGAGAACTCTATCCCATAAAAACTTTGACTAATCAAAACTATAATGAAGGAACTATGATCGAAAAAGGAACCATTCCTTTTATTTTTCAATCATAGCTCTAAGGAATTTATTGACTAGGAACTTTGATTACATGACTATTTTGACTGATGAGCTATGATACTCTTATTCCTTCATCGATCAAATTTCTTATCAGTTAGAGTCACCATGGTCACAATTCCAGTCAGTTAGAGTTATTGTGGGTTAGACTTCTTGTTGGCTAGAGTTCTCGAGGTCATAGTTCCTTGTTATAGGCTAGGATTGAACCAAACACACATATGAAACATACAACCATATAAATTTAAAGTCCCAATGACAAGATCAATAAATAGTTGACTTAGAATAATATGCAATCAGAGTGCATAAGTCACATGTACGATAATGGACTTTGTAAGCACATCCACTACTGGGTAGTCTCAATCATCAAAATAGTGACTAACAAAGGAACTCTAACCCACAAGAACTACGATCGACAAGAACTTGGCAATGAAAGTTCCTATTAGTCATATTTCACGAGGTCATATTTCTTTTGTTTGTCATAGTTCCTGTGGGTCAAAGTTCCTACGAGTCATAGTTACCCTGGTGAGAGTTCCTATTAGTCAGAGTTCCCATGGGTCATAGTTCCCATTGACTAGAGATCCTGAGTGTCACAGTTACTTTGACGATCGTATATATTCATGTCAGGCAATGTTCATGTTGGATAGAGTTGGTGAGGTCATAGTTCTTATCGACTATAGTTCCCAAGGTCATAGTTCCTCTATCAATTATATTTCCTACTAGTCAGAAAATATGGCCCACAAGAACTCTTACCCACAATAACTATGACCACAAGAACTAGGAAGAAGTAACTAGAACATCAAGAACTCTATCCAACAATAAATCTAACCCAAAGTAACTCTAGTAGATGGGAAATGTGACCATGATGATTTTAAGTGGTAAGAAATTTGATCGATGAAGGAATAAGAGGATCATAGCTCGTCAATCAAAATAGTCCTTGATCAAATTTCTTGGTGAAAAAATTCCCCAGAAATATGAGAAACAAAAGGAGGTCATAATTCCTTTCTCATACTTCATGTGGGTTAGAATTCCTATCTGACAAAGGAAATGTTCCCTAGAAATATGACCAACAAACAAAGGTCATAGTTCCTTTGTCGATCAAAGTTTCTTCATCATAGTTCATGTTCGTCAAATTTCTTGTATGATAAAGGAACTATGACATCAAGAACTATGATTGAAAAAGGAAATATGACCAATAATAAATCCTCGATCAAAGTTCCAATTGATTAGAGGTCCTTAGGTAATTATGTTTCTTTTTTCATTCATGGTTCTTGTTGATTAAAGTTCATGAAGTCATAATTCCTTTGTAAGTCATAGGTCATGTTGGTTAGAGTTCTTGAGGTGATAGTTCTTGTGGGTCAGAGTTCATAAGGTCATAGTTCCTGCTGATAAAAAAATATGAACCACAAAAACCATGAACGAGAAGAGATATGTCCATGAGAATTATGATGAAGGAACTATGACATTAGGAACTCCAGCGAACACGAATTCTAACTCAAGAAATCAAGTATATCAAAAGCCAAATAGAATTTTAGGCGTTAAGACCAACAATTGTGTGCAATCATAGAAACACCATATTATAGCTCCTAATAGGGTTTCCATGAGGTCTTATTTGAGTTTAGTTTGATACCTTTTGCAAGTATTCACTTGATCACAACTTATTGTAGATGTGTCATATTAGGTTTCCTTTGGTGGATCTAAAACTTGGTTAGACTTGACAATTTGCACCTGTTTTTCTCTTAGGGAATTATATAGTTGTGAATCCTCCATAGTAACAGTGGCTATAGTTGTTTCTAGGGTCACTTCATTTGGTGTAACATGATAAATTAATTAAAATCCAAACAACTTGTAATTACTAATAAAATCCACTCTCTTATCTTTTGGCAGTCGACTAGAGTTCCTGAGATCATAGTTCTTTTGTTGGTCATATTTCCCATTGATCCAAAACTATAACCCACGTGAACTCTAACCAACAAGAACTATAACAATATAAAACTCTTATATAATCTATTTTTACAATATAAAACTCTTGTATATCGTATCTTACTTTATTCTTTACATATTTTTTTTTTCAAAATTTACAACAATTCAAATAAATATATTTATTATGAAACTTAACATAAATTTATCAAAATCAATAACTTTAATGTAAAGTGTGTATTTTTTCCAAAATGAATAGATTTGGTGATTATCTATAATAAATCCATAAACTCATTTATGAGTGAGAAGCATAGACTACGATTGACTTTGAATGAGTGTATATTTAGTTCTAATATATTAATACGATCGATACAAGAGAAGCCATAACTATTAGATAAATAAAGGATTCCTAACTAATAACTACCAAAGCAATGAGGCTCCTAACTTGTTCTTTCATGGAAACTTGATCGAGTTATATGACATGAGATTATACCATGTTGTGCGAAGCAATGTTAACAAAGACAACTTCAACAAAGATATTTTACTTGTCGTCAAGCACTTCAATGTTGTCTGTTTCTTTCCATAAAATGCAGGGTACATAATTGTAACGGGGTTGTTACTTGTGAACCACATACCTCATTGGATAAATGAAATGTGAAGTACAAAAACTAGCTATGATCTCTTTGGTGTATATTTTCATAAAGAAACCTTCAAAAATATTGAACTCATTTGAAGTTATTGTTGCTTGTCTTCTTGCAAGTGTCTTCTCATCCTTCAGGTTATGCTTCAGACATAAGTGCGGGTAAAATGTCCAACACTTCTCAATATGGTGTCCACTTTTACCACAATAAGAGCAGAGTGTTTTGTTCCACGATCCCTTATTATCATTCCTCCTTTTCCTCTGACTTGAGAAATGATTTGTCTTTTTCTTGGAGCAATTTACTTACACATGCACAAACTATCTTCTCGGATACTTCTCCACATCATGGTTGCTAATTCCACAGGAAGCACATGGATAACTAGACCATTCACCAGTGGGAAAAGTCTTCATTCCTTCTCTTGTAGCATGCACATCTTTCCCTGAAGATGCCTTGCACATGTTACTCTTCTATGGACTAGAAGGTACGACCAATTGCTTATGTAGGTTTTCTTCATCTGAGGTTCTCTTTGCTTTATTTACTCTTGAGTACTCTCGATATTGATAGGAAAAATAATAATATGAAGAGTCTTATTTCTCAATCATGTTCTTGGAAGGAGATAGTGGAAGAGAGACTATCTCATTATCTTCTTGTCCAAATGTACTAATTGATGGTGCCATCTGCAACTTTCTCTCTAGTTCATGAAAAATACTCATGTGGAATTTTTCATGACATAACATTCGATCTTACAACCTATACTTCTCTTCCTCAAGAGCTTGCATTTGCATTCTTAACTCAAAATTCTCTCTTTGGATTTATTGATTAATGTTCTTCTGAAGTCTCAACTTCATAAGAACTTTACTCATGTTGTTTTCTAGAAAAGAGCCTTCAATATATTCACCATTTGAACTCTTGGATTCATCACAACAACAACTTACAACACATGCCAAAACTATATTTGATACCAACCTGATCCAAACATCCTTAGACACCACTTGTTTCTTCACATATATACATGCAGTATCTAACTTGATCCAAAATAATTTTACTGATTGTATTGGGGTGGTTTGCAGAATTTTGATGATGTGATTTGAAGCCAAAACAATCATAAACTGAAGATTAGCTTGCTTGATGATAATGATATGACACAATAGAAAATACAAGAACTCAAATTACATACTTTTGTTTCATCTTTAACTTCCATTCATTCGAATGAAAACTTCTTCTCCATCTCAAATATCAAAAACACATGTAACATGCATCACATATGCCAATTTAATGGATTCTCTTAAATTCCATTATTCAAAATAAGAAAATAAATTTACCATTAAAATCCTTGCGAAATTCAGAAACTTTCGACTATTAAGTCGACCAATTTCCAAACTAGCTCAATTTCATGCTCTTTGGCATGCAAAACAATGCATTAAATGTCCATTAATGAAAAATTGAACAATTTTTTTTACAAATGACCTTAAATAAAAAAGAAAAAAGACCTCATATTCATGATTCTTTAAAAAAAAATCATGCAGAATCAATATAAAACACTTGAAATTTCGCCAAGGTACCATTTGGAATGCTTTACGATGCAATACAAAATTAAGCTTGTACTTGCTTGAATAGTCTGTATAGTCTCTAAATACATGCCCTATATAAGGATTTGTTCACCTTGAAATATGTGCATAGGGATGTGTGTAAACATTGGGATCTGTTCCCATTAGATAGGTCGTAGTCCTAACCCACCATCCGAATTTAGTGGCAGCTTAATTACTAATTTTAGCGGAATCCCGCTAAATGTCGGTTGATTGGCTTGTTGGTTAAAACCTCCCACTATTCTAGTGGAGTTCTAGGTTTGATTCCTATCCATGTCTTATCTGTTGGTTTGTTGGTTTGTTATATAGTTTTAAAACTATATATATATATAGGATAAGGTCATGTGGGTGTTACCATACATATGGTATATCATATTTAAAAACCCCTCGGCATTATTTATTATCCCCTCCATGGATATGACTAGTGGTCACATGGTAATACATTAAAACCAGGGGCTAGGGCTAGTCCTCGTCCCCTTTCCCCCTCCATATGAGACTTAACTTAAATTAAAATAATTTTTGAAACATAATATGGTTAAGACCCAACTCGTGGTGTGATGGTTGTGGTGGGTATGTTAAGACTTTGGTGGATATGGAGGTCAAGGGGTTGAACCCTGTTGACTCCAAAATTTTTATAATACATTAACCATATAAGCCAATGGAAAGCTTCCACATTGCAACTTCTCATTGGTTATCTAATTCCATGTGTCAACACACCATTAGACCACTCGAAGGGTATGGATGCCAACTCAACCTGCCAACTCATCTGCCCAGTAAAATGATCATTCCACGTGGCACCTTGGGGTGTGGCCATGTCACCTGTAAATTCATGCCATGTGTAACTATACGGACATGACACGTGTCCTTTTTATCCCTTTAAATTGACTTTGACATTGGTTTACTTAAACTTTGACTACTCATAATGTTTTCATACAAGATCTGTTTGAGGTGTCGTTTGCACCGTTGGAAATATGACGACGAGATATATGCAATGATGTTATTTTATAGATGATTTGATATGGTCAAAGTTTGAGCATTTATGGATACCTAGGACCTCTGTGAGCATTCTTGATCCTCTTGGACCTCTGGGAGCGTTCCTTAGATCCTGTTGGATCATATTTGGCAGTAGTTGAATCATCGATTGGAATGGTATTAGTTCAAGAGGATGATGAGCTCCAAGAGCATGTCATTTACTACTTAAGTTGTGCTTTATTGGGTCCTGAACTAAAGTACTCTCACGTCGAGAAACTGGCCTTAACGACATTTAATGTTGTTCAATGGATCCGACATTGTATTTTATTCCATAAGACAACCATCATCGCTGACGTTAATCATTTTTAATATGTTTTGACTCAGAAAATAATTGGTGGGAACTATAACAAGTGGATTGTTGTGCTTCAAGAGTTCGATTTGGATTTTTCTTCTGCGAAATCCCAAAAATATTTAGTCTTCGTCAAATTGATGTCAGAGTTACCGGTAGATAATGAGGAAAATGAAGTAATTGACTCTTTACTGGATGAGAATATCTTCCTCATCTCTTCATCCAATCCTTGGTATGGAGATATCCTTATATATCTCCAAACTCTGAAGTCCCCTGTGCATTTTTCACCAGAAGAGTGACGCTGGATTCATCACCTAGCGAAGAACTATCTCATTATCACCAACACTTTGTATTGACAAGGGGTAGACTTAATTATTCGTCGCTACCTCACTAACGAGGAATTAGAGGTCATTTTAAATGACTACCATGGTGGATCATGTGGTGATAACTTATCAGGGTTGGCAACAACCTAGGATATTTGCGTGCTGGTTATTTCTGGCCTAAGATCTTTAAGGATTACATAGAATCAGTAAACAAATGTCATCCTTGTCAAATATTTACAAAGAAGATGTACTTGCACCGTGATCCTATGTTTCCCATCATTACTATTGGCCCCTTCACTAAGTGGGGAGTAGATTTCATGACATGAAACCCAATTTCATCTAGAGGGAAGCAATACATTATAGTGGTTGTTGACTACTTTACAAAGTGGGTAGAAGTTATGTCGACGTTTTCTAATGATGGTGAAACAACAATGCTTTTTGTGTTCAATCAGGTCATTGCTAGGTTTTGGGTTCTTAGAGAGATTGTCACTAATCATGGCAGTCACTTCCAGAACCACATGATGTTTGAGTTAGCATCAAAACTTGATTTTAGATAGGACCACTCATCTCCTTACTATCCTCAAGCCAATGGTCAGGTCGAAGCCATTAACAAATCCTTAAAAACTATATTGAAGAGAACGATTAACTCAACCAGGTCAAATTGGCATTTGATGCTATATCTGACATTGTGGGATTATCAAGCCTCAGTCAAAACTGCAACTGGATTCTCTCCTTTTCAACTTTTTGATGTAGTAGAAGCAGTTTTTCCGATTGAATGTGAAATTCATTCACTTAAAATAGTTGTCAAACTCTTACCCGACACAACGCAACCTAAAGAACGCCTCATTTATATTGAACATCTTGACAAGCAACATCGAGATGCAACTTTAGCAAATGAAGCACATAAGAAATGCATCAAGTCTTAGTATAAAAAGTCTTTCCTCCCAAGGGTATTTTTCAAAGGAGACCTTGTGTTAGTTTACAACTAGGACAAGGATGCCTTGGGGGTTGGCAAGTTTAATCCAATGTGACATGGTCCATACATCGTGTGATAGTTGTTGGAAAAAGGGTCTTATGAGTTAGTATATTATGAGGTAAATGTGTTGTCGAAGCCCAAAAATGGGCTCTACCTTAAGATGTACTATGCTTGAGCCTGATGGCTAGAGTACTACTTGTTTTGTAATTATTATTATTGTTGTATATAGGTTTGTATAGGTTTCTTCAATTTCCTTTCATTTTTTATTGTTGTGCTTCTATTGTGTGGAAGATGCAAGGGGATTTTTCAGTATATTTTGGATTCAAAGAGGGTTTCATTTGTCACACTCAGAACTTGGAATATGTTTCTTGGGTGATTTATTCTCCCACTAACTAGCTAGTATTTGTTGGAGGTGTTTGTCTCGGAGAAACTACGAATAATGTTGTTGAGTATATTACTGTCATTGAGATTTTGCGAGATGCTCTGTCACATGGTATTCAACACCTTCACGTGTTCTTGTATTTTCAATTGGTTGTGTCACATTTGAATGATATATATCATATTCTTGATCTAGTCCTATTACGACAGTTCCTTAGGGTACGTCTTTTAAAACGATCATTTGAGTTTGTTACTTATGAGAATGTTCCTAGATGCGCTAATATAGTTATTGATGCATATGCTAATTACGTTTTAGATTGACATTTGTCATGTTCATAACATAAGCACACACATTTTACACATGTAAATATTTAATCATTTCCAAGTATAATATAAAGATAACACACAAATATATATATATATATATATATATATGTGTGTGTGTGTGTGTGTGTGTGTGTGTGTGTGTGTGTGTGTCCAAAAATAGGTCCATAGTACAAAATTTGGGCTACTATCCCTGAATGTCTATAAGTACAAAACAATTATCTCAACAAATGACAGTCTAGGCCTTAGGCCAGTGAGCTATGTCATAGAAAAGTATGGCATTTTCTAAACACCAGAACAAATGGACCCATGTCCGGGGTACTCCTACTAGATGGCATTGCATCCCTACATGAAGATCATCTATAGTGGCCATCAGAATACAGTGTGTCAGGGCCTCCAGGTTCCTACCCATGCTTCGTAAGGTCTTCACCAAATCATTTTTGAGCCTGGATTCCTCTCTCCCTCAACGACTATGTCTTGGAACGCTTGTTGGTCTCTTTGGTGCTCTATCTGCACATTTAAAGAGCACGTGTTAATATTATGGATCTCACCAAAAATAATATGTTTTTCCCTTTATATGCATATGTAATTTATAATCCAAAAATAAAAATCAAATAACATAAAATAAAGGTTAACTATGTCCTGAAGCTTGTCACCAGGAGGAATGATGACATCAAGATCTCCCAAAAAGTCGATCCTGGTGTATGGGTAATCCTCAATAAAGGGAACCTGCCACTCCCAACAAGAAAAGAAGTCATCGTCATAAGGGTTGGATAGTTTCCTTTCTCATAAGCAGGACAAAAACTTAGTCCATCGTACCATCATAAGCCATAGATGTAAGTGTCCTCTAATATGATCTCTCGGGCTCATCATTGGCATCCTCTCAAAAAATAACATACATAGGATGCTTCCAAACCCAAAGTTATTGTTCTTTCCTAACTTACAGTCAGTAAGATAAGTTTTCATGCAATAGAGAATCATGGTGCTCTAGCCAAACATCATGGATCTTAAGCACTCAAGCCCATGTTTCATTTGGGATCATGAAGCCAAGTGCAAAGAGTTAGATCCCATGATGCACACTATGGTATATAATATCACCTTGAGACTCAAATTGGTGATATGCTTGATCGACACTTGTGATGAATTAGATATCCTCAACTATGATTGTTAAGGACTTCCCACCAAGCATGAATGTTTCTGCGTCATGATGCCAATCATCAATAAGGAGGTTGAGTAATTTCTTTTGAGATCGCATGTTGCTAATTTGGAAAAAATTATACATGCCACATTTCTGAGGTGCTTATTTGGAATCATCATCATGAAATAATGCACAATCAAATTCCTCGTGCTCATGTTCCTTCCATTGAACAAAAATCCTGCTCAAAATCCACAAGAAAAAGAGTTAAACTTTTATTTTTTCAAAAGGATTCTGGGCATTTACAATATCCTTCTATAACAGTTGTGGATATCCACAACTGGTTTTTCCACCAGATGCGTACATTCAAAGGACCCTTTGAGGAAAACCGTGGATGCACAGAGTCGTGAGGAAAAAGAGAGGGTTATCCCTCATTTTTTCATGAAAATTAAAAGTTGAATGGATACAAATGAAAATAATGGTTTGAGCACTTGGTTTGTATGGTGTTTGGTTTAGTTTCCCCAAGCTCCTGCAATATCCAAATGAAGTTACAAGGGTTTCTCCAAATTTGGTTAATTTTAGTTCAAATGGTTAAAATCATATGGTAAAATGGTTAAAATTTCCTTATTTATATAATTTTTTGAAAACCCACTTTCCATAGTTTCCTATTTTTCCATAAATTGAACTAATTTCAAGCTATGTTGTAGTGTTGTGGTTTCCATTGCAAGTCATAAAGATTTATTTTGGGTACTTTTGATCTTTTTATTGGTTGACTGAGTATTTTTCAAGACTCTGGAAGGTGATGTTTTTGTATAAGTAACATTTAGAGTAGGTCTCACACACCTTCACATTTTCATTATAAATTTCCATTACCACATTAACCCAAGGTCGATCCCATTAATTTGAAACATAACTCCTTCTCTCTGTACAATATGTCATCTCATTGATGGTAGAGCCTGCCTTCCATGGGTGCCTTAGCCTAGAACCCATTTTTGTATTCTGGCACTCATGCTACAAGTTTTATTAGGCTTGGGAGCCCTATTTAGTCCCTCCATGACATTGCATTTGAACTTCATTCTTCTTACTCAATCTTGTTCTAGCCATTACCTATGGGACTCCCCACATTATATGTTGCTCACTACAACATTTTGTCCGACTCTTTAACATGTATTGTATTCCTTACTTGCATATAGTGTAGGCTTCATATCACTTTCATAATGGATTTATCTGTACCGAACATGTATTTTCCATAGGGTCAACCCCATTCATTCATAACATCATACCTTTCCAACTACTTCAAGGTGTCACTTACAGATGGTAGATCTTAACTCTCCATGGGTGTCCTAGTTTGTACCTCGCTAGCATTTTTACACCCATGCTGCAGTTTCTTCATAGGCTCAGAAGCCGTCTTTAGTCTTGCCATCTCTTTGCATTGAATCATCGTGACTTCCTCTCAATATTTTTCTGTCTAACTCACCTTTGAGGCCTTCCCAATTGTGTTAAGTTGTAATTGCATTGCATGTTAACCACTCCCACTTTTAGGCCTAATGTCAGCTTCAGATTTCTCTTGATGATCCAATTTCTTATGTGTTCCTATCAGTTACCAGCCTTGCAATTTATGCCTTTGTGACTCGACACCTTAACCCTGGAGGAAACATTCCTCGAGTGTCCTTATCCTATACATTCTTCCTTGCATTGAGCATATGTATGTTCCTTATTATTTGGAACTAGTTTTCTTTCTTGTGCCATTTGTTTCCTCCATTGTACTATAACATTGTTTTATTTTTTTTCAGGCTTTAATACTATGAAAAAGAAAAAATTAAAAAAAAAAGAGAGGGGGAAAGAGTCTATCTCTTTTATCGATAGTAGTCTTGTCACCCTTGAACAAAGCACAATCTTGAGTTAGTATCTCAGTATTTTGGGTGTAATATGGATTTAGGGGAATTTTTCTCGTTGTTGAAAACAATCTCCCCCGGTTGGTTATTCTTACAACCATATGGAATGTTTGTGGATTTCTCCTGTAAAAAAAATGTATCCCAATTTATAGTCAAGTTGCCTAAGTCACATAATGTGTCATGATTTTATTCAAAGGAAGTTTCAACATGAGTTGGCCATTCTGCAGTAAGTCTCTGACCTTTCAAGTCATCCTTTCCAAGTCCGTTAAGTCCATATCATTATCAAACGTATTTGTGTCTCTTACTTGTGCTACTATAGAAGGTTCTCATTGACTTCTGGTTGGCGGGTTTGTTCTTATCGACTCTGACACATTGCTATGAGAGTATGACCTAGAGTAGCACCCTGGGCCTATTTCCATTATTGATAGGTGAATTTGTGCTCAATAGATGAAAAACCATCATTGGTCATTGATTGAGTGGGTTCCCTTGTGTTCCACATTGGTGATGGGCGTAAATGATACACCGTCAATTGGAAGGTCAAATCCCGATAGGGGTTGTCTAAATAACCCAAGACATTTGGGATGAAATGACCTAACGAGTTTAATGGCTCAGTTGGCCAACTAAATTCCTAGAAAGAAATGAAACTAACCTATATAGCTATGATACTAAGGATGCAAGTTCGATAATTTAAAAACGTAAAAAATAGAAGTATGACTATGTGCATATGGTTTTGAACAATGTATATACAATTTGCAAGTTTTGCTGGATGTCTTGCGAAATCATTGTTTTTTGGAAATTGTTTATGAAGTAGATAAAGAAAGCACATACATTTTATATTTTTCTTTTTTATATTTAAAATCTAAAGAAGTAAAGAATACTAATCAAACACAATTGAAATAAGAACAAAATAACAGGTAAAGCCAATTTAAACTATTCTTATTTCATTGATAAAATAAACTAAAAAAAGAACTAGAATACAAGTAAACTAACGTGGTTAATCACCTAATGAGTTATATCTCTGTGCAATTCAAACTCCTAGCTATCCTGCCTATGCAGAAAACATGTAACAAGTTGGTACTAACATTCCCAGAAGAAAAATCAAAGGTATTTTCAGAGCAGGAACATAAGAGCAGAGTAATAAACACACAGATATTGTGATCTTGCAATGATGAACACTTATAGTGAAAAAAATTTGATATTAAGCATTCATGTAATACATCATTTAACATCAAGCATAAATCAATGAAATTTAAATGAAATAATGATGATAGATGCAATATATGAACAACAAATTACAGACATAATTAAAGTGATGAATAATATGAAGTATCATACGATCATAAGACTAAAGATATGATAAATGTAATAACATTCCATAATATAAAAGGAAAAACACAATGGGTAAGCACCACACTAGTCTAAAGTCGAGGAGTGAGCAGCTTGTCCATACAATGTTGAAAGTTACATGTCCATAATTGTGTCCCAAAATCCCAGGTCCCCTCACCACCAAGAGTGAATGGTATTTAAACTAGTTCAAGATTCAAATGCTCATATCATACAAGATAGAGTTGAATCCATAAAAATTAGACAATATTACAAAAATAGTGAAAATAGTAAGCACTCATGCATCAGTTGGTTTTGTCTAAATAAGCCAAAGTTTTATAAACATATAAAAGACAAAAACTACTGAATATTTGAACATATGATTCAAAGTGTTTGCTCCATGCAATTAACAGTGTAATCTTCCATTTCCTGTAAATAGGAAAAACCGATTTGATATTTAGAATTTTTTTTTGCTAATTATTATTCAAAAGAGACTGGCTACAAAATCATAGATTCTATAGCTAGTCTTATTTTTAGAAAATGAAATCAAACATTAAATCTACCTATTTCATTTTTTCATAAAAGAATTGAACAAAATCAGAACAAAATCATTTTACCATTAAAAATTAGCCAAAAAGGGATCTGACAGTTTGGAATTTATAATTGCTTTGAAACTGGTTGTGTTCTTAATGATTGTATTCCCGACCCTTTTGAATCAATTATTCTCCCTCTCTGTGTGTGCCTTCAAGTCAAGGTTCTCTTGTTTCAACATAACATTCTGAGCAACCAAGCGTTTAACTTGAGCCTGTAAGAGTGGAACATCTATATAGTAACGCTCTATCGAGTCAAGACAACTACCACAATGCACTGGGGTAATGGCAGATCGACGTGGATCACAATCGACAAGGGGTGCTTCATTTTTACCTGTGGTTTGTTCCAGGTTGTCACTGATGCCCGAAAATACTTCTTTACCCTTAAGACACGAGGGTAAATTGGTCATGAAATCATACTGCTCATCATGGGTAATAACCTCTTTCTTAGAACACTGATTTTCTAGGTCTTCATGAGCCAAGAAATCATCTATCTCACGATATGAACACCGATCATCGATCGATCTCAGATGATTATTATTTCGATTTCTTAGTTTTCTAGAAATCAAACGACCAACATTCTTATTCTTGAAACTTAAATCTGTGCTCTATGGTTTCTTTCCCTTACGAAAATTCTTCACAATAGGTTTATCATTAACGTTTAAACTAGAATCGTTCATAAGCACAGAATGATCCTTTTCTTTTAATTCAGTAATTACTTGTTCCAGAGATCCTCTAGATGAAAACCTACACGATAATTCTTTATCCACAGAGGTTTCATCAACAATAGAGACTCATTCAATAAATTCAGGGCCATCAATTGAATTAATGACCCGACTTTCAGTTGCAGGTCTGTCTGAATTAGGGTTTATAATTAAAATAGGGTTGATTGTAGCGTCGGCCTAAGTGAATCCATTTCTGATCAGAAAGGTCTCGCAATTTTCACCTGATTTCGACAAGTGAAAAACCAATAATATTTTAATGAGTCCATGGTGAAACACACTTGAATTGATACCCTGTCGCTTATAGTGCTTGGATATTTTGTAAAGACTCATCAACAGGTAAAAATTCATATCCAACTCAAACCTTATGAAATTCATAAGCAGACGAATGTGGTACATAAAAACTATCCCATATCAACCTTCACATGTAACAAATTGCTTCAGAATTAAAAGGATACTGTGCCATCTAGGTTTTAACAGAACAATAGGAATACCTTTTGTACAACAAGTGGTTTCGCGGGAAGCCATGAATAAACTCCATGGTACATCTTATAACTTAGCATTATTAAACCACCTCTCACCTTTTAATGGGAGTCCTGTTGCCTTGCTCATGAAATCCTCTATTAATTCCAACTGTATATCCCCAATCTTGGTTGTAAATATGTCAAAAGTTTGTGCAAAATATTTTGCAACCTGGAGATTATAGCCTTCGAACTTCTTGAGGAACACATCCCACCCATGAGCCTTCAGGTCATCAATTGCGTCATCATGGGATAGCAAAGCTTGGAATCCATTCAGATCGATACAAACCACGGGTGCCATTACCACTGTGACAATGATGCAACATACATCATAAGGGATAGGTTTAGGTTTCCAATGGATGAGCATCAAAGACAGGTTTAAGCGGGATGTAATAGCACATAAATCGAAGAGTCTATGGGATATCATAACTCGAACAGGAGAATTGGGGAAAATGAAAACCAGAAGGTTCATAAGACTACAAACCATTTCTCACGATGAGTGTCAAATCCTACAGAGTACAAAACCCTATGCGCATAATGAATGGTCTCATTAATGTTTCAGGACAACAAGGTGAAACGAAGATGCAAGTACAACATGCTTGTACTAATTTGCATGAATTTTGATATGACAATTGAACTCATGAGAACAATATCAACAGTTATTCAAAGTTCTTATGCATTCAAACATTTCCACAATGAACTATAGAACCAATGAATTCATAATAACCATAATACACAAAGATTTCGATAGTGGATTAATCAACCATTTCATAAGATTTGAATTTTAATCATGTATGGGTTACTTTTTAAAACGATATTTCTAAGGTAAAACATTATGAGACCAAGCCAGGTTTTATGTTTAAATTCATGCGTACAGTCAAGAATTAAAAAAAAAACAAACGAAAAAAAAAACTCAATAAGGTAAACTGAACCTAATCATCGCCTCGAAACTCAGAAACATAAATATTTACAAAGAGAAGGTGATGGCAGCTATAGAAAGGTATGATATTTTTTTGGGGACTTTGATTGAAAATGAGAATCATTGGTGGCTGCCAACAATGGCGACATACTGGGTGAAGCAGTTATCTCTGCATCACCATAAAATTCATGTTAGGGTGAATCATATGAAATGATTTTTTTAGAAATAGTTAACAACAAGTCAAGCATACTGATCATAACTCAGAAAATAATGCAGTTTAGCATTAGATGTATTTCTATATAAAAGAATGTCATCCGGTATCTGGCTTAGATTACGAGTGTAGTGATTTTTTATGCAGTTGACTTCGAAACTATTGACAGGGCCACTGCTGCCAGCAAGCGTCCATAGCCTCGACAAGGATGTCATTTGACCCACTCTAGTACCTCTATCCTGTCCAAGAGGCGTCCATTTATGAGATGAGACATCTTTTCACTTTGATCAAATTGAAAACAGATTTGAGGATATTCTTAAACCCGACATTGCTTTGCTACCAACAGGCCTGTTCAGTACCCCAACGGAGTTTCCTTGGTATCATGCATGCATTTACCTGCTGCTAGCATGCCTGTTCAGTGTCCCAATGGGTTTACATACACTTCCCACACATTACCGTGCTTTCAACCCTCTATAATTTGTTTATATTTTTCCAAACTTAATAATATTCAGGAGGATGGGGTGATACTGAAAATCTTGTAGCTTGGAATGAAAAATTTGATCTTTTACCAATTATTCTTCTGTTTTGATGACCTTCATCATGATTTGGACACTTAGATTTCAGTTAGGAAATCATCTAGAGGACAGGAAGGTACAATTAAGTTTTTTTTTCTCAAAACATGGACAACGTTAGAAGTTTATTAATGACAATCACGTCTACTTGTAATTTCAATGAGAAACCAAAGACACTGATTTGAACAGAAAACCACTTCTATTGATTTGAGTTTTAGTGCTTATTGCTCAAGTGCTTGGTGTTGAAACAAACTTTATATTTCCCTAAAAATAATCTTACATTAAAATGAAATTTCATTTTTATTTAAATAAAAAGAGAACAAAATGCAATTGGATAATCACCATCAAAAAAAGGGTCATCCGATCAATCCAACGGTCTAAATGTCAAAACAGATTATGGAACCGCCCTTTATTTTAAAGGAAAGTCAAATGTTAAAAGATCCTTAAGTTTCGAGTTTCGGGGTTCTGCGATCTATGCAGTTTGACATTTAACGACAACCCCAAAGTCTCAATACCGAAGTCATGAGGAATATTTTTAAATAAAGTTAAACCAAGTTAATAAGAATAATTTAAAACATTTTAACAATAATTTAAGCTTTTCACATTTTTACTTTTCGGGAATCCCAACTCAAGCAACAACTCAAAATATCGATCTGTAAGTCCCAAAAACCCTTCTAATCGCGATTAATTAAAGGTTTAAAACACACTTGATATATTCATTAATCAGTCACGTTTTTGAAATCGGAGAAATATCACTCATTTCATCCAAAAAACCCCGAAGATCGAAGTCCCGAAAGTATTAAGTGTTTTAAGTGTGATTAAGTTAACATCTAAACAAAGGTTAATGATATAAATTAGTCTTTCGCATTTTCACTTTTCGAGAGTTTGCAAAGACATTTCATTCGAACTCTCGGTTTCAAATCACCGATATTTGGCAAAACTTATTATAGATTAATGAAATATTTGATAGTGTAAGATGCATATCTCCAGACGCACTCTCCTCATTAAGGAAAATTAATTTATCGACCGTAGAAAGCACATTCTAATTAAGGCAGGCTAAAGGCGAATAAAGGTTTCTAATTCAAATTTCTTTCTCACTTTCAGTAAATTAACAATTTGTATCTGAGAAAGCTTATGCCTTCTTCTCTGTAACAACTACTTGCTTATTATCACAAGTATCATGGCACCCAGGAAAATGCAGAAAAAGAGTGATGACGCCGGTGAAAGCTCAATTACGAATTCAGATGTTATAGCTGATACCACACCACATGTTGTAGATTCGGTCCGGTCCTAGATGCAGATTTTTGAAATATTAGAGCATGAGGTTAGGAATTGCCCAGATGATTTTGGGAATGAAAAGACTGAAAATAAACTCAGAGATAAAGAGGTCGAGCTCCATAAAATAGCTAGACGACCAAATCTCATGCCATACAATGACATGATAAACTGGGCTTTGATGAACACCAATGTCCAGACCAGGAGTATCATGAACCATCAAAAAATCGTCGTTGGCTCATTCATGCCAGAACATACTCAAGTAATGTATAAGCTATCCCCTATTTCTAAATATATTTATAATGCCGAATTTGTAGAAGAATTTCAAAGAAAGGAGTGTACAAAATTTGACCAAACATATCCATATATAATCAAAGAATGGTGGGGAATTCCAGCAAAATTTAGAGCTGATACCCATGGCGTTTATGCCACAACATCATTAAATGAATACATGGTTTATATAGCAATGATATTATGTAGACTATTTGGGAGGAAAATCCCTACCCATTTCCCTGTGGAATGGGTGCCAATTATACATGAGGTAGCCGAGGGATTACAATTTCAACTGGGGTAAGATTTTATCAGATAACCTAACCAAGGAGATTGCAGAGTACCAAACGACAAAGTCAAAAGAATAGCCTGCATCGTTTTATATGTCTGCATATATTATGGATGCTATCTGTTATATGACCCCTTTCCCTTTGATGAATTTAAACAAGAATTCAACCTGTGCAGAGCCCATCCATTTCCATCACTCTCAACTATGGGAAGAGAAATCAAAAGATTTATTTTACAAGATTTGTCACTATGTAGTGATACATGTGCATCAAATATTGTATGGATACCCACCCCCTCAGATTTCAGAGCAAATCATTGGAAACCTCAAAACAATTGCTGATTGGTTTATCGAAGAGAATTTCTCTTATGTCAAAGTATTCAGATGTTCAATTCTCCCCCACGCTCTCCCTAAATTTCTCCCTGACAGACTGGTGTGCAGAGAAGTGGCATACCAGATAATCACAGGAGGCATTGGTACATAGTTAAAAGAAGCTCAGAAGAAATTCTATCCAGTTTTTCCTGTACATATTGGGAGGTTTTCATTGCTTAATCTTAGCCATTCCAAAGTGGAAGCCACAACATTAGAAGACATTAAGCTGGTAGATATTGAACTCATAAAGCATGACCCATACCAAATTGTGGGAAATAATCTAGCTCATTACAACATGAAAACGTATGAGCATGAAGACTCTCCCTGTGATGACATATTCAAAGGAGCCAGAGCATATGCAGAGATATTAGAGAGAGTCCAGGCGTTACCCCCTAACCTGCAAATAAGTTTTATTTCTTTCCATAAGCAGAAACGAAGTGGGTTGCCAAAATACTACAAGGGGAATCAATAACCTCTCCTTTACAACAAGAAGAAATACCTCCAGGTTTCAAATCAAAATATCAAGATAAAGGGACTACAGAGGAGAAACCAAAGAATCCTAAAGGGTCTTCACAAAGATCAGAAACTTCGCAGACAGAACATCCAAGGTCTGAAACATGATTTAAGTTCGAGACACCTTTAAAGTTGAATCAAATGATTCCTCTTTTATCATCAACTATTCCTGTTGATACTCCCAAAACAGCAGAAGGAACACAATTCACAGAGTTAAGCAGTCCAATTACAACCTTGACTCCTTTATAGTCAAGTTTTGGGACTCCCCATCTCAAATCTATATATTTAAGTGATCTTGACCCAATATCTATTGAAGAAATACCTTCCTCTGACTTATTTTTTAGTAAGAAAAGGAAGGTTTTAGTGAAACAAGAAATGCACTTGAAAGAAGCTGCAATGGTAAAAAAGAACAGGATACTTGTGGATGGACAAAATCTAGAAGAGGAAGACTTTGCCATAGAAGTAGCAGGCTCTTTGGGGGCTTTTTCTATGACCAAATTATTCTCGGTCGATAATCTGAAATCAAGGCTACAACAAAAAAATCAAATGATAGCCCAGTTGCAAAGTGAAATAAAGAATACTGAGAAAACTATTAGAGATGAAATAAATAGAATACTGGAATAGGCCAGAGTTGTCAAAAAACAAGAGATTCAACTACTCAAATCTAGTTTAGATGAGATGTATAAGAAGATGCAAGCCATTCAAGGACAGATCATTCAGCAAGAGGAATTAGTAAAGCAATTGCAAGATAAATTGAGTTCTACTGAAAGCCAGGTGATAAATTTAACAGTATTTCAAGCCCAGGCACTGGAAGTACACCAGAAGCTAGAGGCAAAACAAAAAAGCCTGTTTTATAAAGTAGAGATCATTCAAAACCATTTTCGGGACGTAAGTCAATGATTGGAGAACATTGTTTTAAAAGAAAAAGAGGCTACAACAACCTAGATCACTTTCCAAAAGGCAGTCATATTTTTGGCTAAAGAAGAGATACCAGTAGCTCCTCAATTAACTGTCACTGAATAGATCAACGATGATATCATGCTGAAGGTATGGGAGGCTAATATATCGGAAAGTAAGAAAATGGCCAAAGAGATAAAGGAATAATGTGAAGAAACTTTCGGTTTATTAGATAAAAAATTGCTAGACATTGGAAAGGGCGATTGTCCTGGACTACTAGGACAAATCAATGTTAGAAGACATCAACTAAATCTAAAAGAGAGTTTGAATGAAACTCATATTGGAATTTCACAATTAAAATAGGTTGATGTCACCCTAATGGATACATGAGTAGTGAAACCAAATTTACAATTGCAATCAGTAAAGTTTGAAGATAAAAGGTTTGAAGAAAAGTTGTCGAAAATTCAGAGGAACCTGTATTTGTTTGAAGCAAAGGATATGACACAGACTTCCAGAAACTTCGTACATTTTCTTGGCAGGTGCATTGAGTGTCTCGGACCAAATGAAGGAGATACTTCAAAGAGATAACGAAGCAACATATGCATGCTTATTTTGTCGGAGTGACAAAGCGGTAAAAGGTAATCAAGCGAAACAATTTAAGTCTGTATTCTGTAACCGTTAGCACCTAGGAGTTAGGAAAATACCAACCATTTAGGGTTGATGACTTTTGTATAAATATAATTTCAAAAGACTAAAAGAAGGCTTTTTCTGGCCGATTGTAGCAGAGAGACTTCTCTTTTATAAGGATTAATGACAATGCTAAACGAAGATTCCATATTCTGTCAACCCTGAGTTATGTACTCTGTAATTTCATGTTCAACATCATTTCTTATATACCTTTAATGAATGTTTAAACTACAATTTAGTACAACATCTACTATGGTTATGCTTTATTTGATTGTCTAATCATTTGCAGATTTTCCTTTGTGTTTTCTATTAGCAGGCACAAGACCCGTGGATTATTCAGATCACTATATTTTTATGCTTCATTAAAGTTTTTCTCACCTACTTTCTTCTTCTGTAACAAAATGAGATTCCTCCATGCTTGATGCCTCACGTTTTTTAAACAACTTTATGTTTTATTCCATCTCATTTATTATTTTCAATTTAACTCAGGAACGGGAAACGACCTCTAAAATAGTAATATTATTAATTCAAATTTCATAACTTCTCTCATACGATCTAAAATAGAAACAACAAACTTTAAAAATATAGAATAACAGATCTTTAAGTTTTCTTTTCCTCATGACTGTTCCTGTCACAAGACAGCCTGACATGGAACCCGAACTCACAGATCAAACTAGCATCGTGTTAACCCTTTTTAATATTATCCTTGAGACAACCACCACCCGAGTTGAACTTGAACGTTCATGGGCAGCCATTGAAGAGGACATAAGCACCCAAGAGCGATTGGAATCTAGACAAAGACAACTCAGGAACCAACCATAGCTTATTTACCTAGAGAACTATTTTCCTTTTCTTATACCTAAACCCTCTTTATTTTTCGGATTCCTTGATAGTATAATTTAAAGCCTTAAAGTATAAAATCATGAACAACACTTGGAAAGTTATCAATTGCTGTGAATGAAAATTCTGATTCCCCTTCCACAAATGAGATGGTGACTTAGACATAATTATTCAGAAAACACATCAAAACCAAGCAAAATGAAAAAAACCAAAATAAAAAACAGAAAAGAAAATTAAAAAAATATTTACAAAAGAGAGGAACGGAAACCATTAGGTGAAATACCTTTTGAGAGCCTAGCCATTCAGTGCTAGGAAAGTTTCTGGTTGTCCCTCCAAATTATGCAGACGGAAAGAGCTAGGACCCAAATTTTCAGAAATTACAAATGGTCCCAGCCACAGATTCTTGAACTTGGCGTGTTCCCCCTTTCCCTTGTGATCCTTGTCCCACTTGAGAACCAACTCTCCGACATCGAAATCCTTATCTGAAGAAGAATTTGAATCAAACGATATTTTTACAATTTGTTGATGCTGATCCAGTTTCTGCTATTCTTGTGTTCTCACTTCCTCCAGTTTTAATAAGGCATTTATTCGATTTTCTAGAGGAGGGCACTCCTCTTATTGAACTTTCTGTGACAATTGTAGAGAAGGAAGTAAAACATATGGAGGGAGAATTTATTCTCTTCCGTAGACGAGGAAGAAAGGGGAATTTCCAACAGAGGCTTTTGGGGTTACCCTATCATCCCAAAGTGCATTATACAATGCATTGTGCTAGTTCTTGTGATTTTCTAAGACTGTTCTTTAGTAATCTTGATTAAATTTTTGTTTGTTGATTCTACTAGGCCATTTCCTTGAGGGTAGTAGCTTGCAAAATACTTCAGTTTAATCCCTTTTTCCAGAGAAAAAATGTTCATATCAAGGGATGAAAAGTAAGAGGCATTATAAAAAACCAGACAGTCGGGAATGTCGAATCGAGTGATCATATGAGAGTTCAGGAAAGATACTACCTGATTTGTGTTCACCACTTTTAAAGGTACAACTTAAGACCATCTAGTAAAATAATCTGTTGTTGTCAGGATATACTTGTGCTATTGTGAAGAAGAGGGGTTAATTGGTCCTATGATGTCAAGGCCCCATTACTGAAAAGGGGAATCTACAGTGACAGGCTGCAAAGGGAATGTTTCCTTTTTCACCCTTCCTGCAGCCTTTTGGTAGATTATGCATTTACGACACAGTGCATGGGCATATTTAAACAAGGTAGGCCAATAGTACCCAACTCTCAAAACGTTGTGGGTGGTGGTATCTCCACCAAAGTGACCACTGAATTCACCTGCATGAAGTTCATATAGTACTTGTTCTGCCTCTTCCTTCTCTAAACAACGCATAAGAACACCATCAAAGTTCTTTCAAAATAATACATCATTTATTAACTGGAAAGATGCAGATTTAGGATCAAGATTGCAGGGAGCAGATCCATGTGTCAAATAAAATCTAATGTTCTCATACCAAGAATTGAGTGCAATTTGTGCACAACTGATATTTTTTTGGTTGTTTTGATTTACAATTGAGGTGTTCATTTGACTTTCTTATTCTTCAACTGAATCAACCACTAGTTTACACAGGCCTTGACCTCTAATAATTTTTGCAAGAGTTATTTCAAGGTCATATTCCTGTAACGAAGGCATCCAATTTTCCCTTTTCTCACCCAAATCTTTTTGTACTAATAGGTTTCTCACAGCAGGATAAGGAACAATAAAGTTGGTTCTGTATTTCAAAAGGTAAGACCGGAAGTGTTTCACTCCATTGAAAACAACATATGCCTGCTGATCTACTGTTGGATAATTAAGATTTGCTCCTTTCAAAGCTGAGCTCATGAAGGCAATGGGTATTTCATTGCTTTCAACATTTTTCTATGTAAGTACAACAACATAATATCGGTTGGAAGCAAAGGTGTAAAGAGTGAAATCCTGAGAAAAATCGGGACTCATCAAGGAAGGGGATTCTATTATTGTTTTCCTAATTGAGTCGAAAGCCGAACTTTCTTGTGGTCCCCAATGATACAAAACATATTTTTTAATTAAATTTTGTAATGGTCTTACCATTTCCGAGAAACTTGGGACAAACCTTCCGACAAAATTAATCTTGCCCAAAAAGGACTGCATGGATTTTTTTGAAGGAGGGAGGAGTTTAGCTATAGCTTGGGTTCTTTTAGGGTCAATAATAATTCCATCCTTAGACACTATAAACCCAAGAAGTTTAACTTGCTCCACTGTAAAGAAAAATTTCTTAGGTTTGAGGGATATGCCGAACTTGCGGCATCATTCTAAGATAGCCCTAAGGTGAGACAAGTGATCTTTCTTGTTTTCAGAGAAGATGATGACATCATCAAGGTAGACCATGACTGATTGGTTAATGAGGCCACAAAAAGAAATATCCATTGCTCTCTGAAAAGTGGCACCGACGTTTATTAGTCCAAAAGGCAATTTCTTGTAGGCATAAGTGCCCCATGGGGTGCGAAAGGTGGTTTTAAGTTGATCCGAGGGGGACATGAGGACCTGGTTGTATCCTAAAAAACCATCTAGAAGAGATAGTCTTTCAGAACTAGACACTTGTTGTAGGATTTGTTCCATTGGAGGAACATGGTAGTTGTCTTTATCAGATGTTTGGTTTAAGTTCCAAAAATCGACACAGAGTCGAATTTCACCACTTTTCTTCCTTACATGGACTAAATTAGACACCCATTGTGTGTGTCTAACCGAGAAAATTATCTTTGTAGTTAGTAATTTGGTTAGTTCTTTTTTAACAGTGGGTTCCAATTTAAGATGCATCTTCCTCAATTTCTGTTGAAAAGGATGAGTCTAGGGTTTCATAGGGATAACATGTTGTATGATGTTAGGGTCAAATGTTTTCAAGTCATCATACGTCCAAGACAAAAACATCTTTAAATTATTTAAATAGCTTTATAAAAGCAGATCTTTCTTTCTCGGAACATCCCTTTCCCAGATTAATATTTTGAGGATTATCCTTTGTTCCTAAATTAACTGTTTCATAAATCAAAGAAGAACTGTTAGTTTTACAATTTATTGTCCCTCTAAATTTATCATGCAAATCATAAAATTTGTCTAGTCTTATGACAGATTTGGGGATAGAGTTTACTAGCTCGGATGTCGATTTAGGAGATCGAGGATCAAATATTACCGTGAAATTTTGGAGGTTCTCATCGTGAGTACCTTCATCAATGACTGCATCTTGGAAGGTGTCTTCCATATGCAAGAAGTTGATAATCTGCTAGTCATCATCGAATACTCTCCAATTTGTAATGTTATCCAGGACCGACGACCTGAACAATAATTAAATTGAAAATGCATTAGGGGAAATACCTTCAGCGGGCAATAGTTTAGAAGCAACATTGGCAAATAAATCAACTTCTAAGTTACTCAATCTAGGAATGGAATTTATGTTGAATGCTGAAAATTTATGCATCAGACTCCATACCTCTATTTGGTAGCTTTTCAGATGTGGTGATAAGCAATGTATGGTGTTTTTTACCTGCCTAACCATGATTTCTGAATCACCAAATACTATGAAATTCTGCACGTTCATATCCAAAGATTTACTGAGTTCTTGTAGAAGTGCTTCGTACTCGGTCGTGTTATTAGTGCATTCGAACTCTAACCGACAAGCAATAAAAATATTATTACATGTAGGATCGATGAGTACAGAACCAACACCTTCTCCTTCTTTGGATTTGGATCCGTCAAAGTATAAGGACCATATTTGTTCGTTGTCGAAAGTACTTGGCATGCTTGGAAAAGCAGATGTTTGGGTACAGGTTAAAACTTCAGATTGTCACACAGGATCAATGATGGGTGAGATTTCGGTCATGAAATTATTGAAGAAGGTATTATTCCTTATGTTTAAAATGAATTAGCAGATGTAATGAAAGGTTCATTTGTATCATTCAGATCCCTTACAATATGCTTAAGATAACGTTCTTTGTTTATCCTGATTTTATTGGGCTATCCATTTTCAGGCAGCCACAAGTGAGACCAATCTGTGGCAAAATAACTGTGCAACTGTTCTAACCAATCCATGCTTAAAAACAAGCCATAAACTTCAGGGATATCAAAAACAATAATATCAATTATCTAATGAACCTTAGGATTGGAGGATAGTCAGGATAGTCTAATCAGTACATTCTTAAGCTCACCAATTACTTTAACATTTGTTCGATCTAGCTGAATGATTTTGAGTTCAGAAGATTTAAATTCTACATTAATTTTTTGGCATACACATAGAGGCATCATGTTTGATGATGCGTCGGAATCGACCATACAATTATGTACGTTTCTATTAAAAATTTCAAATGTTAACAAAAAAGGTGGGACATTTTTCTGAGTGTTAATAGCATAATTCTGTTGATTTTTTGCTGTTGTCCCTAAAACAATTTTATTTACATTAGCTACAATTTTTTCTAGAAAGTCCCTTTTGTCTGGCAGTTCATATGTCTTTTTATTTGGGACGTTCTTAGCTGCGTTTGAATCAATTTATGCTGATTTTTTGCTGCTAGAGTCACTCTTTTTACTTATTTCAGCGATACTTTGAAGCATTTTCTGCAAAATAAGGGGAAATTTCAGCAGTTCAAAAACATAAATATTAGCCCTCAATTTTTTTAGATCTTCAATTAAATCATATTCTAAATCTGGGGCTGTTAATCTTTGTTTAATTTCAGTTTGCTTTGACTGCTTTGGAAGCACATTTTTACTTGCTTCAAAAGGGGGTTTGTTTTGCATTTTGCTTCTTGTGTTGTAGGGGTGGACAATTTCGAAATTCGCTTGGAAAATATTGTCCGATAAGTGACCGAAAACAGGGGGAGATGAGTCTTCCTCTTTTGATACCTCTTCCTCAACTACATATTCAAAACTTTCAGGAGGAACAAAAGCACAATTATCATGTGCTTCTAATATGGTTTGCAAAGCATACTATAAGCTTTCAAAATTTAGACCTTCTGTGGTCGAGTTTGGCTGGTTGGGAGGAAAAGGTTTTCTGAAAGGAGGTTTAAAACTTCCTTTGCTTGAGGATGCCTCCTTGATTGATCTCTTCAAGTCGACGACCTGATTGGACACTTTTTGGAAATCTTTCTGCAAGCTCTCCAAGTCTAAAGTTTCTTGTTGATTTTTAGTTTGAGGAGGCCTAGTGAGAATCTTTATTTTATTCTTAGAGGATGAGGTTGTTTCAACTTCACTACTAAGATTGTATTTTAGTCTCAATATATATTTCTCAATTTGACTTGCTTCCTCAAAATCTTCTAACACCGTGTTCTTTTTAGACCTTTTGACCCATATAGCTATGTTATTGTGCAAGGCTTTGGCATAATATGCCATAATTAAAATTTCAGCGGGCATCGAATCTGCAGGGATTTTGTTCTTTAACATCAAAAATATTTGGTTAAAGTCCTTCACTTTTTCCTTAGGATTCATTTTTAAGCTGGAGAGTTCCATAACCAAGACTTCAGGAGATTTATCATCTCCAAATTTTTCCAAGAAACAAGTTTCAAACTTGTCCCAAGAGATGATGGTTTGGGGATGTTGAGAAAAATACCATGTGGAGGCATTTACCTCAAAAGTATAAGGAAATAATCTGCATACTACATCCTCGTGTTCAACACTTCGAAGTCTAATGGCCAACATAATTTTTTTGATGTGACCCTCAATGGATTGCTTTGAATCTAGATCGAATTTAGGCAACCATTTCTCCAGATGTTTCAATAATGGGTGTTGGGGTCCATGTATAGCCACGACATCTTGATCGAAACAAGGTCTGGCAAGATTATTTTGGTTTTCCATGGGAGTTGGTGGTGTCGAAGGATGAGATGGTTCTGATGAAGATATTCCTTCGTCTAAAGATTCTCCTCCTAAAGAGGATGGAGAAGAATCAGGTGGAGATGGTGGAATATCAGGTCCTCCTGCTCCAGGAATGAGTGTTTTAGTAGGATTTGTAGTATTTTCACCTAAAGGGTTTTGGAGCAGACTAGTGCCTTGAAGTTGTTCTCAAATATCTGAGAATTCAAGGGGTTGATTATGTGGCCTACCAGGTTGTCTGATACGGGCTAAGGAACTATGAGTTCTTATGAGTGACTGACGAACAATTTTTTGGACGTTGGCCCCTTGAGGAACTGGTGTCACTGGTTCAATGAGAATCTCTGGGTTATCATTTGAGGTAGTTGTTGTTTCAAGTGTAACATTATTGTCTGAGCGACTACGCATTATGACATGAGTGCGGGTGTGTGGGAGAGAAGTTTTGCGACCTCCATGTGCCATCAATTTAATTCAAGCCCTCCTTCTAGCACCATTTTTTGACGGGTGTAAATGACACACCGTCAATTGGAAGGTCAAATCTGGACCGAGGTTGTCTAAATAACCCAAGTCGTTTGAGATGAAATGACCTGACGGGTTTAATGGCTCCGTTGGCCAACTAAAGTCGTAGAAAGAAATGAAACTAACCTGTAAAGCTATGATACTAAGGATGTAAGTTCGATAATTTATAAACGTCAAAAATAGAAGTATGGCTACGTGCATATGGTTTTGAACAATGTATATACAATTTGCAAGTTTTGATGGATGTCTTGTGAAATCGTTGTTTTTTGGAAATTTTTTATGAAGTATATAAAGAAAGCACATGCATTTTATATTTTTTTGTTTTATATTTAAAATCTAAAGAAGTAAAGAATACTAATCAAACACAATTGAAATAAGAACAAAATAATAGTCAAATCCAATTTAAACTATTCTTATTTCATTGATAAATAAACTAACAAAAGAACTGGAACACAAATAAACTAACCTGTGATTAATCACCTAATGAGTTATATCTCTACGCAATTCAAACTCCCAACTATCCCGCCTGTGAGGAAAACCTGTAACGGGCTGGTACTAACATTCCCATAAGCAAACTCAAAGGTATTTTCGGAGCAGGAACACAAGAGTAGAGTAATAAACACACAGATCTGGTGATCTTGCAATGATGAAAACTTATAGTGAAAGAAATTTAATATCAAGCATTTATGTAATACATCATTTGACATCAAGCATAAATCAATGATATTTAAATGAAATAATGATCACAGATGTAATATATGAACAACAAATTACTGATAGAATTAAAGTGCTGAATAATATGAAGTATCATACAATCATAAGACTAAAGCTATGATAAATGTAATAACATTCCATAATATAAAAGGAAAAACACAATGGGTAAGCACCACGCTGGTCTAAAGTCGAGGAGTGAGCAACTTTTCCATACAATCTTGAAAGTTACATGTCCATAATTGTGTCCCAAAATCCCAGGTCCCCTCACCACCAAGAGTGAACATTATTTAAACTAATTTAGGATTCAAATGCTCACATCATACAAGATAGAGTTGAATCCACAAAAATTAGTCAATATTACAAAAAAAATCGAAAATAGTAACCATTCATGCATGAGTTGGTTTTGTCTAAATAAGCCAAATTTTTATAGACATAGAATAGACAGAAAATACTGAATATTTGAACGTATGATTCAAATTGTTTGCTCCATGCAATCAACAGTGTAATCTTCCATTTCCTGTAAATAGAAAAAAAATGATTTGATATTCAAAAAAATAATTGCTAATTATTATTCAAAAGAGACTGGCTATAGAATCATAGATTCTGTAGCTAGTCTTATTTTTAGCAAATGAAATAAAATATTAAATCTACGTATTTCATTTTTTCATAAAATAATTGAACGAAATCAAAACAAAATCGTTTTACCAGTAAAAATTAGCCAAAGAGGGATCTGACAGTTCATAATTTATAATTTCTTTGAAACTGGTTGTGTTTTTAATGACTATATTCCAGGCCCTTTTGAATCGTTTATTCTCCTTCTCTATGTGTGCCTTCAAGTCAAGTTTCTCTTGTTTCAACAGAGCATTATGAGCATCCAAGCATTTAACTCGATCCTGTAAGAGCGGAACATCTATATAGTAACGCTCTATCCAGTTGAGACAACTATCACAGTGCACCAGAGTAATGGTAGATTGACGTGGATCACAGTCAACACGGGGTGCTTCATTTTTAACTATGTTTTGTTCCAGGTTGTGACCGATACCCGAAAATCCTTCTTTACCCTTAAGACACGGGGCTAAATTGGTCACGAAATCATACTGCTCATCATGGGTAATAACCTCTTTCCTGGAACACTGATTTTATGGGTCTTCACGAGCCAAGAAATCATCTATATCTTGATCTGAAAACCAATCATTGATCTCGATCAGATCGATCGAGCTCAGATGATTACTCTTTCGATTTATTATTTTTCTAGAAATCAAATGACCAACATTCTTATTATTGAAACTTAAATCCGTGCTTTGTGGTTTCTTTCCCTTACATAAATTATTCACAACAGGTTTATCATTAACGTTTAAACTATAATCATTCATAGGCACAAAAAGATCCTTTTCTTTTAATTCGACAATTACTTGTTCCAGAGATCTTCCAGGTGAAAACCTACACGATAATTCTTTATCCACGGGGGTTTCATCAACAACAGAGACTGATTCAATAAATTCAGGGTCATCAATTAAATTAATGACCTGGCTTTCAATTACTGGTCTGTCTGATTTAGGGTTTATAATTAAAAGAGTTTTAACTGTAGCGTCGGCTTGGGTGAAGCCATTTCTGATCAGAAAGGTCTCGCAATTGTCACCTATTTTCAACAGGTGAAAAAGCAATAAGATTTTAACGAGTCCATGGTGAAACAGACTCGAATTGATACCTTGTCGATTATAGCGCTTGGAAATTTTGTAAACGCTCATCAACAGGTAAAAAGACATATCCAACTCAAACACTATGAAATTCATAAGCAGACGAATGTGGTACAGAAAAACTAGCCCATATTGGCCTTCACATGTAACAAACTGCTTTAGAATTAAAAGGAGATTGTGCCATCTAGGTTTTAACAGAGCAATAGGAATACCTTTTGTACAACAAGTGGTTTTGCGGAAAGCCATGAATAAACTCCATGGGACATATTCTAACTTAGCATTCTTAAACCACCTCTCACATTTTAATGGGAGTCCCATGGCCTTGCTAATGAAATCCTCTGTTAATTCCAACTATATATCCCCAATCTTGACTCTAAAGCCATCAAAATTTTGTGCAAAATCTTTTGCAACCTGGAGATTATAGCCTTTGAACTTCTTTAGGAACACATCCCACCCATGAGCCTTCAAGTCGTCAATTGCATCATCATGGGATAACAAAGCTTGGCATCCGTTTGGCTCGATATGAACCACGGGTGCCATTACCACTGTGACAAGGATGCAACAGATATCAGAAGGGATAGGTTTAGGTTTCCAATGGATGAGCAAGAAAGACAGGTTTAAGCGGGATGTAATAGCACAGAAATCATAGAGTATGGGGTCTATCATAACTTGGACAGGAGAATTGGGGAAAATGAAAACCTGAAGGTTCGTAAGACTCCAAACCATTTCTCACGATGAGTGCCAAATCCTACAAAGTACAAAACCCTATGCGCATAATGAATGGTCTCATTAATATTTCAGGCCAGGAAGGTGAAACGAAGACGCAAGTACAACATGCCTGTACTAATTTGCATGAATGCTGATATGACAATTGAACTCATGAGGACAATATCAATAGTTAATCAAAGTTATTGTGCATTCAAACATTTCCACAATGAACTAAAGAACCAATGAATTCATAATAACCATAATACACAAAGATTTTGATAGTGGATTAATCAACCATTTCATAAGATTTGAATTTTAATCATATATGGGTGACTTTTTAAAACAATATTTCTAAGGAAAAATATTATGATACCAATCCAAGTTTTATGTTTAAATTCATGCTTACAGTCATGAATTAAAAATAAAACAAACGAAAAAAAACTCAATAAGGTAAACTTAACCCAATCATCGCCTCGAAACTTAGAAACATAAATATTTACAAATAGAAGGTGATGGAAGCTATAGAAAGGTATGATATTTTTGTGGGGACTTTGATTGAGAATCAAAATCATTGGTGGCTTCCAACACACGTCAACAATAATCATCACACATAAGGATTTGTGCAATACCTTGGTTTCCATTTGACCCCATTGGTGGATTTCTCATCTCTGTTAGTAGTCTTCATCATTGGATACTATTCATAGGGTCTCTATCGTGCGCTATTTCCATCTGGTGCATGTCGGATTCGTACCTTGGTGTGATCCTTACAATCTATCTGTACGAGTCCTTTCAATTCTTTGGCCTTCTGCCACCCCTCGTTGTTGTGAGAAATTTCACGCTATGAACATGTTGAACTCCCCTTAGGACCAAGACCCATTTCTTTGGTCTAAAGACAAAAGAAAAAAAATGGAAACTAACGCCTCTTTAGACCAATAACACAGTTACTGACTTAACAAGAACTATGATCTCAAAACAAGAACTCTAGCGCTTAAAACCCATATTTTTGCATTAAACACACAAAAATCAACCCCCAAGTCAAAAAGCGGTGCTATCGGTAGCACCATTTTTTCTAACGAGTTTAAAATTACAACATTTTTGAAGAATGGCCTTCAAAACTCATATAGTTGCTCAAAAAAAACCTTAAAATCAACACCTAAATCAAAAAGTGATGTTGCCTAAAAAAAACGTTTTTTTTCTTCTAAACATTAAAATTATAGCTCTTTACTACCTAATTGAAATTGTGGCATTGACAACAGATACCTACGCAAATAAACAACCCAAAATTGGACCCCAAATGGTCACTTGAAAATTTAATTACAAACTATTTTTTTTTTTAATTTACATTAAAAAAAAATAGAAAGGAGATAATCTTCGCAAATACTTTTTTTTTTTTTTAAATTAAGAAAAAAACAC
>ML786530.1:326079-345899 GCA_009831015.1 Picea engelmannii | reverse complement strand
GGTTTTCTCCCGATTTGGGTTTCCACGTAAAACACTGGTGTACTGTGTATGTGTATGATTGTTCATTTGTTCATTGCTTATTTACTATGCAGTTATTGGATAATAATGCTTCATTGATATAACACTTGGATTATATGGTTAAAAGGGACTAAATTGCTCTATTACTGATTCACCCCCCCCTCTCAGTAATCCAACAGAGTCATCCATCAAAGATTTCGAAGAACATCAAAGATGGAAAGTCATTACGTGGATATTAGGGTATTCTCTAGGTTTCCCATTGAATTTTGGGATATCAGATGGTAGTTTGGTAAGGATTGGAGGCCAAAATGGGGCATGGAATATGAGATCATTGGTAAAATGTGATAGATTAGGAAGATATAATATAGCCAAGAATTGAAGCTGTCGGTTATCCTGTGGATATTGGTAGTAACCATGTGAGATAAGAACACCATCATGAACATATATAGGTTGCGATGGGATGGAAAAAACAGATGGTCCTCCCATGTATTGTGTCTAACCCCCCATGTATTTTGGTTGACCTAAGGGTCCCCTCATGTATTACGGTTGAATTGATGGTCATCCCATATATTTTGGTTGACCTGACGGTCCTCGCATGTATGGAAGTTGGCCTGATGGACCGCCCATATATTATCTTTGAGGGGGATGTTGTGTTGGAATCATGGGGTTCAAATATTGATTGGGAAAAATTCCTTATAGAGGAATTCCCACCGGATTAGGTTGACCCCATAAAGGATTTGAAATGCCTGGATATGGTTTTCTAGGATACATGCTAGTAGTAGTAGGGATGGAATAACTCGCAGGATCGACTTGCCCCCGGTTTTGTTGTTGTGGGCCCCACACGTGATTTTTACCCATGGTTGAGAGTTTCCATACAAAAAATAAATTCCCTCGATGAAGTTTCCCCCCTAGCGAAAGGTTGGCCTCCCACTAAATATTAACCTCGAATAAAAGCTAAAGGAGAACTCCCCATTTGTAAAGTTGGACATGTGGGTTGAGTATCTTGTGCCAATGTAGTTGTTTGGACGACTTGACTATTGCCCATTTGACTGATGGGATGGCCAAGTAAAGAACTTGGTGTGTGCATATTTGGGATTAGTGAAGTAGGAATATTACCCATCCCATGTGTGGAGGAAGATGTACTCGCAAGTGGTTGTGTCAGAGAAACTTGGGTCACGAGTGTTCCCAGTAAATAAGAAGCATCAACAATAGTGATTTGTAATCTTTCAGGGTCAACTACAGGAGTTGTGGATAGAGGAGGTGAAAATCCCAATCCCTTTGGAAAACCAAATGTCAGTGGGTTCATGCCAAAATATTGGCTAGTGGACTAGTTGGTAAATAGTAAAAAGAAGAAGCATAAATAAATCTCATGGATGGTTGTTCAACAAGTAATGGAATAAGTGGATCAATTAAAGAGGGATTTGTGTAAGATACAAGGCCTTCTAGGAAGGTGGTGACAATAGTGATTTGTAATCTTGCAGGGTCAACTACAAGAGTTGTGGACAGAGGAGGTGAAACTCCCAATCCCTTTGGAAAACCAAATGTCAGTGGGTTCATGCCAAAATATTGGCTAGTGGACTAGTTGGTAAATAGTAAGAAGAATAAGCATAAAGAAATATAGTGGATGGTTGTTCAACAAGTAATGGAATAAGTGGATCAATTAAAGGGGAATTTGCGTAAGATAAAAGGACTTGGCCACTTCCAGGAGCTACACTCCCAGTTTCAGAAGTTTGTTCCCTAACCATTCCTTCGTAAGAAGGGTCGTGTTGAGGTCCCTAAACTTCATGATCCAAACCTTGCAATCTATGAGATCTTTGAAGCCCTTTATCGGACGTGGTGAAAGTGAAATATAAATTCTTAAGGCCAACTATGAACTTCGAAAGAACACATCCCTAAAAAAGATCGACAGTAAATCAACTAAGCAACAATATAAGTGTAACATCCCGCTATATTGAGCACACTTTTATTGACATATTCTTTGAGGACACTTGCATGCAAGTGATCCAGTTATGGTATATTATGATTTCATTTCGATTATAGGTTGTATGATGATGATGATGTGTTTTGAATTATTTTTATGTTGATGTATATATATTGACAGATGCTATTGACAAGTTTTCCTGAGTGTGCAGGACATATGACAGGTTATGGATGTTGATGGCATCGATTAACTTCTTTAGAATCCGAATGGATTCAGGGAGTGGATTGTATTTTTTTTAGTATTTCATTTTATGCACATGTGACATATGATTGATTATAGTATGATTTATGTCTATGGATTATTGACAGTTTTTTTTCCAACGGATACAGGCTGATGATACTTGTTAATCCAACTCACATAAGGAGTAAAGGGGCCATGCACATAAACCAGAAAATTGAGGGAGAGATGTGGCAGCGTCCCTGTCATAGACTACTGTCACTCTTGTTGTGGTCTAAAATATAGTTTAATGATTACCTATTTCGAGAGTTCCACGATGACATGAGGGTGGATTGCGATAGTCAATCACGAATATATCTAAGAGGCGTGCAATAAGTCAGAGTCCTTATTACTTAGAAGACCTTAGTCTCTCACAAGGTCGACCGAGTGGAGTGTTGACTCCAAGGGTTGGACAAAGTTCCAAAACCAGTCTAAGGCGAGTGGCACCCTTGGATCATGAAGTTGCATCTTAAAGGGCATGCCACGAAATTAAAATTTGAGTCAATAAATCTAGGTGGCCTAGAAAACATTGAAATGATTAGACCTTGTTGGAATAAAATAATTTAATTAAACAATACATTTTTAATTATAAATCCCAACAAAAGTCCAATCCTAAGTCTAAGACTAAGTCTAAGTATGAATTTAATTAAAGGACTAAATGAATTAAAACATAAGTTAAAATATTTGAGAATATAATCAAACTCTAGAAAAAAGGGGGGAATAAATTTTAAAGGTTGGATAAAATGCACATGTGTGCATGAAATTAATAAAAGGGATTTTAAAATAGAAATAAATAATAACTTGAGAGAATAGTTGTACATAGAATATAATCTTGAGTCAACCTACCACTAGTCTAACTAGAAGAAGACTCCTAATCCAACTCTAACTAAGATCTAGTTAGGAGACACTCTTTAAATGAGAATTTGGGGAACAAAGGGACAACTAAGAGCGAAAGTAGGGACACATTAGGGAATGTTAGGGAATTTGAATTTTTAAATAAAATAAAATGGTAATTACTTTTGCAACTTGGGGAGAGTGTGACAAGTGTGTGGGTGAATAATCATTATTAATTTAATCTAAAAATTTAATTATTTGTGCATGAGGACATGTGTCAGTGAGGAAATTTCTATAAAACAAATGGTGTAGAAGGAAAAGGGATCACACTTATTCTTGGTAATGTTATGCTACTAAAATTGTTTTTTATTGTGTTTTACTTGTGAGACTTAGGATACCAATCTTACAAAAGGAGTGGAAGCCCTTCCTTGTGAGGAAAGCCTTGGAGCTATTGTTTGTTGATTTCTTCTGTGTTGTCCCTTTATGGCTCAGGGGGAAAAAGGAGAAAGAAGAGTACCCATAGCGTCGTCTGGGAGGTACCAGTGAAGTCCTTGGATTGGAAAGTGGGAGTAAGGAGAACAAGCACAAGTTACTTGATTGATGACACTCTTCATCTATAAACATCTTGGGTCACAATATTTCACATTTTATTTTTGTAAGGAATATAAAACATGTATTTGAGTTTGAGTTAACAAAATAATGGTTACAAATTCTAGATTTCGCAACATATGTATACTTATTAATGTTAAAATATGTATGGAACCATGAATGATTTTGAGGCATTTTATTTTAAATATATGTGTATGGTTAATTTAATGATCAGGGTAGTCTACAGTATATATATATATATATAGAGAGAGAGAGAGAGAGAGAGAGAGAGAGAGAGAGAGAGAGATAATTGCATAATTCGAATGAGTCTTGTATGATTGATGTATAAAATCATTATTGTTGTGGTTAGTTATTTGAAGTTTTCTATAAGGGTTGAAATATCTTAATTGTATTATTCTGGGAAAAGAATTTGAATTATTGTCCCTTAAAATGTTAATTTCAGAGTTTGACACTAGAAGTTAGGTTTGTTGTCTGTAATATCAAAATAAATCAACTGTATTGAGCGTTTTCTATACTCTCTTCTCCAATATTTATTTCTATGATTGTCGTATTGTATATGGCGGACGTAATATCAATGACCTCGTTATAATTTAGTTCTTATATGTTCTTTTACGATCTTATCCATGAGATTGCAATGCAAATCTATCTGAATCTTCAACCCTCGACTTAGTATATATATATATATATATATTAGTATATATATATATATATATATATATATACAAAAAGAATACTCGTGCGACCTTTAGAAGATGGATAATAATCTTAATCCATGTCTCTTTTTAACTGAGATCCACTAGAGGCGTATAATTCATTTTTTGCTTCCCTCAGATGCTTTACTGTTTGCAGCATATAAATTTGTGTAATAGTTTACTAGTTATCAGAAATTCAATCGTTGCACTAATTCTTGGAGTACATAAGACTGGATATATTACGTTTGTCTTTGATAGATACAAAGTAATTACATTTCCCATCTGTTGAAAGGTCACTATAGAATACCAATTTCGTGAAGTGGTTTCGTGAAGGGATATTAACGACCTTCCTAGATCTTTTAGTGTGATTTGGAAAATATTTTTTCTTTGCATGTCCGATTTCTTAATGACCTCTTCCAGTTGTCATTATCTGAGTCATCATATTATCCATTGAAGGAGAGGGTGATGAAGTGTTAGTATTATTTATGTCTTGAGATAATTTTAGATAACGACCACTCTTTTCTTTAAGATGATTGTTTTCTATTGCGAGTTATTATTACTTTGATCATTGAAATGATTGCATGGCTTTCAAAGGTAAAGGCAATTCGAGCTCGACTGTTGGTGATTTCCTTATCAACAAATTCCTTTGATGTTATCACATTTCCACTTGACCTCTGTTAGGATTTCCTCTGTCTGTAATCCACGAGACTTGACTGGTTGTATTTACCTAGAAACCTGAGTACTTTCTAGAGGAACATCATCACAATTGATGGGACTCTGATCTTTGTTCTCTTGACAATAAACTTTGCAGAAAAAAAATCCTATGGTTTCTTATCAACACGGGCATCATACATAAAGTCAAGATGGTTAACTTGTGAAGATGGGTCCTTGTTGATAGATGTTTTTATGTGGGTCTACCTAGATGTATTCTTTAAATAATCCACTTAATAAAAATCTCACGAACCCTCGCTGATTGAATTTCTATTTTCAAATAATATGTGCGCTTGTAGGGTGCAGTCTTTACATATAAGAAGTTTTCCCTAGTAATTCTTAGCTAAGCAAATGTTTGTTCATCCATGTTTTGACAGTAAACTCTTTCAATGAATACCTATTTCAGTTCCTTTTTTGTATCATTACTACTTAAGGAAACCTTGGTAATAAGCTCAGGTTTCCTTAGAGATGATTGTAATATCTTTCCTTTTTAAAAGAAATAATGTTTCCTTCTAGAAGCAAAAACTTCTATTAGGTCTTCTTACAATTGACTTATTCCACCTTATTGTTAGGCCTTATTAATATTGACCTTCATTACATGGAAATATATTATTCTAGCCACTTGAGGGGTTAGGTAGGTTAGGGCCCTAACATGCCCTCCCCCTTAAAATCAACCTTTTCCTCAAGGCTTGAGATGAGGAAATTGTTGCAGAATGCTAGATGGATCCCAGGTGGCATCGACTGGAGTTGTATATTTCCACTAAAATAACACTTCCTTGATGGTGTGTTGATGAAGACGATGCTCATGCTGGTTCAAAACTGCTTTTCGTTGCAACCAGATGGATCCTTCTTCATCCAACGCGGGAAGGCTGGTTTGAGTTTGACACTTAGTTCCAATCACCTTGTTTAAGCAAGAGACATGAAAAACAAGATGGAGCTTGGAATAAATAGGAAAAGATAACTGATAGGCCACATGTCCCATGTGCTTGAGAACTGTGTAAGGACCATAAATTTGGGTGCCAATTTATAACAATGTTCAACCTTGGGTGAATTTTTTTTATAAGGTTGCAGACAAAGAAATACCTAGTCAACTTCAATAAATTCATGTTATGAACGAACTTGATCGACTTGTTGCTTCATGCGATTTTGATTCACAACCAAATTCTCTTTGAGGGTACGAAGAATAGCCTCTTGAAATGTAAGAGTTTGGTCAACCGCCTAAACCTTTGAGACATCTGGCATGTAGGAGAGAACGAAAGGTGACTATTGTCCATATACTGCTTCAAAGGAGTCATGTGAGTAGTTGTATGGTAAGAAGTGTTGTACCACCATTCAGATAATGGTAACCATTGAGCCCATTGATTTTTCCTTTCAAAGGCAAAACACCTAAAATAAGTCTCCAAACAGTTGTTGACAACTTCAATTTGACCATCAATCTGGGGATGATAGGCGGTGCTGAGATGCAATTGGGTGCCCTGTAGCTTGAACAATTCTTGCCAAAACTTGTTGGTGAAAGTGGGGTCTCGATCAGAAACAATAGAATGAGGCAAGCCATGAATCTTTAAGACATGATCCATGAAAATTTGAGCCATAGTGGATGCAATAAATGGATGTTGAAGAGCATAGAAATGAGCATACTTGAAAATACGATCAACTACCACCATGATGATTGGCTTATTGCCTGATTTAGGTAATCCCACAATGAAATCCATCGATATGTCCCTCCAAATAGCGGGTGGAATTGAAAGTGGTTGGAGTGTGCCAGGGGCTTTGATTGTTTCTCCCTTGTTACATTGAAAAACATCACACTCTACTACAAAAGTGCGAACTTCCTTTTTCATACCATCCCAGAAAAAAAAAACATTTGACCTTGTCATAGGTTTTTGTAAACCCTGAGTGGCCTATTGTGGGAGTAGCATGAAGCTCAGAAAGAATCGTGTATTTAAGTTGTGATTGTTTACTTAAATACAAATGACCTTTGTAGCGAATCTCATCATTGTGCCAAGAGTACCCTGGGGACACTGGAGAATTTTCTTGCAACTGTTGGATCAGATGCAAAATTTTAGGTTCTTGTAGCCATTCCTGGAAAACAACTTGGAGCCAATCTGGGAGAATGAAGGATAGGGAGAAAAGGGACCCTTCATCTTCATATTTTCAAGAAAGAAAATCAACAACCACATTTTCTTTTCCTTTCTTGTAAATGATCTCATAATCATATCCAAAGAGATTAGTTACCCATTTTTGCTTCTCTGGAGAGGAAGGGCGTTGCTCCAGAAAATAATCGAGGCTTTGATGATCTGTCTTAATTTGGAAGCATTGTACCAAGAGATAAGGGTGCCAGAGATCTACTACATGCAGAGTAGCCAACATTTCATTTTCATAGATTTATTGGCCCAAATGGAAATCTAACAATTTTTTGTTGGTAAAGGCCAAAGGTCTACCCTCTTGCATAAGGACTGCTCCAATTCCTCTCCTAGAGGCATCATATTCTAGGACAAAGGTATTTGTGAAATCAGGAAGGGACAAGACTGGAGTAGTGCACATAGTTGCCTTCAATGCTTGAAAGGCATGACCAGCTGTGAGAGTCCAAGTGAAAGAATCGTTTTTAAGTAGAGCATTGAGAGGTGCCAAAATCTTTCCATAATTCTGAACAAACTTGTGATAATACCTTGTTACACTCAAAAAAACCATGCAAGATTTTGATAGTCTTAGGGCGAGGCCAATCTTGGATGGATTCAATCTTCTTAGGATCCACCTAGACACTATCCTTGCCAACAATATCACTCAAGTACTCAACTTTCGAGGCACCAAAGGCACATTTAGAGTGTTTGAGGAAAATTTCATGCTGAGAAAGTAGATGAAGAAATTGATCCACATGGGCAAGATGTGATTGCCAATTTTTACTGTAGATGAGAATATCATCAGAGAAAACTAAGAAAAAATGATGGAGAAAAGGATGTAAGATATGATTTGTGAGGCTTTGGAAGGTGGAGGGGGAATTACACAGGCCAAAGGGCATGACCAAGAACTCATAGTGACCCTCATGAGTTTAAAAATAAGTCTTGGGGATGTTAGTGTCTTTCATATGGATCTGGTGGTAGCCAAAATGCAGATCACGTTTGGTGAACTACTGAGCACCACTCAACTCATCCAAGAGATCATCAATGATAGGAATGGGAAACTTTTCTTTGATGGTTATTTTATTGAGGGCATGGAATTTAGGACATATGTGCCAAGTAACTTATTTCTTAAGTACCATGACCACAGGAGAATAATAAGGGCTATTACTAGGATGAATAACACCCGCTTAGAGCAATTCCTGCAAGATTTTTTCAATTTCATTCTTTTGGTAAAAGGGATGATGATAAGGGAGAACATTGGGAGGAACACTGCTAGGAACAAGGGGTATTGAATGATCATGAACACCACGAGAAGATGGAAGTCCCTGAGGAGTGGAAAAATATCTTGGTGTTTGGAGAGAATATCTTGGAGGTCAAGATGCATAGAGGGTTTATCAACCGCATGAATAGAATGGAGATGAGAAATAATACCGGAGTGGCCTTTCTTGAGGATTTTTTCCATGCAATGGAAACTAATGATATTAAGAAACCCAACTATGAGACATTGGAAGTGATACCTTTGTCCCTCTTGTTGGAATGACATGGTTAATTCCTTAAAATCCATAAGAATGAGACCCAAAGTGCATAACCATTCAACACCTATCATAATGTTACACCCACCCATTTTGATGGAAAACATATGATATTTCAGGTGGTAATGTCCAATTTGAAGATGTAAATTTTCAAAATTCCCACCACATTTCATGGACCCACCATTGACTATCATGATTTTAAAGTTATTGACAACACGAATATAGCAATCAGTTTCCTGGGAAATGCAACAATGAATAAAATTGTGGGTGCTACCACTATCAACTAGGATGATGACCTTCATATTCTTATTATATCCAATGAGCTTGAGTGTTTGGGGAGCAGAGAAGCCAATCAGAGCATGCAAAGAAATGAGTGGTTCAACTTTAGGTGAGTCAGTGGGCTTCAGGGTAGCATCTAGAAGGGAGGTCTCTTCAACAAGTGGAACTGTCACATCTTCTTCAGGAACATCTTCGGAAATGACCATAAAAGGTTTTTGTTCCTTACACTTGTGCCTCGAAAAATATTTTTGATCATAATTATATCAAAGACCCTTCAATTGGTGTTCAACCATTTCATCCCTAGTTAATTTCTGGACCTTGAGGGGAGTGACAGGGGGGTTAGGATTAGTGGTTCAAGGGAGAGGAACAAAAGAGGGTTTTTTGTTATGGGAAAAAACAACTTGTTGGGCCTCTTTAGCACATGTAGTATCATCCAACCAAGTCTGAGAGCGGGCCATGAGAACCTGAGATTTGATTTAATCATTGAGGCCACTGATAAAGCATTCATGAAAGAATGCATCTGACATGCCCTCTGTCTGAAAGGCCAAATGCTTAAAAGAAGTGATAAAGTTTTCCACTATGCCTGACTGTTTCAACTTGGTCAAACGACTGAGATAGTGGGTAACAATATCAAAGCGAGCATAAAGCTTTGCAACAAATCGGGTCCAAGAAATATACCCCTGACGTGAATTTTTATGCCATTTCCATCATTTTCAGTGTTCAAGATCTAGATAGAGGAAAACATAACGAAGTTTTGCTAGCTCGTCAGTAATACCATGCAAAAAAAATAATTCTCCATTTGAATGACCCAACCCATAGGATTGGAGCCATCAAATTTATTGATCTCTACACGGGGAAGACAAAGTTCACGATGAAAGGAGTTTGAGTGAAAATGCAAAGACTGAGAGGAATCAGCAACATCGGGTTGGTATGATGAGGAAGGACCCGTAGGGCAGTTCAATAATTGATTAAAAACAGACTAGAGGGAAGTAAATTGGGTTGTGAAGTTGGCTTCCATCAAATCGAATTTGTGTTCTACTTTTGCAATGCGGGAATCAATAGAGCTGATGTCACATGTCATATGTTCTATGGAGGCATGGGCTTGATTGATGGAAGCTTGGAGGTCTTGGTTGCGAGTGGTGGCCATTTGGAGAGGGGGAGTGCGGGGAAGGAAAAATGGGCGGGTGGGACAAAAAAAAAGAACTTATAAGTGATAGGTACCATCACGATAAATGTGAGAAGGGAAATAAAATGGAATAGGAGGCAAAATAGGGAAACTGGAAAGGGGTCGGGTCCATTGAAACAAAAAGGATTAAAAATGAAGGGTATGACTGGGATTAGGGAGGAATGGGAATCCAATGGAATATATCCCAAATAAGTGTGTCGGCGGGACCACTATACTCATTTTTTTTTACTCATGCGGAGTTATACTTCGTCCTGAAGAATACTTTAGTGACGAAATGCCCAAATGCTTAATAGGAAGAAATGTGTAGTAATTTCGCAACCTGAATGAAGGAGGCACAATTGTGTGGCAATAGATCTTGTCTTTTCTATTTTTGTTTCCATCCCAAGGGTTAGGGTATTCAAGGGTTCTACAGTCAAGGGTTTATCGTGTGTTATAGCTCTCTGATATACGTACAAGGTCCAATATTAGTACTCGGCCCAATATATCAAGGCACCAACTAAGGAGGTTAGATCGTTCCCTTATCCATACTACCTGACTACCTAGGTACTAGAGAGTATCTTCCCAAGTGTTGTTATCAGTGTCACTATAGAAATTAGGTGGCCGATTGGTTTATCTATGGAGGGATTCAGGAGATCTAGGAAGACCCGAATACATGTGTTTTCTGATGCGCTACCACTCGAAGGGGTACCAACAGAGGTTACAAGGGTGGCCAACAAATGTGCGCTTAAGTACAACTTATATTTCCTGAGTGTATGACTCCCCAACCATAAGTTTATGTGCGTAACAACAAATCTATGTAGATTTAAGATGCTAGAATATGTCTCTATCCTAAAAAAAAATTAACCCACAATTTTATGTCGAGGAAAGTTCTTTGATACCACTTGTAAGGTACCAGATATGTTATATTAGAAGAATAGAGAAATAATGCAGATAATATCACTGAGATATCAACAAAATACTGAAATATTGCAGAGATAACAACGAAAAAACAAATTATATGGAACCACAACACATGAATTATACCTTTTATTTATGGGAAACAATGTTTGCTTGCCTCTTCGAGGGGGAAACCTCCAGTAGAGAAGAGCTCTATTACAATAATTTTCCAATACAAAACTTCTCATACCCTCTACTCTTATTTATACTAAATCTATCTATCCAAAAGAACAATCTAGAGGAAGATCCTTCTAGAAGTGAAAGCTTCTATTAGGTCTTCTTACAATTGACTTATTCCTTCTTATTGCTAGGCCTTATTAATATTAACCTTTATTACATGGAAATATATTATTCTACCCACTTGAGGGGTTAAGTAGGTTAGGTCCCTAAAATTTTAAATGTAGAGGATGGTCACGAATTGATGGTTGTAAGAATTTTTTTTTTAGTAACCCTACTTCATCGATTAATATTGACGTCAGTAAGTAAGGAGTCGTTACATATTGTAGAAATTAATCGTTAATGTTGTAATAATTTTTACTCTTTCCTTGTGATACTGAATGAGATATTTTGGTTAGCGTAGTGGTGAGTTTAAATGCAAAAATATTCACTAGGTGGATAGGGGAATAAATATCTTCATGTTCCTCAGAACAACTTCCATCCCCGAGACCTTAAATGGTCAAAATAAATCGGATGAATCTTGGACTTGAACGCTGATTATGTGTCTTGAAGGTACTAACCTTGTAGGATAGGATTGGGTGGGTAGACATTATTATTTCTTACTATCTTTCATATGATATGATGTTAGCAGTTTCCACATGTTAGACTTATTAAATGTTATTTGACGATTGTATCGTGAACTTGTTACAAAGTTAATACTGATTAAGAATATAGTGACGTAGAAAATAAATATATATATTTTATACTTCATTATATTATCCTAATTTGTGTTGTGTATGGAGGGAGTGTTACATATGGTATCAAAGCGGGTTCAATCCTATGAAATTGGACAGTTACACTTTCCACTATGTTAACTAAATAATTAAAAATATATCACTAATTAAATTTTGAAAATTGTCCATGCATGTAATCATGGTTAGAAGATGTAGGGGAAATATATGACGTGGTACTAGAGAAAGAGGTGTGATACCTCTGATAATATCCACACCAGAGGGGTCTAACCCCCAGGGAGAAGAAGAGACCATTGAGAAGGAGAAGGTTGATGTCAGATATGTGGTAGGTATGATGAGATCCTTTCAGAGGATGTTAGAGGAGTTGATCAACTGCTTGGATAGAGATGAGGGCAGAGCGTCTGTTCCCAATGAGGGTTCACTATGTGCCCCAAATCGTAGTAGTAGTATACACATAGAACTTGAGAAGGTAAAGTTTCCTGAGTTATGGGGTTCCCTGGATGGCTTAGCTTCCGAGGCATGGTTGGAGAACATGGAGATGTGCTTCACATTTTTTGATTGCACCTCCAACATGAAGGTCTACATGGCGATCTTCCAACTAAAAGGGAGTTCTGTACTTTGGTGGAAGACACTCCTATTCCAACTAAACATGGATGTTAAAGATGTGTCATGGGAGCTGTTCGAGGAATGGTTATGGGAGAGGTATTTGTTTAATGAATTCATTGAGCACCAACTTAATGAGATCAACGCCTTACCACATGGTGGTCATATGGTGCTGAAGTATGAGGCTAGGTTCATGGATCTACTTAGGTATGCTCCACATATGAAGATGGAGAAGTTAAAGGTCAACATGTTTGTATTTATCCTTAACTTCAACATTCGTATGAAGAAGAGGATCATGACCCCTCAAAAGTTACACGAAGTAGTTCAGAAGGCCCTCATAGCTGAGGAAGAGAATGAACAACGGGGGTCAGGGTAGGAATCCTTCTAGACTGACTAGAAAAATGACATCAAGAGTGCAGTAGCATCAGACCCTAGCTAGCCATACTTCTAGGCAGTGAGATACGCCTATAGGACCTATTCTCTTGACACCACAACGAAAAACTCATCAGTAGAGGAATCATTATAGAGGACCACAATAGAAACAAAAACTTTGTTCACAACAACATCAACATTTTAGGCATGTTCAACATAAAAGACTAGGATCATTGACTACTAAGCCAACAACTTCTACTTCAGGGACCAGGAGCACTGGAATGAAGAATGGATGTTGGACATCTGGAGATCCACATTACCCGTGAAATTGTACAATTGAGAAGGCCAGAGTGGTCAGATAATCATGAGCCACTACAGTTGGAGATTTGGGCAAGGCCTACAAGATACATGCAATGGTGAATAACTACCAGACTGAGCACCAACCCACTGTGCTTGAGATGTTAGGTACGATCGTCGATCAAAATTTTAGTATTTTGATAGATCCCAATGATACAAAGATATTTATTTCTAGTGCAATTCTAAAGAGAATTAAGGTAAATGCAATCGAGTAGGACGAGTTTAGATACATAGAAATGACATCGGGTGCCAATCAAAAAGTTGGAGGGAAGGTCACAGATTATAACATTAAATTGGGAGACTTTGTAACGAAGGTAGATTTGTATGTCAAGATCTTAGTATCTTATGACATAGTGATTGGTTGTAACGACCCTGCTTAAATAGGTGTATATGATAATTAATTAAATTAATTTAATAATATAGTTGTCCTAAAAGATTAGCTAAACCTTAATTATTTCTTAAAATAACATTTACTAATTAATTATTATTAATTATTTATTCATGAGTGTCAACGATTAATTTAAGTATTAATTAATTCATTAATAAATAAGGTAAAGAAATAAAAGGAGGATAATAAACTATATTGATAAATTAAGTTACGTATCCAACAAGGGATAACATATTAAATACATGAGGATAAAATAATAAAGGAGGGATAAGGGGCATTAACGGCGGGAGGATAAGGAGGTAATAAATGAGTTAGGTAGGGAGTAAATGAGGCGGGGAAGTCGGTGAAGGAGGGATAAGGAAGGGAAGGAGTTTGACGGGAGGCCATTCTACGGGAGGTTGGGATGGATTTTGGGAGCTTTGGGATTGGCAGAGAGAGGTGAAATTTTGGGAGTGGGATTGTATCAGTGCACCGGGGTTGCTGGGGGTTTTGGGCACGGGGGCCAGGATATCCGTTGATATCCTGGAGCTAGAAAGTTACCTAGTTGGCAGGGAGGAACTAGGTTTTGGGCAGTGTTTTGCAGTAGCGGTCAATGAGGAAAACAACGAGAAAATGGAGGATTATTAGCATCAGACTTAGGTATTTATCTAAAATTATGCATTGTTGTATTATGTTAGAAATTTTTTATTATTCATTGTAAAATTTAAGTTACAGAAGTTACTGTTATGAAATTACTATCTTAGTTTCTGAAATAAATTGATGAAAAAATCTATTCGGCCCCCTACATTGGTATGGAATGGCTAGAATCACATGATGTGATACTTAACTGTAAGACAAAATGATTAAGTTTGACGGATGATTTGGGGCATGATAGAGTGATTGTAGGAAGAAACCAAGGAGTTTCCTTGAGATTTGTTTCATCCCTACAACTACAAAAGAGTATGCGCAAGGGATGCAAACTATATTAAATACTACAACTAAATGAAAATGATGAGGTAGAAGGATTAGAAAACCTTCCTGTAGTGAAATAATTTTTCGACATGTTTCCATAAGAGTTACCAGGTTTGCCACTCGAAAGAGAGTTGGATTTTAAAATAGAATTGAAACCTGGAACTAAACCGATATCCAGAACGACATATCAGATGTCAACATCTGAATTACAGGAGTTGAAAATGAAATTGAAGGAATTTTTGGACTTGGGACTTATACGTCAAAGCATATCATCGTGGGATGCACCAGTTATTTTTGTGAGAAAGAAGGATGGATCATGGAGAATTTGTATTGACTATCTTTAATTGAACAAAGCGACGATCAAGAACTAGTATATGTTGCCAATAATAGATGATTTGTTTGACGATATGAAGGGAGAAATGATGTTTTCAAAGATTTATTTGAGATCAGGATATAATCAATTACGTATTAAGGAAGAAGATATCCCTAATACCGCATTTAGGATGAGATTCAAACACTATGATTTTACAGTTTTACCATTCAGTTTGACAAACGCCCCGAGGGTATTCATGAGTTTGATGAATGGGGTGTTTCGCGAATACTTGAACAAGTTGGTTCAATTATTTATTGATGACATATTGATTTATTCTCGGACAAAATAAGAGCATGACGAACACTTAAGATTGGTCCTACAGTGTCTACGAGAAAGAAAATTGTATGGGAAGCTATCAAAATGTTATTTTTACCAATCTAATATTCATTACTTGGGACATATCATATCTGGTGAAGGTATCACTTTGGATCCAACGAAAGTAGAGGCCATTATGGAATGGCCAACACCAACAAACATACAAGAAGTACATATCTTTATGGGTTTATCAGGATATTACTGACAATTTGTCAAAGGTTTTTCGAAGATAGCTAATTTGATCACTGAATTGCAAAAGAAAAAAAAGAAGTTTGTATGGACTGAGAAATGTGTTGAATCATTTCAAAGGCTCAAAGAATTTTTAATGACAATGCTTATACTAAAGGTCCCTAACATGGACAAAAAATTCTTGGTATGCACAAATTCATCCAAGGAAGGTTTAGGTGGATTTTTTATGCAAAATGGTCGAGTGATCGCTTATATTTCAAGGAAAATAAGAAACCATGAAGAGAACTATGAAACACATGAATTGGAGTTATTAGAAATCGTATATGCCTAAGAGTTTGGAAACATTATATGATTGGACAGAAATTTGAATTAAAGATAGATCAATGTGGATTGCATCATATATTCACATAGAGTGACTTGAATGCACAACAAAGGAGCTGGTCAGAATTACTCAGCAAATACGAATTTGATATTACTTACATTAAAGGAACGGTGAATAAAGTGGCAGATGCGTTGAGTCAGAGACCACACATATTCTCGGTAATACCTTTTAAGATGAATCTTCAAGAAAATATTATGTCCTTACAAATTGATGATGATTGGTACAAGGACGTTAAGAATAGTATTGGACAAGATACCATGATGGTGCCGACGTATGCAGGTTATTCATTAGACAACGATGAATTGTTGAGATTTAATAGTAGAATTTACATACTGCCTAATGACAAATTAAGAAGTTTGATCTTGAGTGAAGCACATCGAGCAATGTACATGGCTCATCCAAGTGTCATGAATATGAATGAAGACCTTAAGCATTTATTCTTCTGGAAGGGAATGAAATAATATATAGTTAGTTACATGGTGGGATGTCTAGAATGTCATCAAGTGAATGATGAACATAGACATCCAACAAGATTAATACAACCACACTCTATTCCAAAATCGAAATTGGAGTTCATTTCGTTGGACTTTATTGTTGGAATCCCACTAATGGCAAGGATGCATGATTTGATTTTTGTGGTAGTTGACACTCTGATGAAGAGTGCACACTTTATTATAGTATATATGACGTATCAAGCGCCAAACATAGATAGAGTATTTTTCAATGAGATTGTGAGATTACATGGTGTACCAATAAGTATCATATCCGATCGAGGATCGATGTTTTTAGGACGATTTTGGACCATTTTCCAAGAGGCCTTGGGAACTCAGTTGAATTTCAGTACAACGTATCACCCTGAGACAGACGAACAAATAGAGAGAATGAACTAGATTTTAGAGGATATGTTGTGTATGTATGTAATGGACCAACATAAATTTGGGAAGAATTCTTGTCATTGGTAGAGTTTTCATACAATAACAGTTACCGAAGTACGATTAAGATGGCACTTTTTGAGTTTCTTTACAGGAGACTATGTCAGATGTCATTGATATGGGATAGACTTCAGGATAGGGTCCTAGTAGGACTGTAAGTGATTCAAGAAATGGAAGAACATATGCAATTGATAAGACAAAGGATTAAATAAACACAATATTGGAAAAAGAGTTATGTTGATACACATCGCGTTGACCGCAGTTATGAAGTTGGAGACATATTTTTCTTGCAAGTAAAATCGCATAAGAGTTCGATCAAGTTTGGGAAAGGTGATAAAATCTCTCTTAGATTTTTGAGACCTTTTGAGATTGTGGAAAAGAAGGGACCCATGGCTTATCGACTAGCCTTGCCTGATTCTTTGAGGCATATGCACGATGTATTTCACGTATCTGTTTTGCAACATTATATTAGTGATCAATCAAATGTTATTGACATGAGTTCTTTGCAGGTGTTAGATGGGGGTGCTCTCATGGAAAATCCAATCCGCATTCTGGACCATTGCACTCGACAACTACGATGTCGAATATTGGATCAACTCAAGGTCTAGTGGAACAATTATATTACACACTCAACTACCTGGGAGGACACATATGAGATGCATCAACAATTTCCATACTTGTTTGATGGATTAGATATATAGATCTTTGCCAGATACATTTATTTTGCATTTATACTATACAAACTTTAGGACAAAGTTTAAAACAAGAGGGGTTGTATGTAACATCCCACTCTGTTTAACACACTTTTATTGACATATTATTTGAGGACATTTTCATGCAAGTGATCCAGTTATGGTATATTATGATTTAGTTTCTATTATAGGTTGTATGATGATGATGATGTGTTGTGACTTATTTTTATGTTGATGTATATATATTGGAAGATGCTATTGACGAGTTTTCCTGAGTGTGCAGGGCATATGACATGTTATGGATGCTAATGGCATCAATGAACTTCCTTGGACTCCAGATTGAGTCAGGGAGTGGATTTTATTTGTTTGAGTATTTCATTTTACGCACATGTGATATATGATTTATTACAATATGATTTATGTATATGGATTATTGACAATGTTTTTGTCAATGGCAGGCTTAACGATGCTTGATAATCCGACTCATATAAGGAGTAAAGGGGCCATGCACAGAAACCAAAAAATTAAGGGAGAGGTGTGGCAATGTCCATGTCACAACCTACTATCATTCCCACCGTGGTCTAAACTGTAGTTTAACAATTACCTAGTTTGAGAGGTCCACGGTGTCATGAGTCTGTTGGATTACTGAGAGGGGGGTGAATCAGTAATAAAGAATTTTAATCTTTTTTAACCATATAATCCAAGTGTTATATCAATGTAGAATTATCATCCAATAACTGTAGAGTAAATAAGAAATGAACAAATGAACATTCATACACATACATAGTACACCAGTGTTTTATGTGGAAACCCAAATCAGGAGAAAACCACATAATGATTTTTCTTATATGTCTTGAAGAATTACATTCATTGGAAGCACCAACTTCCTTTGTTTTCCAACTGCAACTAGAAGGAGGCTCCAACCCCCTAGTTTCTCAGGATACAACCTGAGGGAAGCTCCAACTCCCCAATTCTCTGGCTACAACCCCCTATGTTCTCCGACTATAACCGTAAGGTGGCTAAAACCACATGTCCTTGCCTTGTCCTGCCACCCTGATGTAGAATTAGAATGATGGAACTACTGTCAACCTGTCACTATGAGATATACCACTGTAAACCTATACTAATAAATCTGAACCATGCATCAACCTGTACCTCAACTTGTAATCATCCTGTACCATAAACAAGTGCATCAACCATGCACCAACCTGTACCAAACAACCTGTAATCAACCTGTACCATAAACAAGTGCATCAACCATGCACCAACCTGTACCAAACAAACTGTAATCAACATGTACCATAAACAAGTGCATCCAACCATGTACCAAGTATGTACCAATCATGTGTCAACTACTTATCAACTATGAATCATAAATATGTACCAACATAATCAACTATACACCTCATGTATGTGCCCACTCATCAACTACTTGTCTCAACCATGTACTCAACATGTATCTCAACCAAAATCTTTCATCCATTTCATTATCCAAATCTGATTTGTAGCTTTGTAATAGACCTGGTGTATATAATCACATTCCTACAAACCTTCCTTAACTTTAACAACAAGAGACTAGCATTTTCATCAAACTTTTCTTTAGTCTCACATGCCTAGTTTTGGATTAGTCAACAACCCTAACTTGAAGTAATCATAACTTTGAACCTATAATATATGAAGATCTGAAACTGATACACAATGTTCTTCAGTGTGTTTTATGCAATTCCTCCAAGTGTCACTACTTGGAACCTTTCAGAAAAGGAGTTATAGCAAAAATGACATACCTTGCTGAATTCTAGCTTATTCTAGAGAGCGACCTTGTAGAGCATGCCCCACACAAAATATTTGTTGAATCGATCTGAAACTTAGAAAGCACCATCAAAAGAATTTATATTTCCTTGCATTTCGACCTTCTTTTCTTCACCTTCATTTAGAATTCTGGTTTAGATATCTTTGGTTACCTCAGACACCTATAGATATTCAATATTCTCAAGTGTGTGTTAAATGAGAGAGCCTTGCCTCTTATTTATACTCTCCAAGTAGCTTCCTTAAAAACATCTTCTAGGTCACTTGGCCCCACTTTCCTTATTTTAGGGTTAATCCATTTCTAATTTCTCCATTAAATTTATTATTGAAATAATTTATTTTGTATTCACTTTGAATTATAATACACTCATTACTTCACTTTATTATTTACCTTTTAAAATCTCTTAAACCACTTTGACTACTTTGACCTTTTGGGGC
>ML786530.1:302887-319343 GCA_009831015.1 Picea engelmannii | reverse complement strand
AGTTCATCCATATTTACTTCTTATCAACCATGACAAAACAATAATGAGTCATATTTACATCAAACAATATTGGGTCCATTACCCAAACCTTTGTGCTACGGGGCTTTCTTCAAAGGTTGACATCAATGACAACCAACCTTAATGAACATAGTCCAGACTAAGACAATCGCTCACAAATATTTCTAAGGGTTGCACAATAGGGCAGAGTCCTTATTCCTTATAATCCCTTAGTTTATCACAAGGTCAACCAAGTGGAGTGTTGACTACAAGGGCTAGGCAAACTTCCAAAACCAGTCTAAGGCGAGCGGAACCTTTGGAGCATAGAGGTGCATCTTGAAGGGCATGTCACAAAACTAAAACTCGTGTTGATAAATCTAGGTGGCTTGGAAAACATTGAAATGATTAGACCTTGTTGGAATTAAATAATTAAATTAAACAATAAATTTTTAATTATAAATCCCCAAAAATGTACAAGCCTAAGTCTAAGTTTGAATTTAATTAAAGGACTAATTGAATTAAGACATGAGTTAAAAGATTTGAGAATATAATCAAACTCTAGAAAAAAAGGGGGGATAAAATTTAAAGGTTGGATAAAATGCACATGTGTGCATGAAATTAATAAGATGGATTTTTAAATAGAAATAAATAATAACTTGAGAGAATAAGTGTACATAGAATAAAATCTTGAGTCAACCTACCACTAGTCTAACTAGAAGAAGACTCCTAATACAACTCTAACTAAGATCTAGTTAGGAGACACTCATTAAATGAGAATTTGGGGAGAAAAGGGGCAACTGAGAAAAAATGTAGGGACACATTGGGGAATGTGAGAGAATTTGACTTTTTAAATAAAATAAAATGGTAATTACTTGTGCAACTTGGGCAGAGTGTGACAAGTGTGTGGGTGAATAACCATAATTAATTTAATCTAAAAAGTTAATTAGTTGTGCATGATGACATGTATCAGTGAGGAAATTTCTATAAAATAAATGGTGTAGAAGGGAAAGGGATCACACTTATTCTTGGTAAGGTTATGCCACCAAAATTGTTTTTGATTGTGTTTTACTTGTGAGAGTTGGGATATCAAACTTGTAGAAGGAGTGGAAGCTCTTCCTTGCGAGGCAAGTCTTGGAGATATTTCTTGTTGGTTTCTTGTGTGTGGCCCCTTTGTGGCTCGGGGGGCTAAGTGGGAAGAAGAGTACCATTAACATTGGTTGGGAAGTACCGGTGAAGTCCTTGGATTGGAAAGCGAAAGTAATGAGAACATGTGCAAGTTAGTTTATTGAGGACACTCTTCATCTATCAACATCTTGGGTCACGATATTTCACATTTTATTTTTGTAAGGTATATAAATCTTGTATTTGAGTTTCAATTAACAAAATAATGGTTACTAATTCTCGATTTCACAATAGATGTGTACTTATTAATGTTATTCTATTACAAATTATGAATTGGAAGGCCCTTTTTGATCAAAAGTTAGATATATATCTTACAAAATAAAATATGAAAATCAACACAACACGCTTGTTTACAGTTAATTTTTTTTAATAGATGCATTTTTTCGATTGCAATTTCCATCAAACTGCTTCGAGTAATCTTAAAGAGATGAGTTTTACATACTTGCACGTAGCAACACTCATCATGTTTAAGTTACTTATTACTGTTAAATTATGTATCGAACCATGAATGATTTTGAGGCATTTTCTTTTAAATATGCGTGTATGGTTAATGTAATGATCAAGGCAGTCTACTATATATATGTATATCAAATGAGTCTTGTATAAGGGTTGAGATATCTTAATTTTATTATTTTGGGAAAAGAATTTGAATTATCGTCCCTTAAAATGTTAATTTCCGATTTGGAAAATATTTTTTTCTTGGATGTCCGATTTCTTAATGGCCTCTTCCAGTTGTCGTTATCTCAGTCGTCATCTTTGTAGAAAAGTAATCCTATGGTTTCTTATCAACACGGGCGTCATACATAAAGTTAATATGGTTAACTTGTGAATATGGATCCCTGCTGATATATGTTTTTCTATGGGTCTACCGAGATGTATTCTTTAAATAAGCCACTTAATAACAAGCTCACGAACCCTCCCTGAGCGAATTTCTCTTTTCAAATAATATGTGCGCTTATAGGGCGCAATATTTACATTTAAGAAGTTTTCCCTAGTGATTCTTAACTAAGCGAATGTTTGTTCATCCATGTTTTGACAATAAACTCTTTCAACGAATTCCTATTTCAGTTCCTTTTTAGTATCATTATTACCTAAGGAAACCTTGGTAATGAGCTGGGGTTTCCTTAGAGACGATTTCAATCTCTTTCCTTCTTAAAATAAATAAGGTTTCCTGGTATTTAGGGAGATTTATCACTTGAATTGTCTAATTCTTGAGGAGTTGATTGTTCTCCTCAGATACCATGCCTTGATGTAAGAATTTTATGAATTATAATCTGCCTTGTTAGAACGAGGTTTACTCCTATTGTATTAAAGGAGTATGTTAGGTTTTGTGTTTTAAATTGCTTCAAAAGTAATATTTTTACAATAATAGAGAATTTAAAGATTTTACTTAGAACAAGGTCACTGCCATTCACACCTTGGACAATTTATCTTTATTTTTTTTACATCGTTAATATAATATTGAATTAGCGAATTAAGCCTCATAGGTCTCGATGAATCAATTGAAATAGTATAATAATTATTAAAATTTCATAACAATTTTGACGTGGAATTGGTAGAGAGGATTGGTAAAATTTAAGTGATTAATGAAATGAATACTTGTTTTAGCTCATTCATTGAAATTAGACATTTGAAAACTATATTAATTATGCCTTAATATATTCTTGTAATTGCTCATTCATAGATGTTTAAATGTAGAGGATGGTCGTGAATTGATGGTTCTAAGAATGCTTTTTTTAGTAACCCTACTTCATTGATTAATATTGACGCCAGTAAGTAAGGATTCGTTGCATATTATAGAAATTAATCGTTAATGGTGTAATAAATTTAACTCAGTCCTTCTGATACAGAATGAGTTATTTTGGTTACCGTAGTGGTGAGATTAAATGGAAAAATGTTGACTTGGTGGATAGTGGAATAAATATCATCATGTTCCTCAAAACAACTGCTATCCCTAAGACCTTAAATGGTCAAAATCAATTGGATGAATCCTGGACTTGAGCATTGATTATGTCTCTTGAAGGTCATAACCTTGCATGATAGGATTGGGCGGGTAGACATTATTATTTCTTACTAACTTTTGTATGATATGATGTTAGCGATTTCCACATGTTAGACTTATTAAATTCTATTTGACAGTTGTATTGTGACCTTGTTATGGAATTAATACTAATTAATAATATAGTGATGTAAAAAATAAATATATATATTTTCTACTTCATTATATTATCCTAATTTGTGTTGTGTACGGAGGGAATGTTACAATGAGGATCTTCCGAAGACGGGATATCAAGTCGTCAACAAAAACATGAGAAGTAGTTGCCCCGACCTCCACATAACAACCCTTCTCGGTGAAAGAAACCCTTGCTTCATGAGGTCACCCTCTAAGGTTACTAAAAGTGTGATGCGACATCTGCCCTAAATACCATGGGAATCCCCCCACATTCACCTCTGTAGATACCTAGGAAAGGCCACTAAGGTTACCAACTCGGAGTCAACCTCTAAGGGGGTACAATCGACAGTCGATATTGTTGACGCTTGAATCCATTAGGACCAAAATGACAACCTCATGAGGATATGAATCCTCTTGCATTTTTAAAGAGGTGATACTCCTCTTTGGCTAAAAGATATAACTTTAATATATTGGATTAGGAGAATTCTTAGGAAGAAAACCTTAGGTATTTATTGCTTAAATTTATGAAATGATATGGTATTCAATGACCTGATATAATATTTATGTATAAAAAGAAGTCTCTTTACAATAATAAAGTATTGAATGAGGGATTCAACATCAAAATTTCTCCGTGATCAACATCACATACACAATCTTCTTAATCATACATAAATTCATCCATGTCTTCTTCACAAGAAATAGGAGAGAATAATTTGATCATCTCAAATAATTTTAAAACAATACTACTATCAATATCAAAAGATAATTTGATAGGTCAATCTCAAATACCTCATACTTAAAACTCAAATTTGCAAGATATAGTCAAAATCAACACCGAAGCAATTCTTTGTAGATTTTATTTATGAAAAATGTTCTTCATTAAAAAATATTTGACGGTCATGTATATGGTTGTAAGTACTCCATGATCATCCAAGAAAAATATTTTGGAAGAATACAATAAGAACACTCAAGAACTCATCCTTATTCCCAATTCAGAGACTCAAGCATAAAACTATGAGAAATGGTGTAGAAGAATAGAAAGAGTGGAGACTATGGAGATCTCTTTTCTTTGATAATAATTTTAGATGTCTATTCATGGTTGTTCCTTATTTCTCCTCTAATTTTCTACCCTGCCCCTCTGATAATTCCAATCCTCCTCTTGATGATGTCTTTCTTCTCTTTTAAAGTCAGTTCTTTTAACTACTTTAATAGTTAGGGTTTTTCCTTCTTGAATTTCCTGTACATTTTTATTCTTTAAGTATCCTATTTAATTAATGCCTCATTAATTCCTCATTAATGAACTTATGTCATTAATATCCATATTTTTAAAACGGGTCCCTTTTTGTTTTAAATAAAAGTTTTTAATTAAACTTTTATTTTCAAAATTTAATTAATTTCCCTTAAAAGAGGATTTTAATTTAATTTAATTTATATGATAATAAACCTTTAAGAAATTTAAACCAATTTATATGTGATATCCATCTTCTTATATTTCCAACGATACAAATTTTGTCCAAATATGACTCTCAAATCTCAAGATATGACCTTGTGAAGTCGAGGTATTGAACAAATTTATCAGCAAAGAATAAAAATGTTACTAATTGATATTTTATTTTTTCAGAAATTTTTGATAATTTTTATCTCTCAATATCTTTCCCATCATATTCTTCATCGAAATAAATTTCCAATAGTATAAATTTTGTTGTAAACGGAGGTCAGGAGCTCAAGATATAGCCTTTTCAAGATCATGACTCAACCACCGTCAATCATGTTTAATGGGAAATTGTGGGCCCCTGGATTGAATTTCGACCTCCTTTGTTAAATTTAGACTTTTATTTGTAATTATTATCCCATATGCATGGGATTCTAAGAATCTTTAGTGTATATATCGAAAAATGTAATATACACTTAGTAAGAATCAATGGAAGACTATGGAGACTTGTAGCTTGACCCCTTAGAAAATTAATGACTAATTAAAATTTTGACTGCCCAATCATAGTCCACCTCATGCCCAGTCAACTCCCAATGGAATCCTCATCATCACCCAGTCATCATGAGTCAACATCCACTTCATCTCCACATGTCCCTATGTGATAGGATATCAGATCTACCACATGTCACCACCTAATTTGTTGCCACGTGTCATGATTTTACCACCCAGTCATCATGAGTCAACATCTACATCATCTCCATGTGTCCCTCTGTGATAGTATATCAGATCTACCACATGTCACCACCTAATTTGTTTCCATGTGTCATGATTTTACTTGTTTCCATGTGTCAGCAATGCTTAGCTTCCATATGTCTGCCATGTGTCACCTGGAGAAATTCCCATGGAACTTAGGATAAGAGAATTATTATTAAAATAATATGGAGAAAAGGAGGGGTTACGTGAACACAGAGGTAGGCAGGGCGGTAATTAAAGGTAAAAGTTTGTGAAAAAATCAAAGTGTGGAACATTGGCGGACATACATTAACGAACTTACAAAGTGTATAATATGAACATCAAACATGAGTCCATGAGTCTGAATGTCCACAAATCTGAAAGTTCGAAATCGACCAAGTGTTGGAAGATTTACACCATAAAGGGTAGTAAAAAGAGTTCTGAAAATTCTAAGTGTAGGTGCATTATGAGGGTGGCGGAAGTCAAAGGTGCATTGAGAGGGTAGTGAACATCAAATATGAGTTCGCGAGTCTGAACCCAACGTAATTCATGAAATTGACTAGGTGTTGGAATATATATATATATATATATATATATATATATGAATGGATTACGTGAAAAATAGAAAGAAATATGGAAAATATGGAATATAAAAACAATTATATGGAAAATAAAAAGAAATACATGAAACTAGGAAAGGAAAAAGGGAAAAGGAAAATAAGAAAAACAAATGGAAAATGAGATAATGAAAATGGAAAGAAAAATTAAAAAGAAATGGGAAAATAAAGAAAAATGGAAAATGAAAGTGAACATGGAAATAACTAAGTATGGAAGGGGAATAAGGAAAAATGGCTAAGTGTGGAAAATGTAGTAATAGAGTTGAGTATAAGAGAGAAAATGGTTAAGTATGGAAAGGAGAGGAGGGGAGACTCGAAGAAAATTACACTTAGCAAAATTATTCACATTTCTTCTTGTAATATCTTCATTGGACTTCTAAAAAAAAAATGCATATCTTGGTCGTAGAGACTCTGATTCCAATCCTATGAAATGCATGGTGAATCTGAGAACAAAGGCTATACAATGAACTTACAATAGTTCAAAAATTTTCATCTTTTGATATCATTTTGTTTTTATGAATCCAAGAGAGGGAAAAATATAGGTGACCAGTTTTGGTCAACAGGAACCGAACGTATGGGAAGGATATCAAAGTCCAAAATTCTTCAAGAGAACTGAAGAAAAACGGGTCAGTAAGACTCCCGAGGAATCCGAATGGATTCAGGATTCATGAAGCACCGATACCAAATGAAACCAATAGTTTCTCAAGAAAAACCACCAATATATGCTCTTTCCGCTACGATTGGTCAAGATTTGGAGGGGTAATATCTATTTCTCTTCCATAGACGACCTATTATTTATCCCTTGTGTTAGAGGGGGTTCCCGACTATGCTTATACAATAGTTGGATTTGATCACTCTTTAGTGTTCTACAGTCTTGTTTAGTAATCTTGGACAATTTACTCACTTTGCCTGGTCCAAATATTATAACCCTATGCTATTATTGGTGTATTAAACAAAAAAAACAATTCTAGTTTATTTTATTAACGCGCTGGTTGATTTTAAAGTATTTTTTACTTAGAAAGGTCCACGGAGATGAAACTAATGATGTGTGGGATTCGACTCCAATAGAATGCAAAAAGAATGAATTGCAATCGTTTCTTTTTGATGAATTATATCCATGAGAAGGATAAGAGTTATTTTTTTCTTAACAAGCACTCAATATCATATAAATTTCCAAAATGATGACAAACTATCAAACAAATCTGAAATCCTAAAGCAAATACAAGACTAGCTATTTCAAAACATGTACCAAAACAAAATTCCTAAGAATGCATAAATTCTCTTTGTTTGATTGTATATGCAATGAATTCTCTTCAAATGATTTTTTTTTTGTTTCCTATCTTTCATTGAGAATGACAGAAATCAATGTTTGACATAAAGGAACATGAAGAAAAAAGAAACCAAACAAAGTGCACTCAAAAGTTTTATGAGAACTGAAAGAAATCAAGCGTGAGATAACTTGTTCAATAAAGGACTCAAAATGGTGTAAGAGAAAGAAGAAGATCACTCTTTGAAATCCTAAAAAATGAGTTGCAGAAATCAAATATTAAAGATGGGTTGAAACAAACAATAGAGTCTCAAGCATTCAAAAGACCAAATATTTCTAAAGAAGGCAACAAAGTGTTGGAGAAATTTCTATTTTCGACACACTAGTTTAGTGGGAGTAACACTAGTTCAGTGGGAGTTAACTGACTAGTTCTATTTTAGAATTTCTAATATTAGAACATCACTATCATGCATGCATTCCTAATTATAGGATGTCATTGCCTATATGAGTGAAGATCACTCACTCATTGATTATATCATAATATACATTGATTCTCATTCTTCATTGTGTATCTCTCTTCCTTTTCTTGATAATCTTTGTTTGGGTATGATTTAGCTAGATCTCCTATGTAGGTTTCCATGAAACACTAACATGGTATCAAAGCTACACTGCTTGGAGCAAGCAATACAAGCCAAAGAATAAGGAAAATCAGAGTTTTAGCGAGCTAAATCCGTGGTCATACCTTTCAGCAGTGATTTCTCCAAAAATATTAACGTTTTGAGGAAATGACTCGCGTGGGAAGTAAATAGACCCATTCTACAAGTGTGTTGTCAATCGTTTGATGAGATTCCTCACTGTTTGCTCTGAAAGTAAGATGGAAGATAGCCTCTTGAAACTGATATGAATATGTGGTTGTACCTTTCTACATTGATTACTCCCAAAATATTAAGTTTTTGAGGAAACAACTCGCATGAAAAGTAAATCGACCCATTCTACAAGTGGGTTTTCAACCGTTTGGCGAGATTCCTTACTGTTGTCTTAGACAACAAGCTGGAAGATAGCCTCCTGAAACTAATACGAATCCATGGTCATACCTTTCTACAGTGATTGCTCCCAAAATATTACGTTTTTGAGGAAATGACTCACGAGATAAGTAAATCAACCCATTATGCAAGTGGGTTTTCAATCGTTTGGCAAGATTCCTTATCGTTTGCTCAAAAAGTAAGTTGTAATATTGTCTACTGAAACTGATACGGATTTTCAATTAAAGTGTCCTTTCTGTCGTGATTTCTTAATTTTTCACTTACATATTGAGAGTAAATTTTTAGGGGTTCTTAGAAACAGTGGGAGATATGGATAGGACAACTATTATACAATCAAACTTGGTGGCGATCCTCACACCATACAATTATTTTGATTGGAATCCCAAGGCATAATTCCAACTCACAAGGAAATGACTATATAATTTGACGATGGTGACATAAACATAACCTACATCAATGATTGAGAAGATGAGATGGGAGAACCGTAAGGATGAGGCCACTTGACTACTTCTTGAGTTAATTTCCACTGATTTATGGTTTCATGTTGCTACATGCAAGACTCCAAATGAGATCTGGACCACCCTGGAAGGACTCTTTGGAAAGAAGGATGAGATGCGAGTTCATATGATTGAGATAGAATTGAATACCTTAGTGATCCAAAATGAATCTCCTTGATGATACCTTTCCAATGGGCTATCATGTGCCTAAAACGAAGATTGTATGCAAAAGTTACGACCTCGAGAAGTTGATGTGCTAACTTACCCAAACGGGACCCACATGACTTTTGGCACTTCATCTCCTAGGGTTAGGTTTTTGGATGTTTAGGGTTTTTGGCATTCCTCTTTATTGTAAAAAGGCCTTTAGAGCCTCATTGTAATCATCGTTTTGCAAATGCGAGTAGCCAACACATCTCTTCTCAGAGATAAACTGCCACCATTCTAGCGAGTCTTTCACTCTGTATTTTTACAGTCTCTGTACATTTATTTTATTAATATAAATCATGTATTACTGTATATATGTGTTTATGGTTGCATCTCTGATACATTTATGTTATATTATTGAATATCTGCAATATCTTTGAGCATTTCTTTATTATATCTTCGCTCTCATTTCGTGCCGAAAATAATCCGGATCACTTAGACCCTAAAAGTTTTGATAATATACAAGATTTCTTTACTAAATTTAAATCTTTGATTTTGAGCTTGGGTGAATGTGGTATTGACAAGTCTACACAAGAGAAACAACGTATTCTAACAATCTTGGCCAAGCTAGGACCAGAATACGTTGTATATCTCTCCAATTTCCATTATGGTAGATGTCTTTTTGGAACAAATTGGAAAATGCCTACGTTGGCTTAGTTCATTGAGTCTCTTACACAAGAGTAGACAAAACTCATATAGATGGGCCTCATGAAAGATCCCAAAGCACATGCACTGATCTGAAAAGATATTTTAATGATTGTGGTTGAGTTATTAATTGCATGTGATTATTAACCATTCAGGAAGCTTAATGAAAGAGAATGAATATGAGAGAATATAAATATCAGCCACAAAACAATTTACAGATTTGAACTGAAGAAATAAGAACAACAAACCATAACAAGAGAAGTGACAATGGAGTTTGGCACAAAATTGCCTACGTCTCTAAGCCTTTGTCTCAGTGGGGGAAGGCTTCTTTATTAATTCTTCAATGCTTGAAAAGTACATAAAAAGTACATCAAATGGATCTCATACTGGTCTCACTGTGTTCTACTCGACCTCAGAAATCCAACACAACTGACGACACTGAAAAAGACTGAGTGTAGCTCCCAGAAATGGCCCACAAGCGTCCGCTCCTCAACAACTTCCCTGCATAAAAATGGCTTTGGCTTGGATTTGCTTCAGCATAAATCTGATCTGACTGTCCTCCCATGGCCTCAAGTAGGCCTAGTTTTTATAGATCTGAAGTTGGTTATCCTTCCCCAACTTCCTCCCAAAATCTAGGCTCAAAAAAAGCCCAATATCTCCCAATAATGGCCAAATCCTCCATTAACAGGCCTGAAAATCAATAAAAAATCCCAAAACTATGCAATAAAACCCACTCTGTAACAAAAATTCAATAATACACAGAGTATCCCCCTAAATAAGGTGTGCACCCTCAAATAGTGGTCACATGAATCTAAAATTGGCCAAGCGCTAGCCCAAAGGGCTAAGTGTTGTCCCTTAACATTCACTAGCCCCGAGTTATATGGTGCATTCCATGGGACCGTTGGTCCACAAAAAAACTCTGCGCGCCTTTTGGTGGATAGAATCCTGGATATATGGCAGGTTACAAGCGACCACGGGCTAGGGCTTATCCCCAGCCCCCTCCCTTTTGCGCCCTTAACAATATATATAGTCAACATATATATTAATATGTGGGTTTATATAAACAAGGCATATACATGGCACGTTGGTGTTAGGGATTTTTGTCAAGGCGCTTCGGCTTGGTGGTGGTCATGGGTTCAAAACCCATGAACCCCAAAACAATTTTTTAAATTGCCACATGTTTGATGACTAGGTGCCACATGGCTGCCCATGCGTGGGCCATGTGGCACCACCACATTTGCCCAAAAATTGACAAGTGTCACTCTGCCATTGGTTCAAGTGTGCATCATCTACCCAGTCACCTATCACCACTGCTTCCACATGTCACTTTGCTGATGTCATCATGATGACATCAGTAGGACGTCATGCTGATTTCATCATTGATTTTTTCCAGTTGACCTGTTGACTTTTTAGCTGTTTGGAAAAATGATTAGAGTGCGACAAATATTGCATACGGAGCCTGTTTGAGAAAGTAAATATATGGACAAAATCGATGAGACGAGCCGGTCGCAACTAAATTGGTTTCGTTCAATTCCGAGAACTTTCATTTTTGAGCCTTTTCTGGACCTGGAAGTCTCCTGGATCCGATTCTGGATCACACCTCCCCACTAAAGGACCTTTTGGTCCCCAAAAGGTTACTGACTAGTCAACAAGCTCGGGATAGGCCACCCGGATTGTCCTCTGTCTCTTAATTATGTCCTGTGCGCTTATCTTACCAGGATCAACTGTAACATAATCATGACAACTGACAACATATTGTTAGCCATTTGAACCCTATTACATCTTACTGAAGCCACTATCATCTATGTAAAAAACATTACTAATGATAGCATAAAAAAGATGACTGCAAATGAGCTGATATACTTGTAATATTTGCATGACACGAGCTTATCTTGAAGCAACCTATGATTGATTTTCCATTCAACGATCATTTCTTGTTCTTTCTTAAGATCGATTACTTCATTTGAAACAATTATAGGTTTGTTTCTTTCTTGCACTACCTTCTTTAACTGTTCCATTGTTTGAAGTGTTTTATTTGCCTTAACATGATGAGCATGAACCACATAATCTTGACCTGCTTTGGTTAATTGATATTGATTCTTTGTCCTGTAGAAGATTGCCTTACGATCATATAAGTATGGACTACCTAAGACCATTCCACATTCATTTAATGACACTGCATCACATGTTACCTAGTCCACATACTTATATGAAATTGCAAATTTGATTGTGCATTGTTTTGTTATGTGCATTTGATGATGACTGCTTATCCATTTAAGTGTGTAAGGCTTATGATGTACTTGTGTTTTTAACCCCAATTGCTTAACCAATTCTTATGAGATTATATTAGCTTGAGATCCACTGTCAATTAATGTGTCTATCTTAGTGTGTTGCATGATTACCCTTATATGAAACAAGTTACTTCTACAATCAATGCCTTTACCAATTTTACCTGTCGTACCAACCAATGAGACCTTAGATTTGTCACCTGAATCTGATCCCAAGTCTGTGGGTCTTGTTGTCGTTGCAATTGTTTGCCTTCCCTTCTTTTCCTTGAACCACTTTGGCCTCTTCTTGGGATGCAACTGCCAACAATGGTCCTCATCATGTCCCTCTTTCTTGCAATGCTTGCAAGAGGGCCTCTCTTCCTTTCTCGCCACTGCATTTTCCTTTTTTCCTATCCACTTCCTCTTGTCCTCTTTCCTCGAAGACGATTCCCATGATACACTTTCTTTCCCTGCTTCAATGTATGTCACTTGAACATAAACCTCATCAAGGTTAGTGGGTCTAAACATGAATACAATGTTTCTAATATGTGCAGGTAAACCTCCTATATACTTCATAAGGGTTTCCTGTGTATGTAAAGGGATATCTAACATCAATGCCATTTTTTGAAAGCCATTTGTATACTCTTGCACTGTTTTTCCTTTTCTTAGTTTTAAAGATTTCCATTCCATTAATGTTTTTTCTTTATAACCCAAAGGATAGAATTATTTCCTAAGTGCATAAATGAAACTTTTCCATGATGGAAATACATTACCCACTTGTTGCATTCCATTTTGCAACTTGCTTTGCCACCATATGATAGTTGTACCTGCAAGTCTCAAAGATGCCAACTTGATTTGTGTGGCCTCATCCTTGATCTGTTGCACATTGCAGTAAACCTCCATCTTCCTGATCCAATTGTCAAGTCTCTCTACATTAACTTCACCATCATATATGGGTAACTCAAAATTAACATCAAGTTTTAACAATGGAATTTCATTCTTATGTTTATGAACATGTTTCTTTGCATTAGATTTAGAACTTGACCTTGAAGAAGAAGGAGAAGAAGGAGAAGAAGGAGAAGAAGGAGTTGATGATGGAGGTGAAGGAGGAATTTGAGGAGGATCCTCTCCTTATTCACTTTTTCCCTTTGAAGATTCACCCAAAACTGGTCTCTTTTGTTCCAAGTATTCCTCGTACAAAACTTTCACCATCTCCAACATAGCAAATAAAGTTTTCCAGAACTCTTTCTCATCAAGAGAAAGTCCCTCTTTCGATGCCATCTTCTCACTATGAGAAGCTCTCTTTCTCAATCCAATTAATGGATTCTCTGCAACAATCTCACCTTCCCCTCCCTGTATCTTTTCCCTGGTTAACATGCAAAACTCAAATCTAAACATCAACTAGCTCTAATACCACTTGATCCAAAAAGATCTTTTAATGACTGTGGTTGAGTTATTAATTGCATGTGATTATTAACCATTCAAGAAGATTAATGAAAGAGAATGAATATGAGAGAATATATATCAGCCACAAAAAAAATTATAGATCTGAAATGAAGCAATAAGAACAACAAACCATAACAAGATAAGTGATAACGGAGTTTGGCACAAAATTGCCTACGTCTCTGGGCCTTTGTCTCAGTGGGGGGAGGCTTCTTTATTAATTATTCAATGCTTACAAAGTATAGAAAAATTACATCAAATGGATCTCATATTGGTCTCACTATTTTCTTCTCGACCTCAGAAATCCAACACAACTGACGGCATTGAAAAAGACTGAGTGTAGCTCCCAGAAATGGTCCGCAAGCGTCTGCTTCTCAACAACTTCCCTACATAAAAATGGCTTTGGCTTGGATTTGATTCAACATAACTCTGATATGACTATCCTCCCATGGCCTCAAACAAGCTTGGTTTTTATAGATCTAAAGTTGGTTATCCTTCCCCAACTTCCTCTCAAAATCTAGGCTCAAAAAATGCCCAATATCTCCCAATAATGGCCAAATCCTCAATTAACAGGCCTGGAAATCAATAAAAAATCCCAAAACTATGCAATAAAACCCACTCTGTAACAAAAATTCAATAATACGTAGAGTATCCCCCTAAATCATGCATGCTCCCTCAAATAGTGGTCACATGCATCTAAAATTGGCCAAGCGCTAGCCCAAAGGGCTAAGCGTTGGCCCTTAACATTCGTTAGCCCCGAGTTATATGGCGCATTCCATGGGACCGTTGGTCCACAACAAAACTCCGCACACCTTTTGGTGGATAGACCCCTGGATATATGGCAGGTTACAAGCAACCACGGGCTGGGGCTTAGCCCCAACCCCCTCCCTTTTGCGCCCTTAACAGTATAGTCAATATATATATTAATATGTGGGCTTAAATAAATAAGGCATATACATGGCGCATTGGTGTTAGGGCTCTTTGTCAAGGTGCTTCAGCTTGGTGGTGGTCGTGGGTTCAAAACCCATGAACCCCAAAACAATTTTTTAAATTGCCACATGTTTGATGACTGGGTCCCACGTGGTGTCCCATGCCTGGGCCACATGGCACCACCACATTTGCCCGAAAATTGACAAGTGTCACTCTACCATTGGTCCAAGTGTGCATCATCTGCCCAGTCACCTGTTGCCACTACTTCCACATGTCACTTTTCTGATGTCAGCATGATGACATCAACATGACATCATGCTATCATCATCATTGACTTTTGCCGATTGACTTGTTGACTTTTTAGCTATTTGGAAAAATGATTAGAGTGTGATAACTCTCGCATACAGAGCCCATTTGAGAAAGTAAATATATGGATGGAATCAATGCGAAGAGCCGGCCGTAACAAAATTGGTTCTGTATGATTCTAAGAACTTTCATTTTTTAACCTTTTCTGGACCTGAAGCCTCCTGGATCCGATTTTGGATCATGTACTCACCATGCATGATGGAAAAGGGTCATCCAAACAAAATGAGAAGGAGGGATATTCCAAACCATTTAATGATTCTTTAGGTTCCAAAGACTCTTTAGATTCCAATAAGAAGAAGAAGGGAAAGCAATGCACTTACTGCAATAAACCGAATCATGAAGAATCCACATGAATGAAAAAACATATCGATCTTATGGCACATACACTTCAGCAGAACAACCTTGGAAAATTCATTCCAGAGGGAGTCAAGAAGAAGAAGGAAGAAGATCATGCTCCTAAGAAAGGTAATCATCATTCTCTGTTTGCAATTAATTCCTCATTTGATTCATGGATTATAGATTCTGGTGCATCCCATCATATGACAGTGAAAGAGGAAGTTTTATTTTCCTTGAGTCCATGCTCAAGACCCCCTATTCTCATGGGGGATGATACTCTAGTATAAGTAGCAGGAGAAGGGAGAGTGGAACTCCACAATGGAAGTTTTGAGAATCTTCTACATGTTCCAAAGCTTTCTATGAATCTGTTATCAGTTTATCATATCACTCAGAAAGGTAAAAAGGTTGAATTTACATCAGATTCGGTTTCAGTAATTGACATGCATGACAATTCCATCATTGCAATTGGTGAGGTGGATCACAAGTCAAGGTTGTATAAATTCACTAAGTTTTCTGACGATGACTCCTCTATTCTATTTACACATAAGGAGAGTACTTTGCATGCACCTCCAGTGAAACAGGCATATACTCTTGTGCTTCCATCAATTTCAGACATAGAGATGATTCCATACACTCAGATTTTGTAAATGGAAATAAGCAGGTAGTAGAGCCAGATAAGAATCCAACGTTGAAGCTTTAGCAGATGACCAAGAAGGAACATATCACACTTCAGGCAACAGGAAACCTTCCAGTGAATCCATTGGATTTAAGGAGGACTCAATCTCATCATGAGGAGCCTTCTCATGTACTTTCCGCTTCAAAACCTGTGATGCCCATGCATTGTTATATGGTTCAATCTATTGATCCACATACCTACAATAAGGATGTGGGAAATCCATTATGGCAAGCAACCATGCAAAAGGAGTATGACTCACTCCTAAAGAATCAAACTTTACAACTGGTTCCACTTCCACCAGAAAGGAATATTTTCAGGTGTAGATGGGTCCATAGGATCAAGAGGTACAAGGCCTGACAGGTTTCCAAAGGACTTCATCAGATCCATAAATATTTCTACATCTTCAAGAAGACTTTCAGTGAGCAGAAGTTGCAGACTTTGCAGGATCATCTTGCAGTGAAGAACACAGTTTCCTAGAAGCTGCCATTTTCTTCTTTTGATACATTATGTTAGGATATTTAGACACTTAGGAGTTAGTTAAGATCTACTTGGTCTAATATGTCGTTAGGTAAAAGTGTGTTTCTTTAGTATGCATTTGTAGTTAGGAAATCCGACGGTCACGATATGTTCCCGACATAGAGTGATCCAA
>ML786530.1:248109-274260 GCA_009831015.1 Picea engelmannii | reverse complement strand
GATCTCTATTTAAAGAGCATGGAGGGTCATTTGCTGATGATCGATTGTGAGAAAATCTCTTGTAAAATCTCTCTGTAATCTTTTTCTTTGCATTAATAAACTGCTCCAAGTGGCCACGTTGGCTGGGGCCGTGGATGTTTCCCGGTAGGGGTTTTACCACGTGAAAACATAGGTGTGTTGATCTTTGATCTAGTTATGTGAGTGGTTACTGAAGGTGTTCGTCCTATGTTGGAATACCTGTGTTGTCGAACACATTATATTTTGAAGGGGGGTTTTGTTCCCATGTTGTTTTCCCTCTTTCCTCATTTTTATTCAGTGTTCATTAGTTGCATTGTATATGAGTACCTAAAATGGCCTAGTAGTCGGGACTCATTTTTTACTCCATATTGATGTTCAGGGGGGTGTTGGAGAAATTTTTATTTTCGGCACAATAGTTGAGTGGGAGTAACACTAGTTCAGTGGGAGTTAACTGACTAGTTCTATTTTATACTTTCTAATATTAGACCATCACTATTATGCATGCATTCCTAATTATAGGATGTCATTTCCTATATGAGTGAAGATCACTCACTCATTGATTAGATCATAATATACATTGATTCTTATTCTTCATTGTGTATCTCTCTTCTTTTTCTTGATAAGCTTTGCTTGTGTATTATTTATCTATATCTCATGTGCATGTTTCCATGAAACACTAAAACAAATAAACTCAAAACAAATCAACCTTTGCAATTTCAAGTTAGCGAAAACTTAAAAAATAATTAAGTTATCAGAAATCTGAAGACTTTTGTGATAAATATCATACTATAAGGCAGACACCAAGGGATATTGTTAACCAAAGGTAATCATAAAATTTCTTAACTTAAATAATTTTCAAACTCAAGGGAGGTAAAATCAATGATAATTTTCAGTCTCTTAGACAAACAAAGTGAAAACCAAACATATAGGACTATGGGAAAAAGCCTCCAATCAGAGGACTGAGAAAAACAGGGTAAAAATTATTGAAACCAAGAAAAAGAGGAGATCAACACTCATGTAACAAGGGAGACAGGGAGTTGAAAAAGGTTCAATTCTTTGTAAGACACTATGGGGGAGTGTTAATAATGGTAATCATCGCTCTTTATGCCATTATGTGGGAGTGTTGATGCCTGTAAGTGTTGGAAAAACACCAAAAATTTCCCAAGCTTAGCGGAGGTCAGTCCAATGACTCTGTAAAATTCTCAAATGAATCAAAGGGGAGATGAATGATTCAAAATAAAGGATCAGACAATACTCCACAAGGACTAGATGAACCAAGGGAATACTAGTCAAACATCTTCCCCGGTGGAGTCACCATTTTTCTGTTGTGAGAAATTTCACCCTGCGAACAAGTTGAACTCCTATTTGGCCTAAGACCCCTTTCTTTGGTCCAAATATAGAAACAAACAAATGGATACTAACATCCCTTTAGACCTATATTTACTAACATAAATGAGAAGGAAGAGAATGTGGCGTACCTTTTTACAATGTTCATCCTCGTTTCTCCAATCTATGACCTTGATCTCCAAGATCCTAGGTGCAAGACGAGAAATGCAATGGAAAACAAGGAATATACTTCTTCTAATCTATGTGGTTAGAAAAAAAGGATCTATCTATGATGACTAAAACAACAATAGACAAGCATATGTTTGAACACATGAACTTGAAGGGAATAGGCCAAGTTTATATTGATGGAAATACAATAAAGAAAGCACTTACAAATCACCTTTGATGTTGCAACAACTTCTCCAAGATCTCCAGTCCAGACCTTGAATGAATTTCTCGAGATCATAATGATGATACTTCAATGGATTCCTCCCTTTTACCATGGAAATTCCCTCAATATATAGGATTGGGATCCAAGTTTATGTTGACTGAAAAAACAAAAGACAAGCATATGTTTGAACACATGAACTTGAAGGGAATATGCCAAGTTTCTATTGATGGAAATACAATAAAGAAAACACTTAAAAATCATATTTGACATTGCAACTATCAAAAAATTCTCTAATATCTCCATTCCATCCCTTGCATTAATGTCTTGAGATCATAATGATGATGGTTTAATGGATTCCTCCTCTTTACCATGGAAATTACCTCAATATATAGGATTAGGAGGCTTAACCACCATGAGATATTTTGGGAAATGGCTTAGGATTTTTCTAGAGTTGGGATTTTTATTCTTGAGGTTTTCTAGTATGGATCCAAGTAGGGTGACTTGAATCCTTGACCCAAAAAAACTTGAATCTCCTCATATTTCTTCCCTTAGAAAAATGTGGGATGGTTATAAGTCCATTTGACCACATAAACGCTCCCTCATAACTGAAAATAGAGTGTTGGAAACACTCCCTAAGCATGGGAAGGGGAGAATTGGTAAAGTTTAAATGCTCCCTATACATGGGAAGGGGAGCGTTAACCTTCAAAACCCTAAAACAATGGTCAAAATTAAAATTAAAATGCATGTCTCTGGATTTCAAATGATGGATTTCGTCTTCCAAAATGACTTAGGGATTATGAAAAATGTTCTTTCATGGTGTCAAGGGGTTGCAACACTTACTAAATTGCATGCGAGACTTAGTAAGGTGCTTACAACACTTGATGAAGTGCATACGACACTTGCGACACTTAGGTGTAAATTGGTGCGACACTTAAGTGTTACAGTTTGGTGTGTAAAAATCGTGATGGATGATGGAGGATTTCTTAATGCCTTCCTTCTAGTGGATCTCTTCCTATCAAATTCAACACATATTTATCTAGGATAGGGATCTAGAGTCATATTTTTTACCTTCGGGATTACAATCATCAGTGGCAGGTTCCCTTGTTATTGATAGTGGGAATACATCAAATTCCCTTGTGCGATAGATTCTACCTAGTGTTTGATATCATCTCATTTATTCACACTTGTTAGATTGTACCATGGTACGTGTTGAACCCCTTTTGTTCTTCCCCTTCCCTTATCTTTTCCCCTCTTATTTATCACCTTTCTTTCCCTCTATAAATTTTCTTCCCCACATATCCCATACATCCTTTCCATTTATTGGTTTTATAAAACTTACTATACTCAGTCATTTTTTTTTCCATATTCATGGGTTGGAAAACTCTCAGACTCGTGGATGTGTGTTATGTTTCCTTTTCTTGTAAGATCATTCTACCCCAACACTTCGTTTATTTTCTCTATCACAGACTTGCATTTTGGTCCCTTTTCATCTCTCACAAGTCGTCTGATAAACCTCAACACTTAACCATTTCACAACCACTTCATCTATTATGAACTCGCAGACTTGCATTTTCATTCCCAAATCTCACTTAAAATCTCTACTATGACGTGTCCCATTCATTCACATTTATTGAGTCACATTTAATGTTATTTTTATGGACTCATATGCTAAATTTATTTATGAAAATGCCATTTATTAATGATGTTTATATCGAGGAAATTCACATTTATTTCAAGTTAGTGATTTCATCCAAATAAATCTAAATTAAGGGTCACTTTACTATGCTAAGAAGTATTACAAAGAAGTTAACCAACTTGTCAAAGACATCGATGAGAAAAAAAATATATCTGTGGGGATACCTTGAACCTTGTCTCCAGAGAAGACCAGAGCTACCATTGGTCTAGGTCATATTGGTACTATTCAAAATCATTGGATAAAGAAAACAATGATTCTGGACATCAGGGATAGCTCTTGTCGGTTGCGTCCCATAGGTTTTTTAATGCAAAGATATCGTCACCTGGTGTGTCGATAAACTTGTCCAAAACATAAGAACTATCCCATTGCAAAGTGAATATCATGTTTCTTTAGCACGTTCAATGGTCAAGAAGATGTTGATATTTTCATAACCAAACCTGGTCTACAAAGGGGAAGAAGCCAATAATGTTTTGAAAAGAAAAAATAATGGAATAGAACAGCTACAAGAATATCTACAATATCTGGACTCAATGTTGGAATACCTATCCAAGATTCATGTTATTTCTTTAAAACACCCATATAGATAAATTACTTGGTTATTCACTCGAATTACTGGTCAAGATTCTACAACAACTATTCCCCGATTGGAATTGTATATATTGCATTTCATTGTTCACGAGAACACAATCTTCAACTGGGCAAGGATTATCTCAAATGAATTCACTACACAACTAATAAAGTTCAGGAATGATAATAAATTTTATATGACATCCTATGTGGTGTTTGTCATCACTTACTGTCATGTTTTTAAGGGATTAAGCATTTCTAAAAGGGTAAAATCAAAGGTGGAACTTGTAACCATGTGGTATCAAGTTCTATAAAGGAAAAAGGTTGGCCACCATTTCTATGAAGTATATAATAATTTCATGTCTGAGTTTAAGAAGTTATTATTTTAAAAATATACTTCCCAGCTCTCATTGGAAGCCTCAACATTTCAGAATGGAAAGGGAGTTCTTCAAAAAATGGATGATTATAATATCATCATGGTTTTTGGTTCTCATGAGAAACCCATGTTTCTTCCATATTATTGTCTGATAAATTGTTTGTTATAGAAGTGAAAAGACAATACAAATTATGGTTTCACACCTTCTACGAGAAAAGAAAAAATAAGTTCATCTCTCTTCCCTGGAAGGTTGGAGAAACTCTCATAAGAGGAATTGATAAGATTGATGAATATGCTTCTTAATTCAACCAATCCAACATGAGGTATGAAGAGGAGATCAAGGGGTTTGACCTTGATCACATTTTTTAAAATCATATAGTTGCAACAGTCGGGCTCAACCCCTCACTCATCAACACTCTTATATATGAAGAAGAAAAGGGTGATAGTCATGACCCTAATGTTCAATAAGTTGACATAAATCCTAGTGATATAGAGACTATCATAAGCACCATAGAACCTCATAATGAAAGAGTCAATCCCTCCAATGAAAAGAGTGCCCAATCACCCATTGTTTCTCAAAGAAGTGTTCTACCCAAGGTAAACCCTCATCCCGAAATGACCCAACAAAGAAAAACCCAGAGAAGTAATTTAGGGGATGATGAAGAGAAAAACCTGCCTCCGGGGAATTTATAAAATCCCCACAAATTAAAGGTCAAAAGGAAAAGAACTGATTCTCAGCAAGGGAGAGGATAAATGCATGCACCTGAAACTAATATGTTGTTGGATGACATGGACCTATATGTGGATATTGATAATATCAACTTCCCATTAGAAGAAGAGCCTGCCATAGAAAATGCACCATATATTTTTACACTTGTTTCCCAAGATGAGATTTTCTCTGATGAAGAAACTTTTGTTATCCAGAATTCCTCGTTTGATAAATATTCTAAGAAAATGATCTTTGAGAGGACCTTAAAGAGTAATAGAGGAAAAACACGGTCTACCATATATACTCGAAACATTTTACCATCAAATTTGTCCTCTATTCACAAGGTCACAAGGTATGTTACGAGTAAATTTTCTCTATGGCTAGGGGCAAACCACAATAGACGGAAATGACTACAGAAATCAACTCTATTCTCAAGTATGTTATATAAACAAATATTCTAGCAAGACAAGATAAAAGGCCTACCTCGTCCAGATGTTCGATGAAGTCCACCGTTGAGCACTTGACCCAAAGCAATATGCTTGCAACTAGTCCTCAAAAACCAAGAAAAGCAAGCATATGGTGATAATATATGATGTTAGCACATTCAATAGCATAATCCATTAATATACATAAAAAATACACCCATGGAATAACAATTCAAATATTTGCAAGATATCAATTGGATGGGAAAAGAGTATTTCTATTAATATATGATCATCATAAGTGAAAAAGTTACAGAATTCTGTGTCGGCATGGTTCAGAACCGAGAAACTAAGTTCCTCCCAACTGGGCCACCACCAAAGGCAGGCTCATAGAAGAGAGACAATGAAGTTCTCAATCAATAAGAGAAGAGCTTGGGGGCTTAACACTGTGTTCAAACTTACAAGACAAAGGGATACAAACTCAATGTGAAGTGAATAATTTATCGAGAGTAACTTTTCTCTCAAAGTTGAATTCTTTCTCCTCTTTTCCATAGCTCAGAATATGCCCATTTATAGCCTTCAAATGGAACTGAAGGGTCGATTCAAAACTTTTCCAGTATATGGAAGGCCAAGGATCATTGATCTCCTGTCATGACATGGAAACCAGACACCATTTTTCATTTTTTGGCACAAATCCTGATGTATGTGGGTTGTAGTGGTGCAACCTGTGTATATGCATGTCGTATAGTACACAAGGTGTGTATATGTGGAAAAAATGTATTTTTAGCTCTGGGATTTGTAAAAAGGGATGAAAAGTCTGCATAGGGAAATGGAACAAGGCCCTCTGTGAAAGATTGCATAGGGTGAGGCAAATATTTCTATAATATATGCCCCCTAATGTGTGAGGTCATAGGAGTATATGTGATGGCCGAAATACATTATAAAAACCCAGAAGTGGAGTTATGGGGAACCAACTAGAAGAACTAGTTGTTCATTACAATCTACACTGACTTTTCATATATGGCTGCCAATTTGAATTACACTATAGATCCATGTGAAAATAGACCAAACAACTATTTGTGGCCATGAACAGGAAAATACAAGTGTGGTTACATGCCAAAGGCTGTCATAGTCACGAACAAGGCCCAGTGGAACCAGTCTCAAAATCAATATGAAAATATCTGTATATAATGGAGTAAAATTTGATCTTCCATGATTACCGAAGTCATATAGGTATTGGTCCAATGAAATGGAAGAAACAACTCAGGAAAGTTGTGGCCACATAGTGATGTCTTCAAGTCTTCTACACAATCTGCCAAAGGTGCAAGTATACATCATGTGAATAAAGGAGTTGAGGTCAAACAAAATGAGACATCTATTGAAGAAAATATATGAAATAATCTTACTCAAGCATTTTCAGATCTTGCTTGGCTAAATCAAGATAGACGGGAATATCACCCTATATTTATAGCCATCAAAATTTGTATCCTAATTCACAAGTATTGATTACAAGTGCTTAGGATGATTTTTTTATAAATGAAAGCTTGTTGGAAAATTCATTATTTACGTAATTTTCTGAATATAACAGATGCTTAAATAAATATAGAGACATAAGTAAAAACACCAGGTCAATAATCAAAACATATGAGACATAAAGAAATCATGTATTTCATTCCAATTGGTCAAAAGAATCATTCTCTTTACAAAATTCCCTAAGGAAAATTTGGACCAAAGTAAAACTTAGATTTCCCTGATAAATCATACAAAAGGACTTCTGACAGAAAGTAAAAAACTGGACTTTAAAATATGGATCAACTTGCCACGGATTTCTACCCACTCTACTATGCACAATAGCCTTTGTTAGTCATGAAATTTAATTCACAAACAAACAAGTCTACATAGACTATCAAAGATAGATCAACACATCTGAAAATCAAGTGTCTGAATGATGTAATTCATCCTTGAATCTTGCTATCTACAATAGGACCCTGCTATCATAAAAGAGAATTAGGCTTCCAATGAATTAAGAATGAATGAAAATTGAGTTATCTCAACAAAAACTCAAAGAGAAGACCTTAATATGTTTTTCCTTCTATTCTCCTCTTGTTCCTCCTTTCCCTTTTTCCTTTAAGAAATTTAGAAGTAGTTGAAGTAGTTGAAATACTTCTTTAGTTAAGTTAACTAAAACTCAACCAACTTTTTAGTTAAGGGGGAAAAGTAATAAAATCATAATAAGGGTTTTTAATAAATAATAACTAGTAGGTGGGACCCCTTGTGACTCCCTTTAGTTATTTCACTATCATAACACAACTAGATAATCAAACAAAAAATCCCTCCTTGTGACTTCCATCATCACTTTCATATTTTGACAATTTATATCAATGATAATTGAAATTATTTCCAAAAACATATTACCCATATATCCAAAAAATAGTGTGATGTCCAAAATTTCAGAAGTCAATTGTTCTCAATAAATAAATCAAAACACTTAAAATCCATATTTTCCACTCAGGGAGGCAATATTTCCTTTGTTGTTGTTGTCACCCTTTGATCTCTTTGAATTTTCCTTAGGCTGTGTCGAGGATTTAGGCCTAATCTCAATGATCACATGAGATAAATTGTCCCTCAAATTCATGCAGGAGCACACGGATTTGGCAGAGTCATTTGAGGGTGAGGAGGGGGAAGAAACGAATTTTCCTTTGTTAGGAGCATGGTGGGCCTCAATTTTTAACCTTTTACTTGCATGTGAAGACTATACTGGTGAGTGGAAAGGGGCAGCTTGGACAATTTTATTAATATATGGAGGAGCAGATAGAGATAAGTTAGGCCAGCCACGATGTTAGGAGACTACTGGGTGGACAATCTCTTGCCATCCGTTTTTTTTAGGGACTTTAGGTTGCAGTGAGACATGAGGAGGCACTGGAATACCAGGGACATTGGGGGATTGGAAGGGAGGCCTTTCAAGCCTAGGTTGGATCACTCCTTGTCCAATCCAGTTAAAAAATCCATCTTGGAATATCTAGCCTAACTCTTTCATCAAAGTGTATTGAGAACCTTGGCCTTCTAGGGCCCCTGTGCCAATTTCCACTTCCTATGTTACCCCGACCATGGCTACCTCTGCTGAAAAGCTCATTATTGTATGCATTATTGATTATTAAATAGTTTCTTCAACAACCATACATGAAAACTCTTTTAAAATATGAAACAAAGTTTGGCTCAACAACATATCAAACTCACGCAATCCAATCCATACAAATTTCTTAATACTTGTCAATGAGAAGGGGGTGAACAAGGGTTCTGGGATATGTGAGGGATTGTATTGAGAGAAAAGTGTTAAAATAAGGGGGAATAGATCATGATTACTTCTCACAAACATCAAACAATCAACTGTATCAAAAGAATATATCACTGTAATTCATCCCTGTGCGATCTCTTTAATTTTCAAAATACATAATTTATCTTAACCATAATTAAATTTTAAGAACAGGGAGTGGATAGTGAATACGGGAAGGTGAGGGGAGTTGTAATGTGCGGAAAATAAGTAATGTTCGAAAAATCAATTAAGTAATCCACAAAAAACAGTTTTGTATCCAATGCAAACGATCCAACACCAATCAAACAATCACTATGACTAATTAAACAATTACTCTGTGTTAAAACTTTTTCACTGTCCCACATTTAAAATATTCAACTTTTTTCATTAACACGATGTATCATAATACTCATAATAACTATGCCTTTCAACCTTTCTGTTAATAGAATTATTGTTTCTTTCATTTCTTTTCTTTTCATTTAAACAACATCAAAAAGAACATACAGTCACATTGCTTCAACTCTATTCATCATATAAAAATATCAACCACTGCCCATAATTCGTAATTTCCCAAATCAAACATAGACACAAGTCTTTTCTTGAGTTGAACAGACTCTTTTAAAACTTGCCCAATCCCATTCTTTTGACAACATTAACAATTAAACTTGCAATGAAACCATACTACAAAATCCGTGCTTCATCCTTGATGGTGCAATAAAACAAAATGATGCACGATGTCTCCATAAACCATACACAGTAAACAACCAAGTCTCAGTAATCAATTTTCCAATTTGTAATGATCCCGATCGGGACAAATTAAACACACATAAACCACCAACTTCAATTGATACCATGTTGTATGAACACACAGACCAACGCATAACAAAAAGAGGCATCCCTGTGACTGTACATTACCGTTTACTCCCAATCAACCAATTTACTCAACAATGAGCTAAGTTATCTATGCAACTGCCACAAAAAAGGAGGCAACCATTGTATACCGATTCTCATTTCCAAGTAAAACTTTCCAATAACCTGATCAAACAGAGACAAGACAATCATCAAAGCCACTGTCAAAACCACTCGGCTAACTTATGACAGTCAACAAGATACCTGACAAGAGTGTGAGTGGTTAGGTTTATAAAAAACGTGCTCTGTAACCATGAACAAAATAATCAAGGGTTCACTCGGTCACCAAAACACAAAGAGACTAGAGGCCTACCATATCAACAGTAGGTGGGAAACCTTCAAAACAAGCACGGTGGAACCACAAGATTTTATAACTCTTAGCTTGTAAAATAGTGTGACAGTTCAACACCAGGTAGGGTAGGCAATGATGCAGAGGAGCAGAGATTGTTCACTTGATAGTAATTAATACCAAGAATGTGCAGAGGCATAACCCTCATGCTTTCCTCAATAGCCGAACCAAATTATACAATGTTGATGGAAGTGAAGACCCCAGGTATTACCAACAACCCTAAAGCATACTTCTTGGCATAATGGCCACCCCATAACAAGCTTATGCCAATACCACAAAATATTTTCACGACTAGGTGAAAAACCCACGAACATGGCTCTGGAGGATACATAGTGACCAAAAGGTAGTTTGAAACATACACAAAAAACCCATAGGAGTCAAATACAACTGGATATGGTTACCATAACTTTGAGGAGGCGGCCAACAAGGCTAAACAGAGTGAAACCCTCCAACAAAATACCCATAAATATTAAAAAAAACAAAGAGCCATCATATTTTACAACACACAGAACAACCAACGAAATCACAACTTCAACCATCAAATTTTCCATTTGCAAACGAATAACTACACATTCATTCTAGAGAAAATACCCATGCATTTACATAGTTACCTTTAACCAATGTCTTTTAAAAAAAGGGCAAGTTGGTTGAGAAGTTCCTTCCGGGCCTAAATCTCGGAGCTTGACCACAACAGAACCAAATGAACAATAAGCATGCTAAGGTTACGTCCCAGTGGGAGAAATATGGAGTGACGTGCATTTACTTTACGTTGCTTCCATCCTTCACTCTATTCAATTTCTTAGTACATGCCAGCCAACCAAAACCATACCATTAATTCCATGCATCGAAACTTGCACATATTGATTTCCAATTGCACCACCCCAATCCATATTAACCATTGCCAAAACCATACCATAACATATATCAAATACACCCAATATCACTCAATATAAATCATATAGCCACTAATCATTGCTAGTTAGGACTAACACTAATTCCTTTTTATTTCATTTGCACATAGTGTAACATAATATAATATAGTTTCTCTTCTTGGATTTTTTTTGTAAGTCTCTTTCCATTGCTCTTGTTTCTTGTTGTTACTAACATCTGTCTTGTGAAGGTGTAGCAGGTAATGAATCATGGAGACAATATCAAATGCAATAACAGTAAATATAAGCCATTCATAACATGGAATTTAGAGCTTAGAATAACAAAACCAACACATAAAATGCATTATCCATCTGCCATTTTGTCGCAAACAAAACCAAGACTGCATCATCCATCATATAGAAGCCTGTAAGCAACATTGAAACAGAAGCATAAGAAGTGTGATAAGACTATCTCAGAGCCTCCAGACTACAAGGGGGTCCCGCCTACTAGTATTATATATCATTAACATAGTTTAAATAATAGGCTTTAGTAATACTTTGCAGGTGAAATCATCGTTGTGATTTTAATCGTCAATAAATTGGAGACTCCACAGGGAAATTTGTTTCCAACAGATTAAGAAGTCAAAATGTATGGTCTCATAGACCAAGAATAGCGGATCAAGAAGGTATAACCAGAATGATTATGCAACAGGGTGAAGTGAGCGGATTTAATGGAAAAATGACTGAGAATTAGGGAATAACTCATGAAAAATGTTAAGTGTGAAGGGGTTTATCCCTGTATGCATAATCATTCAACCAAAATTTTCTCTTGAATTCAAGGAGAAAAAATTATGGACTTGCTCATTTAACTCTCAAATGGATGAAGAAATGGAAAGAAAAAGCGGGAAATAACCAATTTCTTTAGAAGACAATAGTGAAAGAAGATAACAAATTCAATTATTCTTTTGGGGGGAACATCATAACCTTTGTGTAAGCTTGATTGTTATTGACTAGCAATGCCTTGCAGGAGTGTCATTGTGGCAGAACTGATCCAACATCTTATTCTTGACCAAAATTAAACTAAAATATGAAAATCAATAAAATTCATGATAGAAATGGGATTGCAAAACTTAAAACAACAGAAATAAAATGGACGAATTGCAAAAGTAGTAGGAAGCTATTAAAAAGAAAGAAGAATTTAAACTACTGTAAAAGAAAAATTGAAAAGTAGTAGTGAAAATGAAAACAAAACTAGACTACTAATATATAGAAAATCCAAACAACGTTAAAAATTTTCAAGTTGGTTCCACGTAGTGTTTTAAGTGAGAATCGTTAGTGTTGTTGTTGGAGAAATTTCTATTTTCGGCACACTAGTTCAGTGGGAGTAACACTAGTTCAGTGAGAGTTAACTGACTAGTTCTATTTTATAATTTCTAATATTATACCATCACTATTATGCATGCATTCCTAATTCTAGGATGTCATTTCCTATATGAGTGAATATCACTCACTTATTGATTAGATCATAATATACATTGATTCTCATTCTTCATTGCATATCTCTCTTCCTTTTCTTGATAAGATTTGTTTGTGTATGATTTAGCTAAATCTCCTGTGTAGGTTTCCATGAAACACTGACATGGTATCAGAGTCGAGTTTCTTGGAGAAACCTATACAAGCAATAGAAGAGAGAAATATTCCTTGAGTAAACCTAGTTTCCACAATCGTCGCAACCTATCCCTATCGAAAGGTGTGACGATTGGAATCGTCACAACCTATACACAGGCAAGGTGCGATTTCATCGCACTATGTTCTTCATCTGGGGTGTGATGATTTAGTTTTTGACAATCTTCGCATTGTTTCCTTCACTAGGGTGTAATGATTCAACATCATCGCACTTTACCCTTCTCTAGGGTGCGACGATTCAACAACCCTCCAAAAAATGGTTTTCTGCAGTAAAATTGTGATATCTCAAAATCCACAATCTGGTTCGGGCTGAAAGTTTTACCAAAGATGTATAACATAGGGATTCTCATGCTCACCAAAAACATCCAAAACCCACATCATATTTTAGGATATATAGTGGTTTTAACATATCTATAGCTACCATAGAACTGTCAATCATATCTAGGAATCCACGATTTGGGTTTTCAAGATATTTTCAGTATCAATAGCAGGGATTCAGACAATGAAATTTTTTGGCACAGGGGAAGACCCAGAGTTCAATGATTAACAACGCACCAACAAAACCCTAACTACCAACCCTTTCGCCAACACCTGCGAAGCAGGCAAAGTCTCACCTGGGGTAGAAGCAGGGGGGGTTACAAGACTTAGGTGTCTATAACCAAGCTGTGACACAAATCTGTGATAATAAAACTTCCTAGGGTGTTCTATAAATACTTAGAAGGTGATATGAATTAGTTTATTAGCTTCATTAACATCACAGAACAAACCCTAATATAGATCGACGTAGTAAAAATAAATATACTTCAATCATTTAGCATATAGCACTGAGTTAGATCTAACATTCATTCATTCTAAGCACTAAGCATCAACATATCTATCTAACATACATAATAAGAAAAACACTGAGAAGATTGATAACATAACCAACAAAGAACAAAGCAGATCAAAGACTCAAGATATATGTGGTTCACCTCAATGTGGGGCTACGTCCACCAACTGCTTCATCTTCTTTATTAATATTCAATATTCTTACATTCAGTTTCTCCTTTGCACTAAGACATAGAGACAAGCTTCACAGAGGACATGAGATCTGCGCACTAAGCACCAGATCCTCCTTCCCGAAATTAGGTCAAGGCACAAAGCCAACTCCTCTATTAAGCATAGAGCCTTACATACACCTTTTGTTGCACAAAGCACTCATGACTTCTTTCACTTAGCTACTTAGACTTCACTCTCTAAGTCTCTCTTCCTATCATACATTCCTACTTATTTATACTTTTACAATCCCTTACAAAAATAATTAATCATGGGTAAACCCATGGGATGACATCCCATAACCTATTACAAAAACCCTAAGGAACCCCTTGCTGGGTCTATAGGCCCACAAAACTAGTGAGATCTGTGATCTTAGCTCTGCCTAGGCATTCCTTCTTAGATCGTTGTGTTGAAGTCCAAAAAGTGGTCAAAGTTGACCAAGGTTTCCTCAAAACTTGGTCGAGGGCCAACAAGCCCCCAACACACACCTGTGACTCATCCCGAGTCACTCAGGTCTGGGTAAGGCTGCTTTGAAGGCCTTGAGCCTAGCTCGAGCTGCCCCGACTTACTACTTCGTCTGAGCCTCCTACTCAATGAGCTCCTAGATCATCTACTCTGTAATAGGCTCTTCTAGGCATTGTTCCACTATTGCAACCACTTGGTCTAGTTGCGAGCCTTGTCCCTCAATTTCTTTGAGCACCTTGCGAGATTCATCCTGCATAGGTTGTAGTTTCTATGTGAATTCCATTACCTTTCCCTGGATGGAAGTGATATGTTTTTTTACCGCTCATTTTTCCTAAGATGTCTTCATTCTTTCTACCATAGTAAGTAGATTCATCTACGCCTGCACTGACAATGCCTACTGCTGCACCTCCTGTAATTGCACTTCCAATTTCCTTAGCTTTGGATCTTCTGTGAGGCATTCATAAGTCTGCATGCTTTTATCGCTCAACTATTTTGACTATGAAGTGAGGGCTCTGATCCTCACTACTTCTTTCTTAGCGGCTTCCTCCCTCTAATCATGCACTTCTTTCAGAGTGATCGACACTTCATGGATCTCCAAATCTGTTATCCTCGCTTGAAGTTGTTGGATGGTCTCAACGAGCTTCACCATTTTAGCCTCGACCGAGTCTTATTCCTCCTGTGCCAAGCCTGGCACAGAGTGAAGTGATTTATTCATCACTTCTTTGACCGCAATTTTCTCTACGAGCAACTGGTCCTTTTCTTTCTACATCTTCACTTTGTCCTCTTCGAACATCACCCGAAACTCATCTCTCTCATTTTCATAAGCGGTTACACAGTACCATGCTACTCATACTTGCTCTAAGACTTCATCTTTCTCTTGTTTCAAGGCTTCTGTAGCCTTCTCCTTTTCTTCTTGGACTTTCTAAAGTTGAGCCTCAGTCAATCTACAATTCTTCTTAACTGGGAGGGCTCATCCCCCAATTCTGCAACCTGTTATGAAGAAGGCGCAGTAGGTACTACGCGGATCAATTGAATAGCTTGTTGTATTTCCTTCAGCTCCTTCTCGATCCTTTCATATAGCTCCTCCTAATTTGCTCCATATTTCTACAATATGTGCTCAGATGCATCCTCCATGGATCTATGGACCAAGTTGATGTCGTCCTCCATGAGCATGGTCTCTAACTGGGGCTTGCTAGTGCACGTCTTCTTTCTTGCCGAAGGTTTCTGCGGAGAAACCTTCCTTTTCTGCGGTGTTTCTGTTTCAGTAGGGGGATCCTTCGACAATGTAGCTTCACCTTCTCCTTTCTTTTCTCCTTCATCCCTTCCTCCTTGTCCATTTGCTTCATCTCCTCCTCCTAGCGAGCCAGATCTATTTTCTTTAGAGGCACCGTCCTCCTCATCAGTCTCTATATTATGGACTTCATCGTGCTTCTTCTTCTTCTTTTCACTGGACTATCCGACATGCTCAAATCGAGTGACCAAGGGGATTCCTATGATGTCAATGTCAAAGATTTCTATATCAACAACAATTACGAGGAAATCCTCCAACCATTCCTTGGTGATCTGCTCCATGTCTTCATCTGTCAGCTTATAATAGGACTGTAACTCTTACTTGCTCTCATCTTTGCACAGAGTGATATATATAAAATGTTGATCTGCACAGAACTTGGTTATCGGTTTGTACTGGTGCAAGGTGTGCAGTGTCATGCAAGAAAATTCTTCAATGGAAACCTTCAGTCGCTGATAATATGCATGGAACACAACGCTCGACTGTCATTTCTTCAACATGTTGTTGGTGTACCACAAGGTGGAGAACCTAGTGGACAACGACTCTGATGGTTCGATCTCCGGGAAGGTGGCTCCTTCAGACATTTTCTAAGCGACAAATGAAATCAACATGAGTAACCAGCTAAAGTGGAACTTGTATCCCTGATCTTGAGCTTCGTGGCAGTCTTTCTCGAGTTCATTGATGAGGTAGCTCGCCCAATTCATCTGCATGCCCTCCACACATTTTCCTGCGAGGTCCACCACAAACTTGATGACTTGTCTGGGGCAGTTCTTTCTTATGATATTTCCATCTATGAGTTGGAAAGAGAGGAACACTGTTCCATCCTGGATAGAGGCTACCTTATAGCCTCGCTTTCCTTTTTCAACTTCGTCATAAGCCTCCTTGATGTGTTGTGCCAGGGAGCGGTCTGAGGCCTTCCCTGGGTAAAATTGTTGAGGGTTGGGTCCTTGCATTCTCAATCCTGTAATCAAGTAGATCAATTTTGGATACACAGTAATCCGTCGGTCAAGCCACAAGTATTCGCCATGGTAGCACGAAAATATGAGTTTAATGCAAGCGTTAACTTCCTGGTGACAACCAAAATGGGGAATATTAATCACATTTAATATTGTGGACTATGATAGCTACTTAATCCATGGCTAGGAGACCAGGTGAGGCTTCTTCCCAGTTGTATTCATCAAATATTTATGGGGTGAAAGCATAGAATAGTTCTTTCTATCTCCAAGGTTAAATTCATTGTTATTTAGTAATGGGATCTATCCCAACTGACTCTCAACTACACATATTCCCTTTGGAATGTACGCGATGATCAGAGTGTAATCATAGTCTCATGGGATGCTGTTGCAATTAACCATGCCAACCAACAGTGGAATATATTCTAGTAAGATCAACGAGATCTTCTTCGCATTAGCCAGATCACCACGATGCTTACTTTGCTTCTCAGTCATGGGGTTGGCACGGTATGAGTGACGTCTAGTCAAACAGGAATTCTGCAGTCCCCTAATCGACGATGCCTGGAAACCTTCAGATAAATTTTTATCAGCCATTATCTTCATGAGGATATCCTCTATAGAATTCTCTAACTCAGTGGGTTTGACTGACATTCTTACTTTTAAATAGACAGGTCAGGGTAGGAAAATGGGCAAGCGGGGTAGACAAACAGATGGCGATGTCTAGATTATGATAACACAGTTCGACACACAATCATTTCTTTATTAGCTCATTTAATCACGGGTGGAAAAAATTGGTCCCGACACAGTGACCAACAGGTTAAATAAGCGAGCGTCATAACGGATTCTTCCAATGGGCAGGGGCACTTCCATCAATGTGAATTTTTCTATTATGGCGCAGTCTCAACATCCCAAATGCAGCCCATCAACCCATAAATTCATTCTCTAGTTGTTCTGGAACATCGTTCTAATTAGTGAGATGCCTCCAATGGTCATATAGCTTCACCAGGGAAAATTCCCATTCTACGCAGTCTTTTTGTTCCCGCGAGATTCAAATCCTATGAACCTCCCTCCTGCGAAGTTCCAGTATGTGAATTTTTCCATCTGTTCTCTTCCTGTAGCTTTTCTAACTTTCATTTCTTTTTACTGAGCTTCCTTGCCTTATTTCCTGTGATCTGAGTCTCTCTAACTATTTCTAGATTCCTCTTTCCATTCTTATTCTTATCTTCTCCTAGCATAGTGACTTCGAATTGTTGATGTGCTCTCAAAGGGTTCTAAGTTAATATCCCTTCTCTTATTAATTCTTGGGTGGGGATTCTTCTTCCTTACATGGATAGGTCCTTCAAACTTTCTTGCATTCTTTCAACCTTGACAGTTAATTCTCTTGCCTTATGTTGCTTTGACTTATCCTCTAGTTCTTCTATTGGTCGATCTATTTTTCTAGATATGAAATCCCTTAGTTCTTGCTTTTTCTTTTTTGTAGCTTCTTCCTCTACTTTCCATCTGATCTGATCCTTCTCAATCCAAGTCTTTCCTAACAAAAGAGGGAAAGGGGCATTGTTCTTAACAAACTTATTGACTTCAAATTCCTCTTCAGTCGATGTTCCATGAATAATAATAGGTACATTAGTAACTCTTCCATATAAAGTTATCATCTTTCCCTTGAACAAGCCTATGCTTCCCAATGAAGGTATCACAATAGGCTTTCCCAAAATTTCCCAAGTGTCTTCTGTCATAATATTTACTTGTCTTTCCTCATCCAAGACACAGTCTATGTTGAAGTATTCTATTCTTGTACTTATGTGTTACTTTACTTTCAAGATCTCTAGTAAATTGACATCTTTGTGCTCATTCATAGTTTATTTTAACCGTAATAACATAGTCTGAGCTTCCTCTAATTATTCCTCTTGATAATTCTCTAACATTCTCTTATTCTCTTGACTTCCTTCATATCTTTCTTGTCTCATGTTCATCTTTTCAACTTTAGCGATCATCCTTGGACAATCCTCATCCTCATGACCAACAATTTTACAAAAAATACAAATAGGACCTGTACTAGGGCATTCCTTAGCAAGATGTCCTGGTCTTCTGCAGTTATAACATAGTGTCAATCCTCTCTTTCTATTGTATGTTCCTCAACTTCTCCTGTACTGCACACTAGTATCATAGTGTTGGACCTGCAATCTGCAAAAAATCTTTCTAGGTTCCTGCATCCACTTATTAGTCCAAAAACTCTTTCTATGCACAGGAATACCATATCTTTCTTCATTTATTTCAATTTTATTCATATCAACTCTTTCTTGCAACTGTTCCCTAGCCTTCAGAATAGGACAAAATCTATTACACATACCTAGGTTCATGCTTTCAAAACAAAAAATTTCACTTATCTTACTCTTATCAAAGCACAAAGATTTACCTCTTTTAAGGTCTTACCTCTTTTCTTCAAATCACATTTCTTTCTTAGCACAAAGATTCACAATTCAAGTAGAATACTTCACATTGTAGCAGAAGATATATGCATAGAGATTCTCTTTTCTTTACTTCAGTTCCCAACAATCACAGTTTCAGGTCCCGACAACGAAACCATTTGTTGGCACAAGGGCAGACCCAGGGTTCAATTATTGACAATGCACCAACAAAACCCTAACTACCAACCCTTTCGGAAACACTTGGGAAGTAGGAAAAGTATCATCTGAGGTAGAAGCAAGGGGAGTTATAGGACTTAGGTGTCTGTAACCAAGCTGGGACACAGATCTATGATAATAACACTTCACAAAGTATTCTAGAAACACTTAGAAGGTGATATGCATTAGTTTATTAGCTTCATTAACATCGCATAACAAACCCTAAGATAGATCGATGCATTAACAATAAAGATACTTAAATCATTTATCACATAGCACTGAGTTAGATCTAACATTCATTCATTCGAAGCACTAAGCATCAACATATCTATCTAACAAACATAATAAGCAAAGCACTGAGTAGATTCATAACATAACCAACAAAGCACAAAGCAGATCAAAGACACAAGATATACGTGGTTCACCCCAATGTGAGGCTACATCCACCAACTTCTTTGTATTCTTTATTAATCTTCAATCTTCTTACATTCAGTTGCTCCTGTGCACCAAGCCATAGAGCCAAGCTTCACAGAGGACAGGAGATTTGCGCACTGAGCACCAGATCCTCCTTCCTAAAATTAGGTCAAGGCACAGAGACAAATCCTCTATTAAGCACAGAGCCTTACATACACCTTCTGTTGCACAAATAACTCATAACTTCTTTCACTTAGCTACTTAGACTTCGCTCTCTAAGTCTCTCTTCCTATCATACATTCCTACTTATTTATACTTTTACAATCCCTTACAAAAAGGCCTAATCATGTGTAAACCCATGGGATGACATCCCATAACCCATTACAAAAAACCTAAGGAAACCCTTGTTGAGTCCACAAGACCAAAAAACCAGTGAGATCCACAATCTCAACTCTGCCTGGGCGTTCCTTCCTCGATCACTATGTCAAAGTCCAGAAAGTGGTCAAACCTCACCAAGGTTTCCTCAAAACTTGGTCAAGGGCCAAGACAACTTCTTCAATCAGTTCTGGTGATAATACTCATGCTGTACAACTATTTTGAATGGAATCCAAAGGCCTCATTCCAACTCAAAATAAAAGGACTGTATAATTTGATGATGACGACAGAATCAAAGCCTACATCAGTTCTTGAGAAGACCAGATGGACGAACCGTAAGGATGAGGCCACATGACTACTTCTTGAGTTAATCTCCACTGATTTATAGTTTCATGTTGCCGCATGCAAGACTCCAAATGATATTTAGACCACCTTGGAAGGACTTTTTGAAAAGAAGGATGAGATGCGTGATCATATGCTTGAGGTAGAGTTGAATACCTTAGACCCTAAAAGTTTTGATAATATACATGATTTTTTTACTAAATTTAAATCTTTGTTATTGAGCTTGGGTGAATGTGGTATTTACAAGTATACATAATAGAAACAACTTATTCTAACAATCTTGGCCAAGCTAGGACCAGAATACGCAGTATATGTCTCCAATTTGCATTCTGGAAGATGTCTATTGGGAACAAATTGGAAAATTCCTGTGATGGATTAGTTCATTGAGTCTCTCACACAAGTGCAAACAAAACTCATACATATGGGCCTCATCAAGGATTCCTAAGCTCACCATGCATGATTTAAAAGGATCATCCAAACAAAACAGGAAGGAGAAACAAAATGAGAAGGAGGGATATTCCAAACCCTTTAATGATTCTTAAAGTTCCAAAGACTCTTCAGATTCCAAGAAGAAGAATAAGGGAAAGCAGTGCACATATTTCAATAAACTGAATCATGAATAATCCAGATGCATGAAGAAATAGATCGATCTTATGGCATAGGCACTTCAACAAAAAACCCTTGGAAACTTCATTCTAGAGGGAGTCAAGAAGCAGAAAGAAGAAGATCATGCTCCTAAGAAAGGTAATCATCATGCTCTTGTTGCAATTAATTCCTCATTTGATTCATGGATTATAGATTCTGGTGCATCCCATCATATGGAAGTGAAAGATGAAGTTTTCTCTTCTTTGATTCCATGCTCAAGACCCCCTATTCTCATGGAGGATGATACTCCAGTAGCAGTAGCAGGATAAGGGAGAGTGGAACTCCATAATGGTAGTTTTGAGAATGTTTTACATGTTCCAAATATTTATATGAATCTTTTCTCAGTTTATCAGATCACTCAGAAAGGTAAAAAGGTTGAATTTACATCAATTTTAGTTTCAGTAATTGACATGCATGACAATTCCATCATTGCAATTGGTGAGGTGGATCACAAGTCAAGGTTATATAAATTCACTAAGTTTTCTGACGATGACTCCTCTATTCTACTTACACATAAGGATAGTACTTTTCATGCACCTCTAGTGAAACATGCATATACTCTTGTGTCTCCATCAGTTTCAGACATCAGAGATGATTCCATACACTCATATTTTGTACATGGAAATAAGCAGGTAGTACAACTAGATAAGAAGCCAACACCGAAGCTTCAACAGATACCCAAGAAGGCACAAACCACACTTCATGAAGCAGGAAACCTTGCAGGGAATCCATTGGGTTCTAGGAGGAATCGATCTCAACATGAGGAGCCTTCTCATGTATTTTCATCTTTAGAACCTGTGATTCCCATGCATTGTTATATGGTTCAATATACTGATCCACAGACCTACAATAGGGTTGTGGGAAATCCATTATGGAAATCATCCATGTAGAAGGAGTATGAATCACTCCTATAGAATCATACTTCATATCTGGTTCCACTTCCACCAGAAAGGAATATTTTCAAGTGTATATGGGTCCACAGGATCAAGAGGTACAAGGCCCGACAGGTTTCCAAAGGACTTCATTAGATCCATAAATATTTCTACATCTTCACGAAAACTTTTAGTGAGCATAAGTTTCAGACTTTGCAAGATCATCTTGCAGTGAAGAACACAATTGCCTACCAGCTGCCATTTTCTTCTTTTGATACATTATCTTTTGAGGGGGGGGTTTGTTCCCACATGATTTTCCCTCTTTCCTGATTTTTATTCAGTGTTCATTAGTTTCATTGTACATGAGTACCTAATATGGCCTAGTAGCTGGGACTCATTTTTTACTCCATAGTTATGTTCAAGGGGGGTGTTGGAGAAATTTCTATTTTTGGCACACTAGTTCAGTGGGAGTTAACTAACTAGTTCTAATTTATACTTTCTAATCTTAGACCATCACTATTATGCATGAATTCCTAATTATAGGATGTCATTTCCTATATAAGTGAAGATCACTCATTCATTGATTAGATCATAATATACATTGATTCTCATTCTTCATTGTGTATCTCTCTTCCTTTTCTTGATAATATTTGTTTGTGTATGCTTTAGCTAGGTATCCTGTACTACAAATTTCCATGAAACACTGACAGCTGTAGGAAAAAAATCGCTCCTGTAAATATTTTAAAATTTAAGAGTTTGTACCCAGGACAAAAGCGATCTTGAAAGGACCGAGCCATAATTTTTGAAATTTTGAGTGCCTTCCCCTATCAAGATGAGCTGAATTCCACATCAATACCTTTTCATTGAATTTAAACTTGACAGTTTTGACACTCTTGTTGAAATATTTTTTAACAGTTTGATGTCTCCTTTTTATATTATTCAAGGAAAACATCCTTTTCTCCTCTAATTCTTCGATCTGTAGCATTAACCTTAAGGAAGAAAGTTCCATCTCAGTAGGCAGGATGGATTCTTGACCATAAAAAAGATGGAAAGGAGTGCAACCAGTTCTTACCTTGGCGGTAGTTCGATCTTCCCAAAGGGTGTAAGTGAGGAGAATTTTCCATTGACGAGGCTTATCTTCGATGAGCATTTTGATGATTCTCACTAGATTCTTGTTGGTAGACTCAACCTACCCATTTCCTTGGGGATAATAAGATGATGAGGTGAAATGTTTAACCCCTAACTTAGCTAAAAGCTGGGTCATCTTAGCATAAATGAAAGTGGGACCATTGTCTGTAATAATTTCCAATGGAAGCCCAAATCTGGAAAATATGTTATTTTCAAGGAAATAAATCACCTGATCATTCGTCAAATTTTTAAGTGGGACAAATTCATCGCACTTCGTAAAATAGACTGTGGTTGTCAAAATAAAAACTTGTCCTGTTACACATCAACATTACTCGCTTTGGCAAGTGTTGCAAGTGTCGCATGTTACTCACAAGTGTCGCATGTTGCTCATAAGTGTCGCATGTTGCTCATAAGTGTTGCAAGTATCAAACAAAGAATACTGCCATGATGATGACACTAAAGAGACACTTAAAAATCCTCAAACACTTGATTTGGAGGAAGAGGGATGGTTAAATGAAGTCAGATATGTCTTCCCACTTGAAAGAAGCTTTCAAACTAAAGTTTTAGAAGGGAGCACTCCCCTACATCACCCTTAGGAGCGCTGGCTCTCCCCTATAAGAGCGTTATAACACCAAACTTCCCCTCTGAAGGAGCACTACAAATCTTTAGAGTGCTGGAACCCCCCTTGAGCCTACGAGGGAGTGCTATAGCACCCTGATGCCCCTTTTGAGGGAGCGCTGTCTAATCTGGGTAGTAGTTGATCTGTTGAGGAGAATAAGGGGAGGATATTTCAATCTTGGAAGGCAGTTGCATTCGAATTCTTGGTTCAGTCACGATCTTAGGAGAAGATCCTTGGTTCAAGGAGGGAAATCCTCAACTTACCCTAAATATACCTCAAGAGGTTAAGCCTCTTTAAACCTATATAAACAGGCTCTATCATGGTGGAAAGCAGGAAGAATTGGAAGCATGAAACCTATGATCTCATAGGAAACATACAATGAACTGGAGGAAAGTGGTCAATAAATTTTTTGTCGTCTATATCGTGGATATTTTGAGCAAGGGTTAAGACAAAGGGGACTTGACAAAGCTGTCGCATTCACATCTACAATTGTAAGCTACTTCTGTTATTGTTCTCATTAATATGACACGCTTGGCCTGTTTCTTTCTAGTTTGTGTTTAATTTCACATGTACTTGTCTATGATAGATAGATATATTTCAAGATAATATCAATAGAGTAGGAAGTGGTTGTACTTATTTTTTTCTACAGGGCTCATCGAGGAGCGAAAGATTGGAGCTCAACTCGGAGCGTGCAGGGACAAACGTCGATAAAAGGTACTCCTTTTTTCCTTCCTCTTCATGCATTAGTTTGTATAGATCTGAAAGGAAGTCAGTGTCCATGTTAAGCATCTTGTGTCTTAAGAGTTAAGAGTCTAGCTCTCAAGAGGAGATCTACCTGTCCGCAGGGAGATTTTCCTTCAACAGAAATTGGCGACTCCACTGGGGAGCTCGAATCGAAACTTTTGTTTTGATTTTTCCTCATAGACCTTGTCTTACATTTTATTTTATTAGGTCTTGTTCACCCCTTCATATCTGATTTCATTTGTTGATTGACTCTTTACCCCATCACACTCAGCTTGACTGTCAAAATTTGATCAAAGTTTTGGGTTTTTGGACATTTTCATGAGATTTTTAAGCATGGCACCCTTGTGGATGTTTTAATAGAGCACTATCACTCCATGGATGTGTTAGAAAGAGATTTATAACTCTCTGGTGTCCCTTATACCAGAGTGCCAACTCTTTTTTTCCCAAAATCTCTTAAAAATTTCCAATTTTTGGAGGTCCAAACCCTGTTTTTTTGCTTGCTGAGCTACTTTGAGATTCAATGATCCTTCCTTTGACCTTTGAAATGATTCCTCCTGAGAAGTAAACACCTTATTGTTCATATTTTATGCCCTTCTTCATTCTTTTTGAGTTTTTGCTGTTGAGAGCTTGAAATCAATCCGCTGCTTTTTTCTCTCCTATCCGACTGAGCGGGAAGTCTAGTGAAGGACATCAGAAGTATGCAACTCTTCTCTTTTGGTTCTTTGAGGTCATCTAATCCAATATCTTTCTCCTTCATTTTTCATTTTTGGTTTTCTTTCTCTTGATTGATTGCAAAATGGTGTGTTGTTTGTGCGAAATCTGCATTTTCTTGTCTAAATCTCCTTGATCTGAAAGGGTAGTTGGCAAGAGAAGTTTTTCATTGAATTGATCATCATTCGCATGAAAACGAAAAAAGTACATCTTAATGATTAGTTTGCATATTAGTTTTCATTTCTGAAATGTTGTAGCATCATATTGGATTTGATTGAGAAAAAAATTGATTGAGGGCATTCCATATCAAGTGTTTGATAGTGAAAACAACTCTTCCTCTTTCCCTTAAATAGGTATTTATTGAAAATAAATGATTGCTTATCATACTTCATGCATATTTTTGGGAACTGAGTCATCATTCCATCAGTTTCACTTTCGTACACCCTCTGAGTAAACAACAACCATTAAAATCAATGCTTAACTAAAATTTATCATACTTTTTACATCTTTGTTAGAAAACCTACATTAGTTTAAGGTGTAGGGATTTGGAATAGGTTGAAAGGATAACTTTCCAAAGCTATCAAACAAACTTAGTATCTTGCAGTAGGGAGAGTCAAATCCAATTGTCGTATTGGCTTGCTGGGATCCCCCTCTCACACAGGGGTTACACACGAGGTTGCATTCGAGTGAGTTATGGAGATTATCCCTCTGTGGCCCAACTTCTTGTAGTGGTCGGATCGTATATTGGGAGTCAATGGAAGGTATACCCACGATTATGTGTGGGAGCCTTTCGAGTTGATTTCAGACTTGTTATCGTACCCATATGTTCCAACTAGACTGTCGACTTTATCCACCCAGGGGATGACTACGAGTTGGTGAACTTAGTAGCCACAATCTTTAGGGTCTCACACAAGGTGACGGTGAAGGGAAGTCTCACTGTACCTGGAACATACGTTGGTCAAACTCACTCGAGCTCCTTGGAGGGTAAATCCACAATTACTGTGTGGAAGCTTGCACCAAGGCATAAGTCCATTAAGTAGGTCGCCAACGTAATTGATCCACCCGCTCTATCCCCACCCCTTCCTATTTTGATATCGCAACGTTGAATTTCATCACCAACTAGTGGTTTCATCATAGGAAGGTTTGTTTGATTGTTTGCTTCTTAGATTGTTAAGGTCCTAACCCGCACATAGTTAGATTAATGTATTCGGATGTAATAAAGGTCAATATTAATAAGACCTTTCAATAAAATAGAATAAGGCGGATGTAAGAAGACCTAATAGAAGCTTCCGCTTCTAGAAGGATCTT
>ML786530.1:229231-243131 GCA_009831015.1 Picea engelmannii | reverse complement strand
TGAATCAAGTGCTATTTCTGTTGCTATTTCGTATATCATTTCTGTGTATTGTGAAGATTATGCTGGATATTTCACTGTTATTCTGTTATTTCTAGCATTTCGTTTCTGTTCTGCATATTTTATATATCTGGTATCTTGCATAGATTCTTAGAGTGTGTTGTTTTTTTCACTTAGTGGACCTTAGGTCGAGTCAGTGTTAATGGCATCGAATCCTAGGAGTACCAATGGAGGAACCCCTTCTCCTGGGGAACCCTATACTTTTCCTTCATTTGGAAACTTTGGTCCTCCATATGTTGCCACACTAAGTCTTCCAGGACTCACTATTGGATTACCAGTTTGGTTGTTCCCCACTCCGGTGATCCCGAATCCTCCCAATGTTTTAGTTGCACCTAATACTTTGGATGTCAATACACCACCCACACATCAACCTCATGTCGACTTTTCGCCTTCTTCGTCCATCAAGTAGCCTTCCATTTCTGCTTCTTTGCCTAGTGAAAGCTCTAAATAAAGTAGCCAGGTTGATCAGAAGAAGAAGAAACAGAAAGAGAAGAAGAAGAAGAACCCGAAAAGGACAAAGGCCCCAACAACATCAGGCATTGGCTCTAAGAAACCAGTTATTGTTAATAGTACTGGGAGTGTTGATGAGGTCAACAAGATTAAAAGGAAGAATCCAAAACCCAAATTCCCTTGCAACCTTTGTAAGGGTGACCACTTTCTGAGGGATTTCCCCAGTCTTACCCAGGTCTTAGAAATGTGGTCCTCCATGTCATCGGCCTCTGTCGGTCATGTCGATGATACCCCATTAACTAGTGATGTTCAGGTTGGTAAGAAGAAGAAAACTGTCAAGTTCCCTTGCATGTTATGTAAAGGTAATCATTACTCTCACCTTTGTCCTCGCATGGACGAGGATTCTTCTCTTTTGGAAAAACTTCAACTTCAAAAAGGTTATCATGAGCTTTCCTCCAACCCATCATTGGTTGATGGACTGGTCAATCCAGTTCCATCTCCGGTCAGTCTGGTTGATCAGGTGGTCAATCTAGTTTCCTCCTCGATTAAAAAATGAACCCAATTAGTTGATCCAGTTCCATCATCGATCAGCCCTGCTCTTCATCAAAAGAATGACACCAAAGTGGTCGATCTATTTTCATCCTCGGTCAATCCCACTCTCCCGTTAGAGAGTGACACCAAAGCGGTCGATCCGTTTCCACCTGTCGACCCCATTATTCCCTTGGAGAATGAAGCTCAAGTGGTCAATCCAGTTTCGCCATCGGTCGATCCCATTCCTCCATTGAGGAATGTCAAAGTGACTGATCCAGTCCCTTCCTTGGTCAGTCCCACTCTTCCTCTGAAGAGTGCTAGAGTGGTCTATCCAAGTCCACCATTGGTCGATTCGATCCAATCATCATTTGATCCTACTCTCCCTTTAGAGAGTAAACCCAATACTGCCCATGTTTTTCTCATTAATACAAACTCTACCGTGCCGGGGGGCATTCCTCCTTCTCCTGTGAAAGCCCCTCCAAGTACTGAAGCCATCCTTTTTGATTGGGGTGTGCTAACTAGACCTCATCTTCCCTCTCACATTCCTTTCCATATTACAGTATAGGTTCATGGTTGGGACATTCCTCAAACGCTAATAGATGAAGGTGCCTCCGTTAGTATTTTGTCTTCTATTGCTTGGTACGCTTTGGATTGTCCGTAGCTTGCACCGGTTACACATAATCTGTTATCTTTTAACAGAAGAACTAGTCAACCTTTATGGATCCTTCCTCAGTTTCCTGTAACTTTGGGAGGGAAAACTATCTTTATCGATGTCATGGTAGTCCGAGACCCCTTGGATTTCGCTTTACTCCTTGGGCAGGATTATGTCTATTGCATGAAATCTATTGTATCCACCCTTTTAGAAGGGATCGCTCCCCTACATCACCCTTAGGAGAACTGACGCTCCCCTATAAGGTGTTAGGGAGCGTTATAACACCAAACTACCCCTCTGAAGGAGCGCTACATATCTTTAGAGCATTGGCGCCCCCCTTGAGCCTACTAGGGAGTGCTATAGCGCCCTAATGCCCCTTTTGAGGGAGCGTTGTCTAATTTGGGCAGTAGTTGATCTGTTGAGGAGAATAAGGGGAGGATCTTTCAATCTTGGAAGGCAGTTGCATTCAAATTCCTGGTTCAGTCATGATCTTAGGAGAAGATCCTCGGTTCAAGAAGGGAAATCCTCAACTTACCCTAAAGACACCTCAAGAGGTTAAGCCTCTTTAAACCTATATAAACATGCTCTATCATGGTGGAAAGCAGGAAGAATTGGAAGCATGAAACCTATGATCTCATAGGAAACATACAGTGAACTAGAGGAAAGTGATCAGTAAAGTTGTTGTCATCTAGATCGTGGATCTTTTGAGCAAGGGTTAAGACAAAGGGAACTTGACGAAGCTGTCACATTCGCATCTACAGTTGTAAGCTACTTCTGTCATTGTTCTCATTAATATGACACGCTTGGCCTGTTTCTTTCTAGTTTGTGTTTAATTTCACATGTACTTGTCTATGATAGATAGATCTATTTCAAGATAATATCAATAGAGTAGGAAGTGGTTGTACTGTTGTTTGTCTACAGGGATCATCGAGGAGTGAAAGATTGGAGCTCAACTCAGAGCGTGCAGGGACAAATGTCGATAAAAGGTACTCCTTTTCTCCTTCCTCCTCATGCATTATTTTGTATAGATCTGAAAGGAAGTCAGTATCCATGTTAAGCGTCTTCTGTCTTAAGAGTTAAGAGTCTAGCTCTCAAGAGGAGATCTACTTGTCCCCAAGGAGATTTTCCTTCAACAGAAACTGGCGACTCCGCTGGGGAGCTCGAATCGAAACTTTTGTTTTGATTTTTCCTCATAGAACTTGTCTTACCTTTTGTTTTATTAGGTCTTGTTCACCCCTTCATATCTGATTGCATTTGTTGATTGACGCCATTCTTCCCTTGAAGAATGAAACTCAAGTGGTCGATCCAGTTTTTCCATCGGTCGATCCCATTCCTCCATTGAGGAATGTCAAAGTGACTGATCCAGTCCCTTTCTCATTCAGTCCCACTCTTCCTCTAAAGAGTGATATAGTGGTCTATCCAAGTCCACCATTGGTTGATTCGATCCAATCATCGGTCGATCCTACTCTCCCTCTAGAGAGTAAACCCGATACTGCCCATGTTTTTCTCGTTAATACAGACTCTACCGTGCCGGGGGGCATTCCTCCTTCTCCTGTTAAACCCCCTCCAAGTACTGAAGCCATCCTTTTTGATTGGGGTGTGCTAACTAGACCTCGTCTTCCCTCTCACATTCCTTTCCAGATTACAGTACAGATTCATGGTCAGGACGTTCCTCAAACGCTGATAGATGAAGGTGCGTCCATTAGTATTTTGTCTTATGTTTCTTGGTACGCTTTGGGTTGTCTGCGGCTTGCACCGGTTACACAGAATCTGTTAGCTTTTAACAGAAGAACTAGTCAACCTTTAGGGATCCTTCCTCAGTTTCCTGTAACTTTGGGAGGGAAAAATATCTTTATCGATGTCATGGTAGTCTGAGACCCCTTGGATTTATCTTTACTCCTTGGGTGGGATTATGTCTATGCCATGAAAGCTATTGTATCCACCCTTTTCCGTGTGATATCTTTCCCTCACGATGGGAGAATTGTGACTATTGATCAACTTTCATTCATCGGCCCTGACTGGGTTACCTCCCTAAGTGGTTCTTATATGCAAACAGTATCACCCTCGCCGCATGTAAATTATGTGGTGTTTTCTCCCATGATTTCAACTTCTGATGCTTTGGATCCGGTAGTTGACATGGTGATCTCTTCGGTTGGGTTATTGGAGCCTAATCTCCTTACCCCTGTCACGACCCTCGACATGTGTTCCTTCTCGAGTGATTATCTTCCATCCAGCGAAGATCTCCTGGAGGCCATGACCATGTTTTATCCATTGACATGGTACCCTTCCAGAGCATTATCCTCTTGGAAGCCATGATCCAGACGAAACCACGAGCATAGTTTCTCTTCTCTGTGGCAAGCTCGTTAAAAAATGAAATAGAGGCCATGAGAATAGTTCTTTTCCTGTGTCAAGCTCGTTAAAAAATGAAATAGAGGCCATGAGGATAGTTCTTTTCCTGTGTCAAGCTCGTTAAAAAATGAAGCAATCACCTCTCCTGAACCTTCTTTTCATGCACCCTTATCCTTCAGTGAATGAATTGAAGCTTGGAGGGCATGTCTCCAGCCTTTGCTAATATTTTTGGAGTTAAGCCACTAGTTTTCAAGCTAAGGGCATACCGAGCTTAGTATTTGTTCTTTCTCGTGCTCATAAATACATGAGAATGCATCCGGGTAGACTTTTATCTCTTTTTCGGACCTGTATGGATACAAAAAAAGGAACCCCCTGGAGTCATCTTTAAGTTCTTTTCAGACTCTCTAAACATGGAAAGATTACCGAGCGACCTTGTTCTCTTCACACTCATTAAAGTATTTGAAGAAAACGTCTATTGAGCAATGGTTTATCTCTTTTTCGGTCTCTTCAGACTACTTTACGAAAAAGGAACTGAGAGAGTTCTCTTTTAAGTGTTTTTCTAGACCGTATAATCATGAAAAACCTTCGAGTTTTCTGTCTTTGGACTCGCTAAAACAAACATCGATAGGCTCATATGGGATCGAACCCTTACTTCTTCCAGTTCGTCAAACAAAGGAAGAGGAACTTACCGAAGGTGAGTTATATTGAGCATGTGTTACCCTCCTCAAGCTCGTTAAATTAAAAAAAGAGGTACTCGCCTATCTGGATGGGGGAAAATTTGAAAGAAGCAAACCAAGAAGTCTCTTGAGAACATTACCAAGTAACTCTTAGAGTCGCCCTTGAACATGACACTTTGTCTTTTGCATGCATTTTAATCCGCTCAACCTCTGCACTGAGCCAATCCTTTGAGTTTTTTTCACTCCTTTGGGTCACCTGACGTAAGTCACAACATCCACTGCATCATCAAGCTTTGGTCCATGTCATGTTTCTGCTGTCGTGCCTCAGTGTTCAAGGGAAGTATCCTCCTTGAGAGTCAGCCATCACAAATATCTTGTCTCAATGCCCGTGTCAGTCCATGTTCATTTGATCTACCAATTACATCTCTATGTCTGTTTCGTTTCATTGATGGGGGATACATCAAGGCCCTCCTTCGACGAGCCTATTCCTGTTGACTTCAACACATTATCCAGGAACTAGACCTAGAAACCAATTAGTACTTTGGGACCTGCATGCCTCAATGGTAGGCCTCCTCATGTTCGACAGTGGGTTTACACTATTGACCTCTGATTGGATGATTCCATGGATGTTCGACTCCATCTCATCCATCCACATTCGTTGGAATGTACTAGGGTACCTTGGGAATCATTGACATTAATGATGATCTCCCTCGCACTTGTTAATGGTTTACATCACTGACCGGTAATCAAGTGGCTTCTGCCATGTTCGACATCAAGAAATATATTCACATGGTTAGATTCATACTACATCGGGATCTGTAAGAAGACCCTAGGTTGAGTGATCACTTTGATATGTACTTTGCCTAGGTTGCGAAGGAGTTTCTCTTAAACAATGATACATACAAGGTACTCCTTTTCTCCTTCCTCCTCATGCATTAGTTTGTATAGATATGAAAGGAAGTCAGTGTCCACATTAAGCATCTTATGTCTTAAGAGTTAAGAGTCTATCTCTCAAGAGGAGATCTACCTGTCCGCAGGAAGATTTTCCTTCAACAGAAACTAGCGACTCCGCTGGGGAGCTCAAATTGAAACTTTTGTTTTGATTTTTCCTCATGGACCTTGTCTTACATTTTGTTTTATTAGGTCTTTTTCACCCCTTCCTACTCTATTGATATTAGCTTGAAATAGATCTATTCACATGGTTAGATTCATACTACATCGGGATCGGTAAGAAGACCCTCGGTTGAGTGATCACTTTGATATGTACTTTGCCCAGATTGCAAAGGAGTTTCTCTTAAACAATGGTACATACAAGGTACTCCTTTTCTCCTTCCTCCTCATGCATTAGTTTGTATAGTTATGAAAGGAATCCAGTGTCCAAACTAAGCATCTTTTGTCTTAAGAGTTAAGAGTCTAGCTCTCAAGAGGAGATCTACCTGTCCGCAGGGAGATTTCCCTTCAACAGAAACTGGCGACTCCGTTGGGGAGCTCAAATTGAAACTTTTGTTTTGATTTTTCCTCATGGACCTTGTCTTACATTTTGTTTTATTAGGTATTTTTCACCCCTTCCTACTCTATTGATATTAGCTTGAAATAGATCTATTCACATGGTTAGATTCGTACTACATCAAGATTGGTAAGAAGACCCTGGGTTGAGTGATCACTTTGATATGTACTTTGCCCAGGTTGTGAAGGAGTTTCTCTTAAACAATGATACATAAAAGGTACTCCTTTTCTCCTTCCTCATCATGAATTAGTTTGTATAGATCTGAAAGGAAGTCAATTTCCACGTTAAGTGTCTTCTATATGAAGAGTTAAGAGTCTAGCTCTCAAGAGGAGATCTACTTGTCCATAGGGAGATTTTCCTTCAACAGAAATTGGCAACTCCGCTGGGGAGCTCAAATCGAAACTTTTGTTTTGATTTTTCCTCATAGACCTTTTCTTACCTTTTGTTTTATTAGGTCTTGTTCACCCCTTCATATCTGATTGCATTTGCCGATTGGCCCCATTCTTCCCTTGGAGAATGAAACTCAAGTGTCGTAAGTATCAAACAAAGCATACTACCATGATGATGACACTAAAGAGACACTTAAAAAGCCTCAAACACTTGATTTGGAGGAAGAGGGATGGTTAAATGAAGTCAAATATCTCTTCCGACCTGAAAGAAGCTTTCAAAATAAAGTTTTAGAAGGGAGCGCTCCCCTAGATCACCCTTAGGAGCGCTGACGCTCCCCTATAAGGTGTTAGGGAGCGTTATAACACCAAACTGCCTCTCTGAAGGAGCACTACAGATCTTTAGAGCATTGGAGCCCCCCTTAAGCCTACTAGGGAGCGCTATAGTGCCCTGATGCCCCTTTTGAGGGAGCGTTGTCTAATCTGGGGAGTAGTTGATCTGTTGAGGAGAATAAGGGGAGGATATTTCAATCTTGGAAGTCAGTTGCATTCGAATTCTTGGTTTAGTCATGATCTTAGGAGAAGATCCTTGGTTCAAGGAGGGAAATCCTCAACTTACCCTAAATATACCTCAAGAGGTTAAGCCTCTCTAAACCTATATAAACAGGCTCTATCATGGTGGAAAGTAGGAAGAATTGGAAGCATGAAACCTATGATCTCATAGGAAACATACAGTGAACTGGAGGAAAGTGATCAGTAAAGTTGTTGTCGTCTGGATCGTGGATCTTTTGAGCAAGGGTTAAGACAAAGGGGACTTGACGAAGCTGTTGCATTCACATCTACGGTTGTAAACTACTTCTATCATTGTTCTCATTAATATGACACGCTTGGCCTGTTTCTTTCTAGTTTGTGTTTAATTTCACATGTACTTGTCTATGATAGATAGATCTATTTCAGGCTAATATCAATAGAGTAGGAAGTGGTTGTACTATTGTTTGTCTACATAGCTCATCGAGGAGCGAAAGATTGGAGCTCAACTCAGAGCGTGCAAGGAAAAATGTCAATAAAAGGTACTCCTTTTCTCCTTCCTCCTCATGCATTAGTTTGTATAGATCTGAAAGGAAGTCAGTGTCCACGTTAAGCATCTTCTGTCTTAGTCTAAAATGGTCACTGACTTCCTTTGGGACCTGCATGCCTCAATGGCAGGCCTCCTCACATTCGACAATGGGTTTACATAATTGAACTGTGATTGGATGATTCCACGGATGTTCGACTTCAGCTCATCCATTCACATTCGTTGGGATGTACTAGAGTACCTTGGGAATCATTGACATTAATTGTGATCTCCCTCATGCTTGTTAATGGTTTACGTCATTGACCGGTAATCAAGTGGTTTCTGCCATGTTCGACATCGGGACATCTATTCACATGGTTAGATTTGTACTACATCAAGATCGGTAAGAAGACCCTGGGTTGAATGATCACTTTGATATGTACTTTGCCCAGGTTGCAAAGGAGTTTCTCTTAAACAATGATACATATACTGTTACATAGATCCACTTTGTATTGGTCGTGGCTGTGTCTTATCATCTCGTAGATCCACTGTGTATTCTTCATGGCTACGTTCAGTTCAGGTCATCAGAGTATAGATCCACACTGTATCCTCGGTGGCTATACCTTTTTTATCAATACAATTATGGATCCACAGTGTATTTTATGGCAGCCATATCTTGCAAGTCTTGATCACCCAAGCATAGGTATGCCTGCCTTGGGTTTGAAACATGTCATGATATTTGTTAGATGTTTGTGTGCAACTTCTGTCAGGTTCTCCACATCTATACCGTTGCTTGAAAGTCTACAAAGTATTTCAGTTATCAGTTCTCATCTTCTAACTTCATACTTTGGGGGGCAATCTGTTACACATCAACATTACTCACTTTGATAGTGTCACAAGTGTCATCATTACAAGGTTAGAAAGTGTCACTTTTTGCTCACAAGTGTTGCAAGTGTCAAAGAAAGCATACTGCCATGCTGCCCATGTCATGCCTATAAACGACATCAAGAGGACACTTGGAACATGTCAAACACTTGATTTGGAAGAGGAGGAAAGGTTAACTGGACTCATGAACCTTTTCCCATCTGAAAACACTAAAAAAGCTAAGTTTTGAAGGAGAGCGCTCCCCTATACCTCTTTTGGGAGTGCTAGCGCTCCCCCTTACACTATCTGGGAGCATTATAAAGCTCCTTTGGCCCTTTTGAGGGAGCGCTGGTGTCTTTAGGAGTGCTGGCGCCCCCCTTAAGCCTACCAAGGAGTGCTATAGTGCTCTGATGTCCCTTTTGAGGGAGCACTACCTATTTTAGACAACAGTTGAGTTGTTTAGATGAATGGGGGAAGGATATTTTCATTCTTAGAAGGAAGTTGAGCTCGAATCCCTAGTCCATCCATGATATTAGGGCAGATCCTCAACTGAAGGAGGCAAATCCTCAACTTCCCCAAGGATATATCAAGTGGTTAAAGCCTCTCCAAGGCTATATAAGCAAGCTTTCTCATGGTGAAAGAGGACTGGAAAGGAAGAATCACACCAAACTTATGATCTTATAAGTGGTGCTGGAACAAAGATATTTTGGAGGCAAGAGACCTATGATCTCATAGGGAGAAATTAGTGAATCTATCATCATTTGGATTATATATCTTTTGAGAAACGGGTAGACAAGGAGGACTTGACGAAACTGCTGCAATTCGTCTATGGCTGTAAGCGATGTTTTGTCTTCATTAATATAATTTGCTTGGCCTGTTTCTTTCTAATTCGTTTTCAATTTCACATGAATTTGTCTCTTTAGTATATAGACCTATTTCAGACTAATCTTGATAGAGTAGGAAGCAATTGTACTTTGTTTGTCTACAGGGCTGGTCGAGGAGCGAAAGATTGGAGCTCAACTCAGAGCGTGCAAGGACAAACACCGGTAAAAGGTACTTATTTTCTCCTTCCTCCTCACACACTAGTCCACCTAGATATAAAAGGAAGTCAGTGACAATGATAAGCACTTTCTGTCTTAGAGTTAAGATTCTATCTCTTTGAGGAGATCTACCTGTCCACAGGGAGATTTTCCTTCAACAGAAACTGACGACTCCACTGGGGATTGAATCAAACTTTTAGTTTTGATATTCCTCATATACCTTGTCTTACCCTTTGTTTTTTTCATACCTTTCTCACCTCATATGTTTGATTGCACTTGCTGATTGACTCTTTACCCCATCACACTCAACCTGATTGTCAAAATTTGACTGAAATTTTGGGTATTTTGGACTTTTTCTGAGTTTTTTGAGCCTGGTGCCCCCTGCCCATGTTAGAAGAGCACCAACACTCCCTGGAAGTGTTAGAAACAGATTTATAATTCTCTGGTGGCCCTTATACCATAGCGCCATCCCCTTTTTGCCCAAAATCTCTTCAAAAATTGCAATTTTTGAAGGTCCAAACCTTGTTTTTTCACTTGCTGAGCTGCTTTGTGATTCAATGATTCTTCCTTTGACCTTTGAAATGCTTCCTCTTGAGAAGTAAACACCTTTTTTTTCATATTTTATGTCCTTCTTCATTATTTTTTATTTTTTGTTGTTGAGAGCTTGAAATCGATCCCCTGCTTTCTTCTCTCCTATCCGACTGAGTGGGAACTCTAGTGAAGGACATTAGAAGTCTGTGACTCTTCTCATTTGGTTCTTTGAGGTCATCTGATCCAGTTTTTTTCTCCTTCCTTTTGCATTTTTTTATTTTCTTTCTCTTGTTTGATTGAAAAAGGGTGTTTGATTTGTGTGAAATCTGCGTTTTCTTGTCCGAATCTCCTTGATCTGAAAGGGTAGTTTGGCAGGACAAGTTTTCATTGAATTGATCATCATTCACATGAAAACGAAAAAAGTACATCTTAATGATTAGTTTGCATATTAGTTTTCATTTCTGAAATGTTGTAGCATCATATTGGATTTGATTGAGAACAAAATTGATTGAGGGCATTCCTTATCAAGTGTTTGATAGTGAAAACGACTCTTCCTCTTTCCCTTAAATAGGTATTCATTGAAAAGAAATGACTGCTTATCATACTTCATGCATATTTTTGGGAATTGAGTCACCATTCTGTTAGTTTCACTTTCGTACACCCTCTGAGTAAACAACATGGATTAAAATCAACGCTTAACTAAAATTTATCAGACTTTTTACATCTTTGTTAGCAAACCTACATTAGTTTAAGGTGTAGGGATTTGGAATAGGTTGAAAGGATAACTTTCCAAATCTATTAAACAAACTTAATGTCTTGCGGTAGGGAGAGTCAAATCCAATTGTAGTATTGGCTTGCTGGGATCCCCCTCTCACATAGGGGTTACACACAAGGTTGCATTCGGGTGAGTTACGGAGATTATCACTCCGTGGCCCAACTGTTTGTAGTGGTCGGATCATATATTGGGGGTCACTGGAAGGTATATTGACAATTATGTGTGGGATCCTTTCGGGTTGATTTCGGACTTGTTATCTTGCCCATATGTTTCGACTGGACTGTTGACTGTACCCTTCCAGGGGATGACTATGAGTTGGTGACCTTAGTAGCCACAATCTTTAGGGTCTCACACAAGGTGACGATGAAGGGAAGTCTCACTGTACCTGGAACAGACGTTGGTCAAACTCACTCGGGCTCCTTGGAGGGTAAATCCATAATTACTGCATGGAAGCTTGCACCAAGGCGTAAGTCTGTTAAGCAGGTCGCCAACGTAACTGATCCACCCGCTCTATCCCTGCCCCTTCCTATTTTGATCTCGCGATGTTGTATTTCATCACCAACTAGTGGTTTCATCATAGGAAGGTTTATTTGATTGTTTGCTTCTTATATTATTAGCGTGTGTTGTTTGTTTTACTTAGTGGACCTTAGGTCGAGTCAGTGTTAATGGCATCGAATCCTTGAAGTACCAATGGAGGAACCCCTTCTCCTGGGGAACCCTATACTTTTCCTTCGTTTGGAAACTTTGGTACTCCATATGTTGCCACATTGAGTCTTCCAGGACTCACTATTGGATTACCAGTTTGGTTGTTCCCCACTCCGGTGATCCCGAATCCTCCCAATGTTTCAGTTGCACCTAATACTTTGGATGTCAATACACCACCCACACATCAACCTCATGTCGAATTTTCTCCTTCTTCACCCATCAAGTCTCCTTCCATTTCTCCTTCTTCGCCTAGTGAAATATCTAAAGAAAGTAGCCAGGTTGATCAGAAGAAGAAGAAATGGAAAGAGAAGAAGAAGAAGAACCCAAAAAGGACAAAGGCCCCAACAACATCAGATGTTGTCTCTAAGAAACCAGTTACTGTTAATAGTACTGGGAGTGTTGATGAGGTGAACAAGATTAAACTAAATAATCCAAAACCCAAATTCCCTTGCAGCCTTTGTAAGGGTGACCACTTTCTGAGGGATTTCCCCGGTCTTACCCAGGTCTTAGAAATGTGGTCCTCCACGTCATCGACCTCTGTCGATCATGTTGATGATACCCTGCCAACTAGTGATGTTCAGGTTGGTAAGAAGAAGAAAATTGTCAAGTTCCCTTGCATGTTATGTAAAGGTAATCGTTACTCTCACCTTTGTCCTCGCATGTACGAGGCTTCTTCTCTTTTGGAAAAACTTCAACTTCCAAAAGGTTATCGTAAGATTTCCTCCGACCCATCATTGGTTGATGGAACTATCAATCTGGTTCCATCCCCGATCAATCTGGTTGATCAGGTGGTCAATCTAGTTTCATCCTCGGATTGAACCACGAACCCAAGTAGCTGATCCAGTTCCATCATCGATCAGCCCCGCTCTTCATCAAAAGAGTGACACCAAAGTTGTCAATCTATTTTCATCCATAGTTGATCCCACTCTCCCATTAGAGAGTGGCACCAAAGCAGTCGATATGTTTCCACCCGTCGACCCCATTCTTCCCTTGGAGAATGAAACTCAAGTGGTCGATCCAGTTTCACCATCGGTCGATCCCATTCCTTTGTTGCAGAATGTAAAAGTGACTGATCCAGTGACTTCCTCGGTCAGTCCCACCCTTCATCCAAAGAGTGCCAAAGTGGTTTCTCCAGTTACATTATGAGTCAATCCCACTCTTTCGTTGAAGAGTGACAAAGTGACTGATCCAGTCCCTTTCGTGGTCAGTCCTGCCCTTCCTCCGAAGAGTGACAAAGTGGTTGCTCTGGTTACATCCTCAGTCAATCCCACTCTTCCTCTGAAGAGTGCCAAAGCGGTCGATTCAAGTCCACCATTGATCGATCCTATTCTCCCTCTAGAGAGTAAACCCGATACTGCCCATGTTTTTCTCATTAATACAGACTCTACTGTGCCGGGGGGCATTCCTCCTTCTCGTGTGAAACCCCTTCCAAGTACTGAAGCCATCCTTTTTTATTGGGGTGTGCTAACTAGACCTCGTCTTCCCTCTCACATTCCTTTCCAGATTACAGTACATGTGCCAAGTGTCCTCTTGATGTCGTTTATAGGCATGACATGGGCAACATGGCAGTATGCTTTCTTTGACACTTGCAACACTTGTGAGCAAAAAGAAACACTTTCTAACCTTGTAATGACGACACTTGCGACACTATCAAAGTGAGTAATTTTTTATTGTTTGCTTCTTAGATTATTAGTTTCTTTTGAAGGAAAATCTCTCTGCGGACAGGTAGATCTCCTCAAAGAGATAGACTCTTAACTCTAAGACAGAAAGTGCTTATCATGGTCACCGACTTCCTTTTATATCTAGGTGGACTAGTGTGTGAGGAGGAAGGAGAAAAGAAGTACCTTTTATTGGTGTTTTTCCCTGCACGCTCCGAGTTGAGCTCCAATCTTTTGCTCCTCGATCAGCCCTATAGACAAACAAAGTACAACCTCTTCCTACTCTATCAATATTAGTCTGAAATAGGGATATTTTCCTTCAACATGTCTGTTATCCACATTTTTGGTTATCAAGATGATATTATGATTATGTCATGATGATGGAAGATCAAACTCTCCATTAAGAACTTTTTTCTGAAGAAGGTTACACTTGTCATTTTCTCAAAAATCATATTTTGAAAGTAGTCCACAGGCTGCATATATACTCTCCTGCGAGAATCCATAATTCCCGCATTCTGCATTCAACTTGACTGCGGACTTTCCGCACTGTGTCAATGGTTAGGGTGCGGACATGTTTCTAAAGGAAGAAAATGAATAAGTTCTCGATCCTTCTAGAAGGAATCTTCTAGAAGGGTGAGTTGGAGTTCGAATGGTTGGCAAAATA
>ML786530.1:216638-229181 GCA_009831015.1 Picea engelmannii | reverse complement strand
AATATGTCCCTTTCCCATAATGATGATGTCATCTTATTACATGATTCCTTGATCACATGTATAGACTAGGTATTGAATATATTAATGCCTTTGCTGTGATTGGTTTGTGTTGTTGTGATTGGAACGACACAAGAGCATCAGAGGAGAGCAAGGAACAACATAGATTAAAGGAGAGCGTTCATAAGGTATGTCCACCATCCATTTCTCTTAGTTCATTCAATATCGAGATCTAGGGAAAGAGTAATATTCTATTACGGTTTGTTCCAGATCCAGGTGGATCTGGGGAGATTGGTCTGTGTCCTCACTCACGAATTTATCCATAAAAAATGTCCTACTGAATATGGAGGATTAATAGGACCAATAAAATCTAATCCCCACTTTGAAAAAGGAAATTCTGGGAGGACAGGTTGTAATGGCATGGTTCAAAGGCGTTCTTTCCTAGAAAATTTTTGGCACTTGTCACAAGATCTCGAAAAAACATAAGAGTCACGAAAGATTGAAGGCCAATAATATCCTTTTCTAATAATCTTTAAAGTAGTAGTTTTAGCAGAAAAATGACCTCCTACATGAATGACATAATTTGAAGAACCATGAGTTTCTTGCAACATTTTTTGTGCGTCCTCATTGTTTACACAACAAAGCAACACACCATCACTAGATCTTCGAAACAAGAAGTCTCCTACAATGACGTATCTTACGGATTCAAGACAGAGTCTTCTCCTTTGATGAGTGTTTAATTTGTATGGACATATTTGGTTTTGTAAGTAGTAAACTAGATTCTTATACCAAAGATGTTCAGACATAGGAAGAATATGATTGTCAATGTAGGATAGTGTTGATAGGGAACTATCTTGTTAATCAATTTCTTCACTATTTTCAGCATGCTAAACTAAGTAAATGGCTAAGTCACGTCCCTTGACAACGGTAGAAGTCATGATATTTAAATCATGCTCCTGGATCTTGGCAAACCAATGTGAAAGCTTCCCTGAAAGATAAATATGTAAGAGAAAAAAATTGACAGCAGGTAAAGGGACTTTTACCAATGTATTCTTACCTAAGATGAAGTGTCGAAACTTTTCAACAAATTTAACAAGAGCAAAATAATCTTTCTCAATAAAAGAATATTTAAATTCATCATCAGACAAAATTTGACTCATGCAAGCCACTGGTTTTTCATTACCTTGGTCATCATTTTGTATGAGGATAGAAAAAACTGCTTCCTCAGTGGCATTAGTATATATCGTGAATTCCATTTCAAAATATGGTTTCGCGAAAACTGGTGCAGAACTGATTTCTTTCTTGATCCCTACAAAATAATTTTTGACATCATCTATCCAAGAAAAAGAACTATCTTGCTTAAGAAGATTATGAATTGGTTTGACCATTACAACAAACTTTGGAACAAACCTATGGAAAAAATTAATAACACCCATAAAATCTTGAACCTCCTTCTTGGAAGCTGAAGCAGGAAGATTAAGGATAGTAGCAATCCTTTCAGGATCAATGCTTATTCCTAAATCAGAGACAATGTGTCCAAAGAGCTTGCCCTTGGTAACGCTGAAAATGGACTTAGAAGTATTTAGAGAGATGCCAAATTTCCTACATCGCATGAGAACTCTTTTCAGATGACCAAAATGATCTGATTGGTTTTTAGAATACACATTCAAGTCATCAAGGTAGATCTGAATGATCTTGTCGATCAAATTGTCAAAGGCTATTTGCATAGCTATTTGAAAAGTGGCACCTACATTAGATAAGCCAAAAGGCATATGTTCATATGCAAAGGTACCCCAATGAGTAATAAAGGTGGTTTTATATTTATCTGCCCTTTTACATTGATTTGATTGTAACCGGAAAAACCATCAAGTAAGGACATCATCTGTGACCCTGCAACTTGATGCAAAATAATTTCCATGTTAGGGAGAGGAAAGTAATCTTTTATAATAGCCCGATTTAATGCACGAAAATCAACGCATAATCTGATCTGAATGGTTGTTTTTCGAACAGAAACCAAATTGGAAACCCATTCAGAATATTTGACCGGAAAGATGATTCCATCTTTCAAGAGTTTTTCCAACTCCTTTCGAATAGTTTCTTCCAGAGAAGGTTTGATAGGTCTTTGTTTTTTCGTAACTAGTTTTATGCCTTCCTTGATGGGACTGTCATGTTGTATAAGAGCAAGATCAAAACCATGAAGATCCTCATAAGACCAAACAAAAACATCTTGAAATTCGCCAAGCATCTTGGAAAACTTCATTTTCTCTTCATCAGAACATTCGACATCTATTTTAACATTCTTGGGTGACTCGGGTGTCCCAATGTTCAAGGAGATGGTTTGACCCACTTCCCTTTTCGACTCCTCTTCTTTATATTTCTCTTTATTTCCTACATCACTCAATGAAAATGAACTCTCTAGAGGAGTCAATCTCTTAGGAATCTTGTTATCTTATATGGATATAATTTCCTTGGGTTTATAAGGTTCATTTTGAATGAAATCACATATGCTCTCATCACTGGGGAAGACTTTCCAGGATTCTATATTGTCAGGGATATGTGGACAATATAGAGATTGAAAAGTACAATCAGGTCTGTGTGGTAGAAGTTGCCAATTAGGAGAGGCTACAAAAACAACTAACCGATCAACCATTGAGTTCAATTCCCTCTTAACATGAGTAATTTTGAAAGATAATAGGTTCAAGATAAGTTCCCAAACAATTTGGGTGTATCGTTTCATCAAATTGTTTCTAGGAGAGTATATCTTACGTACAAGGTTCACAACAAGCTCGGAATCTCCAAAAACTATATGGTGACCACAACCTAGATTATAGGCGTTTTCAATGCCTAATAATAAAGCTTCGAGTTCAGTGACAATTTTTGTGCAAGAAAACTCCAACCGATAAGTTATGAATTTTCCCCATAGGAGAGTACAAGATTATGTTAGCTCTGTTACCTTCACTAGAGCATGAACCATTGAAGTGTGTGTGTCACATACCATCATCTAAATCGATTTGTTTCAAGGTAATTTTATCCTCCTGGGAAAATATGTAATACACCCCTAGGTCCTCTTTGATATAGTTCACATTAGGTTGTGGGACACTCTCTATGTAAGGCGATATCCTTCCCTCTCTAAGGACTATACTGTTTTTACCATTCCAAGGAACATATAAGTGTGTCCCATTGAGTGAGAGGTATCCACCCATCAGATCTTGCCAATATCTTCCTAATATGATTGAGTAATTTCTTACTGGAATATCAATTACTTCAATACTAAGGGTCATCCTTATTTCAGGGTGTGTACACAAAACTAAGTTCACATCTTTAATATCACCTATGGTTGTTTTTTGTAGACTATTATAAGAGAGCATGCTTCTAGATTTTTCATTTGTACAATACAATCCTAGCTCTTCCATAATAATCTTCGACATTACAGTTGGGCCCGAACCGCCATAAATGAGGCAACAATGGGCAATCTTATCCATAATCTTTAAAGAAATATAAAAAGGGGGATTTTTTACAGGGTATCTAAAGTTATGTACACCTACTTTATTTATAGATGAATCCTCTTAGTTTACCTCTTTAGAGAGGTTGGCTACAATGAAAGCCTTTCCTTCCATGAATTGTTGTATATGCCTCTGTTGTTCAGAGACGACAACCATGTCCAGTAGGGTGGCATATGCTTTGATGTTGGCCAACTAATTCAGAATATTGTATTTGGAAGAGGGGAGAGGAGGGGTAGTTCCTTGACTGTCAGGAACCTTAGGAACCTGGACAATAGCAGCTGGCGAGGTTGAGCTGAGGCTAGAAGAATTTTGGGGAGGATCATATTTTCTTTTGGGAGCGTAGGATTTGTTCCTAGTATTGATGATCATGACATCTTCTGGCTCTGCAAAATCTAGGAAAATGATGGTAGTATTTGGTATTTTACCAAAGATATTATCTCTGGAACTCTTCCTTACCTCACATGTGATTTCCTCATGGTGTTCCTCACAAAATTTACACCAAATCTGAGGCATGATAGATTTAGGATGAAAATTATTTTTAATTGGATTTCTAAAGGGGGGTGTAGAAGAGGATGAAGCTCTAGCGGTGGGAGGGGGATAATTTCCCTTTCACTCATATGCCATCATATGATTATTCATATCTTGTACTAGATGTAAGAGGGAGGACATGTTCATCTGTTTAATCAATTCTCCCTGAGGAAGACCTGTTCTTCATACTCCAAACACATATGCAAAGAGGAACCGAGGTTATCAATGGATTTTTCCTCGATCCTATGACAATAGGGGGAAGGTAATCCATTATAATAATGCATGAAAGAGGCTTGGTTCTGAGGTCAAATGAGTTCAGGGATTTGATTCTATAACTTAGTGAAACACAAGTTGAAGGACTTGATGGTCTCACCATCCTTATAGGTGATCTTATTGTACTCCTGTAACTGCTCAGCTGGGATTTTAGGTTTCCCATAGGTGGATTTGAACCAATAGATTAAATCCTCCCAAGTAGACATAATCTTAGGAGGAATATCAAAGAAATCAGCCGTAGCCTTTCCTTCCAAGGAATTGACAAATAAGTGCATGCAAGTATCGTTGTCATTGGATCCTATGTTGTGACAGGCATTCGAAAATTTCACCAGGTGTTCATTTGTGGTGACAATATTATTCCTCGAAAGCCTAGGAATATTCTCTTTGAATTTGGAAAGTGGATGAGTAGCAGGTGCTAGGCTAAGAGGAGAGGAAACATGCCATGGTGTGGTTGTAGCATCTTCTTCAAATTGAAAAATCCCATACTTTTTGATGAATTTGGTGGGGTTTGTGGTAGATTAGACAAGGATATGGTGGCTATATAAGCTACCAATCACTGATGAAGTTGAAGACTGAGAGGAGGAAGAACTTCCAGTGCCACCAAATCCACCACTAGATGCCATGTTGTGGACGATAGGTAAGGAAGAGAAAGACAAACTGGATGAATCAGACAAGGTTCTCCTTAGAGCACTTTGTTGGGTAGATAACACAACGCTCCTTCTTCATATTTAAGAAATAGGATTAATTTCAAGTGATAATCCTCTTCTCCTCCTAGAAACACGAGGGTCTAAGGACATGAAAAAAGGTCAAAGCTGAAGGAAAAAGAAGGTTATTGTTGATTTCTAGGAGGTCTATGTTTAGATTCTGAACGTTCTTGGGCACTAATGTCTCATTCAATTGCTTCCCATGAATGATTAAGCTCAGCTCGAGTATTAACAATTTCTATAATGGTGTTAAACAAATTCAAAACAATGTTGGTCTGATCTTGAAGACATGGCTCAATATTAGGCTGCCTTGCAGAAGGTACAGTTATTAAAGAATAAACCGTCAAAGAATCAATATCAGAAAAATAGATGTATTCGATGATAATCAAGCATAGAAATCAACCAGAGAGATATTGAACTCCCTAGTATGGTCACCAAAATAAAGGTTGAGGAAAAGATATGAAATAATCTTACTCAAGCATTTTCAGATCTTGCTTGGCTAAAGAAATATAGGTGGGAATATCTCCCTATATTTATAGCCATCACAATTTGTATTCTAATTCACAAGTATTGATTACAAGTGCTTAGGCTTATTTGTTTTTATAAATGAAAGCTTGCTATAAAATTCATTATTTATGTAATTTTCTGAATATAACAGATGCTGAAATAAATATAGAGACATAAGTATAAAAACCAATTCAATAATCAAAACATATGAGACATAAATAAATCATTTATTTCATTCCAATTGCCCAAAAGAATCGTTCTCTTTACAAAATTCCCTAAGGAAATTTTGGACCAAAGTAAGACTTAGATGTCCTAGATGAATCATTCAAAAGCACTTCCGACATAAAGTAAAAAACTGAACTTTAAAAGATGGATCAACTTGCCACAGATTGCTGCCCACTCGACTCTGCACAATAGCCTTTGTCAGTCATGAGATTTAATTCACAAACAGACAAGTCTATACAGACTACCAAAGATAGATCAACACCTATGAAAAACAAGTGTCTGAATGATGTAATTCAACCATGAATCTTGTTGTCTACAATATGACCCTGATATCATAAAAGAGAATTAGGCTTCCAATGAATTAAGAATGAATGAAAACTGAATTATCTAAAAACAACCTCAAAGAAAAAACCTACATATGCTTCTCCTTTTATTATCCTCTTGTTCCTCCTTTTCCTTTTTCCTTTAAGCAATTTAGAATTAGTTGAAGTAGTTGAACTACTTCTTTGGGTAAGTTAACTAAAACTCAACCAACTTTTTAGTTAAGGGGGAAAAGTAATAAAATCATAATAAGAGTTTTTAATAAATAATTAGTAGGTGGGACCCCTTGTGTTTCCCTTTAGTTCTTTAGCAGTCATAACACAACTAGTTAATCAAACAAAACATCCCTCCTTGTGACTCCCATCATCACTTTCATATTTTGACAATTTATATCAATGATAATTGAAATTGTTTCTAAAAATATATTACCCATATATCCAAAAAATAGTGTGATGTCCAAAATTTCATAAGTCAATTGTTCTCAATCAATAAATAAAAAGTCTTAAAATCCATATTTTCCACTCTGGGAGGCAATCTTTCCTTTGTTGATGTTGTCACCCTTTGATCTCTCTGAATTTTCCTTAGGCTGTGTGGAGCCTTTAGGCCTAATCTCACTGATCACATGAGAGAAATCGTCCCTCAAATGCATGCGGGAGGAAACATATTTGGCAGAGTCATTTGAGGTTGAGGAAGGGGAAACAACGAATTTTCCTTTGTCAAGAGCATGGTGGGCCTTGTTTTTTAACCTTTTACTTGCATGTGAAAACTGTACTGGTGAGTGGGCAGGGGCAGTTTGGACAATTTGATTAACAAGTGGAGGAGCAGGTAGAGATAATTTAGGCCAGCCACGATGTTGGGAGACTTTCAAGTGGGCAATATCTTACCATTCATTATTTTCAGAGACTTCGGGTTGCAGTGAGACATGAGGAGGCACTGGAATACCAGGGACATGCGGGGCTTGGAAGGGAGGCCTTTCAGGCCTAGTTTGGACCACTCCTTGTCCAATCCAGTTAAAAAATCCAATTTGTAATAACTGGCCTAACTCTTATGAGTCTAAATCAAATTATATAGAGAACATTGGCCTTCTAGGGCCCCTATGCCAATTTCCTCTTCGTCTATTACCCCATCCATGGCTACCTCTGCTGAAAAATCTCATTTCTGTATGCATTATCGATTAGAAAATAGTTTCTTCAACAACGATACATGACAACTCTTTTAAAATATGAAAAAAAGTTTGGGTCAGGAACATATCAGACTCATGCAATCCAATCCATACAAATTGCTTAATACTTGTCAATGAAAAGGGGGTGAACACGAGTTCTGGGATATGTGATGGAGTGTATTGAGATAAAAGTGTTAAAATGAGGGGGAATAGATCATGATTACTGCTCACAAACATCAAACAATCAACTGTATCAAAATAATATATCATTGTAATTCATCCCTGTGTGATCTCTTTAACTTTCATATTACATAAGTTATCTTAACCATAATTAAATTTTAAGAACATGGAGTGGATAGTGAATATGGGAAGGCGAGGGGAGTTGTAATGTGAGAAAAGTGAAATAATGGTAGGGAAAAAAATGTGTATTGTTCGAAAAATCAATTAAGTAATCCATAAAAATAGTTTTGTATCCAATGCAAGCAATACAATACCAAACAAACAATCATTGTGACCAATTAAACAGTTACTGTGTGTTAACACTTGTTCACTGTCCCACATTTAATTTTTTTTTTTTTTTAATTAACACAATGTATCATAATACTGAGAATCACTATGCCTTTCAACCTTCCTGTTAATATAATTCTTGTTTCTTTCATTTCATTTCTTTTCATTTAAACAACATCAAAAAGAACATACAGTCTCATTGCTTGAACTCTATTTAGCATATAAAAATATCAACCACTTCCCATAATTCGTAATTTCCCAAATCAAACATAGACATAGGGCTTTTCCTAAGTTGAACAAACTCTTTTAAAACTTGCCCGATCCCATTCTTTTGACAACATTAACAATTAAACTTGCAATGAAACCATACTAAAAAACCCATACTTCATCCTTGATGGTGCAATATGTTGTTCTTGAGATTAAACTTAAGGCTCAAAGCATAAATTCAAGCATCAAGAATTAAGGAATGATTTGTTTTAAGAGTGCTTTTTCTTTCTGTTAGTTATGTAAGAATTTAAATCCTCAAATGAAATTAATAGTTAAACATAACAGAGGTCGTGTTTCGTCGTCTAAGTCAATTAATCAAATTGAGTGGTGATGAATAAAGTTAAAAAACTATTAAACAATCTAAGGCATCAATGACAGAATAATCTTACCTTGTTTATAGTAGAAGAAAGAGTGAAATGCACCCCTGAAAGGATATATGATATAGTGATCCAAGTAGCTTGCAGGTCTTGTATTTGCTGATAGAAAATACAGAGGAAAAATTGTTGACTTATCAGATAACTAGATGAAATATGATCACAGTAGATGTTGTACTAAATTGCAGTCATTCACTTATCGAGGAGTAACATAAAGAAAACTAGAAATGTTAAATACAAGAAGAGAACATAACTCAAACCACACAAAATTTGGAATCCATGTCTACGCTTGTATTAATACTCACAAAGGATGAGTTTTTTAGTTACAATACATCAAGAAGCAACCTTTGTTCATTATTCTAAATTAATATTTATACAAAAGGTTCTCAACCCTAAACGGTTGGAATTCTCCTTATTTCTAAAATAATAAATATTACAAAAAGTGAAATCTGAAGCACTTCACTTGCATCTCTTTTGTCTTTTCGTCATGTTGGTAGAGGCATTTTTATTTCCTGTTGTCTAGCTCAGAAATAGATCATCTCTAATAATGATTTGTATAGTTGATGTGTACAGACTGCCTCATTGGTTTTTAGAGGTGCTTCCCTTTCCTCGTTTGATACATTCAACACATTTTCTCACAAATTGTGCTACCAGCATGGAGGGTTCTGTTAAGTCATTTGCTTCAAAAACATATAATTTATTTTCTAATTTAGGCAATCTGTCTTCCATTCTTTTGTCCTCTAAAATCATGGATTGTAGCTGCACATTAGGCTTCACAAACCATCTATCTATCTCAGTGATATCAATATGTTTTAATAGCAAGATTTCAGTTTGAGCCTCTTCCATGTTTGTCTTGATATTAAGTTAACGCTTGGCTATATCAACTTGTCCCAATATTTCAGAGCTATCATCTTTTCCGAGGCCTAATGATTCTTTGTTGAGTAATTGAAAAGCTTCTTCACAAGCCTCTTTGACTTCTTTATCCATATTTTTACCTTTGACTATATTGGCTTCCCAGGTCTTGAGTATTATATCGCCTCTAGCTTGTTCTGAAACAAATAACCTGGAAACCACAGGCACTCCTTATCTAGCCGACGACACAACTGCTTCCTAGAAAGTGACCTGAGAAGCAATAGCTTCTCGCTCTCTTAAACAAATGTTATCTAAGGATTGATTTACCACCTGAAAATGATTTTGGATAGCTTCCACCTTGTTGAAAAGGCTTTTCTGCACTGATTCTAGTTCCTTATGTACCTCTAGAGCTTAGGTTTGGAAAGTTGATATATCCACTACCAATTTTTTGGTTAATCTTACCTTCACTTGTAGTTGTCTGACTAATTCATTACTTTTCTGTGAATTTTTTTGCATCTCATCAAGATGTGATTTGAGCTGTTGTAATTCCTTGTCAATATCACCCCTAACATTCTTCTCCACTGTATTCATTTGATTTTGCAATTTTCCTATCAACATATCTTTCTTCTTCAACTTCTCCTTCAGGATTGTTATCACTGAAATTTCGTCTGCACATGGCGACAAGAAATCAACATCGTCAAACATTAATGAAGTCATTCATGGCACTGAATTAATCTCACAACATTCCAAAAAGGCCAAAAACTATACAAAGTAGTGCAAAAATTGAAGAGCGCTTTACAATAGTTGGGTGCGCGCGCACATGCGCAGGACAGGAATGTACCATGCACGCATACGCGCACGATGCGCGGCTGTTGGCGCAAAAACACGCGCACCTGCTAAACGGTGCATTTATTGAATTGGTCGGCCTCCGAACCACTTATGGATCAACTCCCAAGCTGATTTGACCCTCAAATATGAGCTGAATCTGCATGGTAGGCTGGTCAAAGACCTAATAAAGCCCTAAATAGCCTCTTTTCACACTACAAAGGAGTTACACAGTAACCCAATGCAATGTTATAAAAAGCCATGAAGAAACCTCATTTTCTCAAGGAATTTCATGTAATGTTATGCTGCCTAGATTGTTTTAAGGACTCCATCCTTGACAAGACCACTTTGGCACCATTTCATTGAGCAATCCACCTCTCCATTGAGTGGATTTGCAAAGGATTTCTTTCATCATCATTTTTATTTTTCTTGTTGTAAGGAGAGCAATTTTGTGAGGGTCCAAGAGCCTTCCTTTGGAGGAAGAAGGGACTCATAGTCCCCTTTCTTCATTGTTCTTTGATTTCATCAATAGATCAACCTAAAAACATTGGTGATATTGGTCTTTTTGTGTTTGTTATCTCTATACCCATATGCTTATGATTTTAGTTTGTATTAGTTTAATTCTTGCTTATAGTTTTGTTTTTCTTTCTCTAACTCTTTCCTCTACAACTGTCATGCTCAGCAAGACCCAACTAAGCATGTAAGCACCTCTTATTTGCTCACCAAGGTGACGAAAAGGGTGCAAACAGATTGGCGACTCCACTGGGGAGAAGGTATCGATTCCTACCTCATTTGGGTTTATTTTGCTCTTCTTTTAGTTTGTTTAACTTGCAGGTGCACAAACCGGCCTCTGCCGACCTGCTAACCAGTCAATTCATAGGAGAATTGAGAGAAATCCATCCGGATTTTCTTTCTCGACCGTTTTTCATAGGTGCATGGGTATTCCACCCCACTGACGTGCATCGTGCGTGCATGCGCTTTCATAATAGCCTTTCTCTATGCACATGCGCTTTCTGACAAATTTCTTCTCGCGCGCCTGCGCTCTGTGCGCGCTTGTCTACACTAGGGGCCGCACATTTTGAAAAAAATTTCACTTTGTAAGTTCTTTGGATGTCGAGAAGGTCATCTGCCTTCTTACATATGATGTCAAAAATTCTGTAAAGCCACATTACACTTAGTCCCCTCATCATATAAAGGGGTTAGTCGAGCACACATAGGCACTTAGGAGGATAAAAATCAATTTCCCTTCTTTGCTTTTTTCCACATGAATGGCTTGCTTTGACTTACAAACATAAGTGGAAAATCATATTTAATCACATATAACTCACATTTGGGACTAGAAGTTGAAGTAACAATAGTTGAGTATGCTCTTCTCTCGCGCCTCCAAGCGATCTTGAGAAACAAAAAAAGATTGTGAAAACAATCTCATCTCCCTTAACAAAGTTTTTAAACCTTTAGGAGAGGACAATGACCCTTTTTGGGACCCCTCTTAGTTTCATTTTTCAAACACATTTTAAACTTGTAACGGGCCTATACATGCCCAAATGCTACAAAGATAGAATAGTCGTTGAATTTTTTCTTTCTTAGATCAAAACACTAGGAGAGTTTAAAGGTGTGTAACAGGCCCATACATGCCCACATGTTCAATCTAGGATAGTTTCATTCTTTTCTAGATTACCTCACAATAGGGAGTTAAAGGATAGTAACGGACCCACATGTCCACATGCTAGCTTCCTGGGGCTTTTGAATTCTGCAAGGTTGTACCAAAGGCATCTAGCTAATTAGGTAATCACACTCTTGTAAGGACCAAGCGAAGTCCACATGCAGCAAGGTGACATCTAATTAACTAAAAATTGGCACACTTTTTCACTCACACACAAAAGTCACTTCTCACTCACATAGCTTCTTCTCAAAACGTGGAGGTCCAAGTAAGTTTCCTCCAAAGGGATTCCGAAAATACCCCATCTTTTGTTGACAGGACTATCCACTCCCATTGTTAATCAAACGAGGTTGGTTTTCACCCCCAGCCTCACAAAACAACTTCATATAAAATCTTTCTAAAAACTCACTAAGTTTTCCTCCATAGGAGGTGCCAAAAGAAATTTTTAGTCTAGGTAGGATTTCGGGGATAGGCATCCAAATAACTCCCCGTTATCTGGTTCTCACATTTTCAAACATAGAGGTTGTCAAATAGGGAACTGAAATCCTCCAAGTCAAGTGTTCCAATCACCATAAGGTAGGGAGATACATGTGAAGGGTTGAAGGCTAAGGTCTGATTGTTCTGTGCATCCCCCCTTGAGGCACCCACCTCTTGGATGGGACCCAGCCCGTGACCCATTTCTTAGGCCGAAAATATAAATGTTGCACTTTGACCGAGGTACCTAGTGACCAACTTTAGGACATCTACCCAGGTGGCAATTGTGGGCTGCAATTGCACCTTGATTGGATTTTGTGTGGCTATTGGGAAATATCGCCAGCTCTTTCGAGATATGCCCCCT
>ML786530.1:206565-216588 GCA_009831015.1 Picea engelmannii | reverse complement strand
GTGTAAACATTCAACGCAAAGGCTTTTTGTTTCTATATTTCTCTCACCACTTGTTGCACACATTCACACAACTAGTCTGACATCATAGGGGAACCACAGAACCCCCGTTGTTCACGACGCTTGCTCAACCTCCCTCCTATCTTAGGCGGAGTATCTGGTTGTACCCGCTCATCGGTACCTCCTTCCCACACTCCTGTGAATGCTACTATCTTAAGATCAACTTTTCTTGGTTCTACATTACTTGGGTCAACTTCCCAAGGTCATCCGTTCACTCGCTCTCCTTTAAGGAAGCGGGGGACCCACTTCCTCTCAAGGAGGAAGCACCAACCCACCTAGTCCCCATCAAGGGTCAGGTTCACATCACACTATGGCTGGAGTTAACCCTCCCACCCCACTACAGATTCCATATTTGGCCTTTCTCAACATACCGGATCTAACCAAACTCACCAATGATCCTATATTGCATGACGCCACATGGCCTACAATGCCCACAAAACTTCCTTCAGACATACCAAAGTTTGAAGGAAAGGCAGGGGATGACCCCGCCAACCATGTCATGAAATTTCATCTATGGTGTTCTTCCAATAGCATTATGGATGATTCCATCAGACTACGATTATTTCAATGCACACTTACTGGCCCATCAACCAAATGGTATGTCGATGAAAAATCAGGGTCCCATGCGACCTTTGAGTCATTGGCCAAAGCATTCTTGACCTTCTTCCAATTACCCATCCACCATGAAAATGGTCTAGAACTACTGTCCAACTTCAAACAGACCTCAGCCACCCACATCATTGACCACATTCATGAGTGGCGTAGGCGACGTAGTTTGTGCAAAGCAGAAACCACCAAGCAGCAATGTCTCGACTGGTTTCTTAGATCACTTGTCTCTCTACTTGGTAAAGATGTAGCTTCCACCATTCCCTCAATCCGAAGAGGAAGCCATTAGTAAGGCCCAACAGTATGACCTCATCTATGCACAGTCAGGGTACTTATACATAGTACTTCTTGATCTTCCAAAACCTGTGTCGTTTGGCCAAGACAAACCTGGGATGTCTCACTCAATAGACGGACTAATAGGTGCCACCACACACTATGGTCCACAACCCCAACCACCACCGATGTATGGAACACCTCAAAACCCGTCGACATATGGGGGCACTCCTTATTACCCCCCACCCCCTTATCAACAACCATACCCTGTTGCTATACCTCCACCCATCAGTGGACCACCACCGACACCTCCCATACATCCACCTATCCCCACAAACAATGGTACTCCCTCAACATCATCTTATAGTACTAGTGAAAGCACGCAGCCTTCCTATGTACCTTATGGATTGATACCACCACAAAATCCATACTTCCCATTCCCTGGTCCTCCACAACCCATGGCTTCCCCCACATCCACATGCGGGGGTAAATTTTTTTCAACCTTCTTCTGCTCAACAATACCAAAATTTTGAACAGTTGAATACAGCCAATCCGACTCATCCATCGAACAATGCCAAGAAGAAAGGATGGAAAAGGAATAAAAACAACCCTGGTCAAGGTGGGAATCAACCCCCACAACACCAAACCACTGGGGGAAATCAGAACCAAGGGAACCAAAACCCCCAAGGGGGCAATAATAACAAATGCCAAGGGCGAAATAATGTTAAAACCATTTTCCCTTGAGCTCTTTGTGGCGAGTTCGGTCATTACACTCACCATTGCCCCCAGATCACTAATTTCAAATGGTTGAAAGACTCAGGTAGTCTTCCCCATTCCCCTGCACAAACTACCCCTCAACAGGCACCACAACAATACGTTCAGCAACCCCCTCTCGCCGTGCTGCAAAATCCTATTCCACATCAAGGTGTGATAAACACCCAACAAGACACACAACATCCCCCACCTCGGGTGGGACAATACCACAACCCCAACAATCCAGCAGAGCGTACAATTCTACTCACCAGTGAGGAAGAAATCCTTCTGCAAATGCGTAATTGTCAGTATCATACACCCGCTGAGTCTACTCCCATATCCCTAGAGACAAACCCTACACCGACAGGACCCCCGTTGGTGATCCCTCGCCCATCCGCCGAACCACCACTTCGCATACCCTTGCGCATGAATGTCCACAATCCATAGGCTAGGGCAACTCATAACTATAGCTTGGTAGATGACTTAGCACAATCCCCGGCTTCCATATTAGTCTTGGAAGTCCTCCAGACTTGTCCTATGCAGTGGAAATATTTACTTTCCGCATTGGGGGAAGTTGACCCTGTAGATACGCGACTCATCACCTTTGATCTTGATAGAGGAGAACCTCGTCTTCCCGCCTTGATCGCTTTTCAAATACCAGTGAAAATACGAAACATCACAGTTCATCGGTGTATCATCGATGAAGGTGCCTCTACGTGCATCATGTCCAAAACAGTATGGAAGAAACTTGGTTCCCCAGAACTCATACCCTCTGCCATCACATTATGAGCTTATGACGGACGACCATCCTCTCCTGAATGGCTCTTCCAAAATGTACCCGTTGAACTCGGGGGCAAGACTATCCTCATTGATATCGAATTTATCGATGCCCCCCTCGATTATAATATCCTGTTCGGGCGTAGCTACATGTACGCTATGAAGGCAGTAGCCTCTTCCATCTTTCGGACAATGATGTTCCCCCACAATGGGAAGATCGTGACCATCGACCAAGTCTCACATTATGAGCCTAACCCATCTGCCGACCTCGATAACATTCTTCCTCTCATCCACACCCACCACGACACATATCCACTCATCGAGATGGGTCCTGGGATTTTTAAAGATCCATCCTTGTTAGGGACGTACCATGGAGCACCACCACTCCTTCCCCCTAATCAATTATGAGTCGTCTCATCTAACAAAACTCACACGGAGGATGCTCTTCCTCCTCAGGAGGCTTCAGCCATTCCTGACGTCTCAATAGTTGCAGAACCACTCCCACCAGGGCCTCCTGCGCACTCGTCGACCTCAATAGTCCATGAATCCACATCCCCTCAAGGGAATAATCCCACCTGGGAGACACTCCCCCAACCCCTCACCCAAATTCCCTTCTTTTACTCTCCCCCAAGTATTGAAGCTTTTCAGGTGGCCGCTATGCTCACACTACCTAATATGGTGTTAGCAATCCCCATTTGGTATTTACACCCACCAAAGATGGTCCCTTGACCATCCCTTCCCCCACAGGAAGGACTTCCCATGATGATTCCCATCCTTACCCCCACTATCCCCATACTCACTAACCCCCCTACTACAGTTGGGGGCAGGAGGAAGAAGAAGGAGCCCACCGCTCCACTTCCTCCACGCATCCCACCACCTTGCGCACTATGTGAGAAAGAGGGCCACCAAACCAACAATTTCCCATCCCTACCTGAATTACGGAATTTGATCCCCCTCAATCAAACTCTCACAACACCCGCCACTACTGCTAGTCCCACTACTACCACCAACCCTTCCAGTAGTAAAGGGTTGAGGACCAAATATGCTTGTGCTATATGTTCAGAGTATGGCCATTACACCCACCATTGCCCAGCACTGTCGCGCTTTCGGCAAACATTAGTGGCCGTACGCCAGAACTTACAGAACAACCCACGCCCTGCTACATCCTCTTCGAATATCACTAACATTCGATATGTCACCACTTCAGTCAATGAAAGTATGGGATGCCCTTGCTCTCTCTGCAATTCATTAACTCATTTTACTTATCAGTGTCCTATGATCCTTGCATATAGGCAACGTCAATTTTCCCTGCTTCACTGACCCGCAGAGGCGATAATTGACATTACTTCGTCACTCGAGGATCTTCATGTCATTTATCCAGAGCCCGAGGCACTCCCAACGCCTCCATGGTTCTTAAATGATGTCTCTGAGGATTTACCCCGCAACCCCCCCAACTCTCCTACTTATTCCCCTACGGACACTCTCCACCCAACCACCATGGGTACCCCTCAATACTTCAATATATGGTTTATGTCGAGTAAACCCTCACCATCTCCTGGCATTGCTCCCTCTGCTTCTCCATCAGGGGGCAACCACACCAACACCGAGATCACTCCTCACGATCCCTTATATTCCCACCATTTCCAATGCGATGAGGAAATACTGGAAGAGCTACACCGCCCGATGTCTCCCTGGGACGCACTACATCACCATGCACTCTTCTTTCCATAGGAAGCCCTTATGCCTCCTAACCAAAACCCCATTTACGCGGTCGAATCCAAAGATTTTATCCCATCCAGGCCTATCGATTGGTTCAACAATCCTATTCCTGCCCCTGATGCATTTGAATAAGGCAACATGGCCAACATTTCCCCCACCATCAAAATTGACATTTCCATTAAAAATGGCATTGTCGAAGAAATCATCATAGGAGTTGCTTGCACTCCTCAGGAAATCACTGCATATAAAGCCCTCTTCCATGAATTTAGGGATATTTTCGCCTGGTCATACACAGAAATGCCTGGCCTCGATCCTTCTATTGTCGAGCATCGCATCGACACCTGGCCTAACATCACACCAGTTCGCCAGAAACAACGACCGCTACATCCATCTAAGGCCACGGCTATCAAAGCTGAAATTGACAAGTTACGTACGACCGTGTTTATTTACCCCATCGCTTACACTTCATGGGTTTCCAACCCTGTACCCGTCGACAAAAAACAGGGCACTATCCATGTTTTCACAGACTTTCGCGATCTTAATAACGCATGTCCCAAAGACAACTTTCCAACGCCTTTCATTGATCAAATTATCGACAATTGCGCCGACCACGAAGCTCTTTCCTTTATGGATGGATTCTCTGGCTATAACCAAATTCAAATCCACCCAGTTGATCAGTATAAAACCGCATTCACTACCCCATGGGGTACTTTTTCATATCATGTCATGCCTTTCAACTTAAAAAATGCCGGTGCAACCTTCCAGTGGGCGATGACATACATCTTTCACGATCTGGCTGAAATCATCCTAGCCTACTTGGATGACCTCACAGCTCGATCCAAGAAACACACCCAACATCTCAATGATTTACGAGTCATTTTTCAACAGTGTCGTCAGTACAACATCCGCTTGAATCCTCTCAAGTGTGTGTTCTGTGTCACCGCTGGGCGCCTCCTTGGTTTTATCGTTTCCCAAAGCGGTATTACCGTGGACCCCCTCAAATTCAAAGCTATCACCGAAATTCCACCTCCTTGGAATTTACAGCAACTTCAGAGTCTTCAAGGCAAAGCTAACTTTCTTTGACACTTTGTCCCAGATTACGCCATATGCGCACATGGTTTCCTTCGCTTACTACGTCACGAAATCCCCTTTTACCGGGACGACTATGCCCAATAGTCATTTGACGATCTTAAAGCAGCGCTTTCAAATGCACCTTTAATTAGTGCACCTGACTATAATCGCGACTACATCCTCTACGTATCAACATCAGCTGTATCAGTAGCCGGCGTCCTCATCCAGCTCGGAGATGACAATCATGAACATGTCATTTACTACGTTAGTAAGAACCTCTCAGGACCACCCTTGAAGTACAAACACGAAGAGAAACTTTCTCTTGCAGTTGTCCTCGCAGTCCAGAAACTGCGCCATTACATTCTGCTTTGCACCACCAAGGTCGTCGCAGATTCCAACCCTATGCAATACTTGCTCAGCCGTCGACAAGTTAACAGAAAATTCGCTCGATGGATCATTATCCTTTAGGAGTACGACCTTGAGTTTCAACACCTAAGAGTAAGAAGGCCCTCGTTCTCGCTGAACTTGTCACGACCCTCCCCTCTGACACCACCAGTGCCCCCGTCAACACCGACTTTCCTGACGAGCATCTCTTTTACATCGCTTTAGATGATCCTTGGTATGGCGACCTTCTTGTCTACCTACAAACTCAAAATTTTGGTAACCACCTATCATGAGATGATCGTCGACATATTCGCCATCAGGCCCCCCGCTATCTCCTCATTGGCAACATCCTATACCGGCGGGGCGTCGACACCATTCTTCGTCGGTGCCTGACTATTGATGAGGCCGATAGAGTCTTAAATGACTACCACAACGACGCATGTGGGGGCCATCTTTCGGGTATATCCACTACTCAAAATATTATCCGAGCCAGTTACTTTTGGCCTACCCTGTTTCATGATTGCATTCATGCCGTGAAACAATGTGAGCAATGTCAACTCTATGCCACCAAATCCCGAGCTCCCCCCGCTCTTCTTCACCCTGCCATTACTGCGGGCCATTTTTGTAAATGGGGCATCGACTTTATGACTTGTAATCCCCCCTCCAACAATGGTCACAAATACATTGTTGTCGCCGTTGATTACTTCACCAAATGGGCCGAAGCTATGCCCACTTTCAACAACACCGCTGACATTGCAGTGCGTTTTTTCTTTAACCACATCATATCCCGTTTTGGAGTACCACTCCAACTTGTTTCTGACCATGGGAAACACTTCAAGAATGAGATTTTCGTCGAACTCTCATCTCGGTTAGGCTTCTCTCATGAGTATGCCTCACCATATTATCCTCAGTCAAACGGATAGGTCGAGGCAATGAACAAAGTCCTCACGACCATGTTACAGCGCACGGTTAATAAACATAAAACCAATTGGCATCATATGTTATTCTCCGTGCTATGGTCTTATCGAACAACAGTAAATACCACTACTGGTTTCACGCCATTCCATTTAGTCCATGGGGTTGAGGCAACTCTTCCCATTGAGTGTGAGATACCCACCTTACGCACCGCAATTGAGCTATTACCTGACACTGCTCCAATGGAGTAGCGCTTGCTGAACTTGGAGTCGCTGGATGAAGATCGTCGATCTTCATTACAGAACAACGAGGTAGCTAAAAAATGATCCAAATCTACCTTTGATCGCCATGTCAACCTTCGATCATTCCGCAAAGGTAACCTCGTCCTGGCCTATGATATCGCTCATGATACCTTTGGCCATGGAAAATTCAAATCACTTTGGCATGGCCCTTACATCATCCAACATTGCCTCACCAAAGGCGCATACATCCTGGCCTCCCCCGAAGGCCTCTCGCTCAAGGAACCCATCAATGGGTTATACCTCAAGAAATTCTATGCTTAAAAGTAGTCATTCTACTTTAGGTTATTTCTTTTCTAGTGTTTTTTAATCTTTTTTCCTTCCCTCTCATCTAAACTATCCTTTGTGTTATTGACAGATGCTTCCTCCACCAGCCTACCACATTGGTTATGCCGACGACGCCAACCGTTGGATGCAAAATCTCGCTTCAGTTGCATGGGTTCTATACACCCCCTCACATGAAATGCTACATTCAAGCAACATATGTTTGGGGCCAGAAACCAACAACCAAGCCGAATACATTGTGGTCATTGGCCTCCTGGCCAACGCCCAGCGTCATCATATTCGTCACCTTGGTGTCTTCCTCGACTCTCAACTAGTCGTTCTCCAGCTCAACAATGTATACCGTGTACGCGATCCATGCCTCTTTTGCAAATACCTGCAGGTTAGACTGTTATCTTGACATTTTGATTCCATTACATTTACACATATTCCAAGACAATTGAATCAAAAAACATATCAAATAGCTAACATGGTGTTAGATTGGCATATATCACATCAAGCTACACATACATAAACAACTCACAAATCCTGTCACAACATATAGATAGAATAGACATCATCATAATCATCAACAAAAAACACATGTAGATATCATCAAGATCTCAAAATATGTATACTCATATATATATCAAGGCCTATTAGGCCATCCAAATGTTTACATACAAAAATACATGTGCCCGTAGGCCAGCACAACACCTCGGTACAAAAATTGGCTCACCAGCCTATATACAACCAAAACATATACATCATGGTGCCTCTATCGCACCACCACCCGCTCCTCCCTCGGGAGGAGGTGGTGGCCCACCACCACCTGCCCTAGGAGGTGGTGGACCACCCACAGGACCCTCCTGCCCCGGCGGCAGGCGTCCACTCGTCATCGCCGCAAGCACTATTGCTCGCCGCACTATGGCCCGCCATGGGGGCGACACCCCCACACACTTCTCCAGGAAGCTCTCATCCTGGATACGCGTCCACATGCCCTCAGGCACATCCTGTAGCACCGTCTCTAGATGATGGCATATGTCATCAAAATCTACTACGGCCACCGCCGGAGGAGCGTGTGATGGCCCTGCACCGGGGTCATCGAAGTGGCGCCTCCTCGCTTCCCTCTCGAGCTCAGCAGGTTTCTCCGTGGCATCCTCCCATCGACGTCTCTCTCCCTGTGGTCATCTCTCTGACTCTCAACGAGCCGACACTCTCTGCATCTCCACCTTGCGCCCGCGAGATGCCACATCTGCACATGCACAAAACAACAACAAACAGATAGTATCAACATCTATATTATATACATATGGACTGATATCTTAAAAATGACAACATAAATAAAAAACATACACAATACTAAGCGCACCTCGATGGTCAAACACCTCCCCTGGAGGCAGCACCATGTCCAGGTCACCCTGGAAGTCAACCCCAGCATAGGGGTACTGAAGTACTACCTGTGGCATCTGTCGCCATATCCATGTCACCTCTGCTGAAAAGAAGTGGCCACCTTCGCCACCACCGTGGCGAACCAAAACTGTCGACCACCGCCTTAGTCGTGGCTCTCGTGCCCCCTACATCTCCAACAGAACCCTCGGGCACAGCATCGACACCCTCTCCAAAAACTAGGCAACCAGGATAGACCCAAATGCGAACTCTCCTGCACCTGTAGAATGACAACGGTCCAATTGCGTTATCATATGCGCATGCAGCTTCATCCCCCACACGAACTACTCACCGCCCACCACCCTCTCCAGCACCAATAACTAGCCACCACTAATCCATTGGGTTGAAAGTGACCCATATATACGCACAATCATCGTCGTTATACAACGATGTGCTAGGGAGTCGATAGTGCTGATGCTCACCACAGTCCCAGACATAAAGTCCCAACCTGAGTAGTATCGCTCGCCAATCATAGCAAGAGCCGTATCCCTCGGCAACACAGGCTCTGCCAATAGGGGCGTTCCCCGAAAGGGGAGCCCAATCAGAAAATATACATCCTCCACCGCAGTGAAGGGGATATGCTCTCCTCGCACGAGGAAGCAGTGCAACTCCGGACTCCACATCTGGAGCAGGAACTGTAGTAAGTACTCCTGTGCCCATATCAACGGGCACTCAAAGAACTTTAGCAACCCACAGGTTGCTAAAGTCGCCCGCACCCCAGGACCCTCAATGGCCACAACATCTCGCAACTGGGCCCAGTCTCGCTCTCGCCATCGCACCGGCATCGTCACTACTAGCCACCTGTGAACAACACAGAGTCATATATCATCTCATGTAACCAACAACAACATCAAAAAGACTCATTTTTTACCCTTCAACCTTGCCTCCTAGGCGCGGTTTTTGTTCCCATAGGCGCGCACACATGCGCGCCTATTCAACACACAGGCGCGCATACGTGCGCGCCTGTTCACCGGACAGGTGCACCTCAATGTGTGCCTGTTTGCTTCACAGGCGTGCTCTTAAGCGTGCCTATTTACCATATAGATGCGCACCAATGCGCGCCTGTCAAACCTACATGCGTGCACTGATGCGTGCATGTTCACCACACAGGCGCGCCCGTCGGGCGCGCCTTAAATTCCTCCTCCTGCGCACCCATGCGCGTCTATTCGGTGTACAGGCGCGCAATTATGCGCGCCTTTCATCGAATCGCCCGCCCATGTGGGCCCACACCCCACAAAAAACCCCTAAAAACCCTTGTACGACCACCCGTACAAACCCTACCCCAAAATTGAAACCTTATTTCTATGCAGGATGATCAGACCACTAACCTGATACTCATAGAACATCGATCGGATGCCTCGTCCTCCCTGAATCTCCAAATCTCCTCTGAAAACTGCTCGTCCAGTCACTATTACAGCAGGTACAAATGAGGTGGCAATGTGGGCCCTACATCTATATA
>ML786530.1:181743-206506 GCA_009831015.1 Picea engelmannii | reverse complement strand
TGTCCATTTTTCAAACCGTCTTTAGCCACGGGATCAACATCCCGTCACCTACATCACAACAGTCCTTGGGTCACTTTTCATCATGAGCCCCTGGGGCACCTTTTTTTCATATCATGGTCAGGTACGCACGCGCATAGTCACATTGGTCAAATACATGCTCATATCTTTGATTCTCTTCAGATATTGTTCACTTTGGGTATTTGGTTGTTATATGTGCAGGTACTTACTCATCGGTCATCGACATCATCCCTTCAAGTATATATTCAGCTCTGGCATGTAGTCTCTCCCGCTGTATTGCATTTACATTTCCAGTCACACCCGTTGATATTGTCCTTTAGGATCCTCATTCCCAGCTCTGCAGTACCCACACCTCCATTTGCATCTTCGGTACTGATACCCGGTAGCATTCTTACCCACATGATTTGTCCCATTCATAGCACCTTTTGGCACTTTTTGAAACTCATGCTGTTCTTCATTACCCTTTAGGGATGGGAGTCCCGATAGTCTTTCATCATGTCGTGAATCAACCACATACTCCTTCTCCTCATTTTGCTAGCTTTCCCACATGGACTCCCCGCTTATCTCTTTACGGTTCTGTTTTTTTTACCTGCACCTCCGCAGTATCATGAACCCTCCATTTCATCCACAATCAGTTTTCCCATCTGCGAACCTATCCTCATTTCGCCTACCTCATACAGAAACTCACCAATGGGGCCCCCACCCTTCATCCATTTTCCAAGAAAATTCTTCCCTCCCTGGGGCACTCATTTCACACTAGGGCACCCATTTCTGCATTTGTACATTTCTCCCCAAATTCTTCATTATTTATTGTACAAATGCCTTTATTTTCAGTCTTTCCATTTTCTTTTTTCGTCACCATTTGCGAATTGCTTCCTTTTGGCCACACGCAACCCATGTAACCCTTGGTTGGAGCATTACTTATCATATACCCTTGCCGGCATCGTCCATATCTTCAGCGTACTCCACAGGTCATTTACCTCTACCCTCTGAATTTTTCACCTTGTCCCACCTCTGGCACACCTTATCACCGGTCTTGTCGTCCCCCTAACACTCGACCTTGTCACACGGTTACGGCCACTCTTTATATCATACATCCTTCAACCAAGGGAAGTCTTGAGTCTTCCCACTTTTTGAATTCATCCATGTACCTCTGCCACTTCCTCACCTCAGTAGATTCCACGAAGCCCTTTGCTTCTGGGAGTCACGTTCCCCTTTTGTCAACATCAACAGAATTTTCCAGAAGGGCGACAGTATCTTGATTCTCATTCTCCATCCCATGAGAGATCTCGGATGACACAGGGTGAAACACCATTGCTCCCTACTGTCGTTGGCCCCCATAACATTCGATGCCAACACTTTCTCATGTTATGGTGGGTCTTACTTTGTGACTATTGCAGTTATTTTTATCATTTGCCGAAGACCTCTGAACTTGGTAGGGCCATCAATGCCTGCATCATCGCCGACACTTATTACCGCGATCATTGCCTATTTATTCAGAGTATGTTCCTTTGCAGAATTGTCTTCTTCCTTTATCATCACCACCCCCGAGGGCACTTCAGTTTTCTACACCAACGATTCCATCATCTTTTTCAGAGTTACATAACACGAGCATGGGGCATGCCCGCCTCGTTTGTACACAGTTGTATATTTTGCGCGCCTTATCGAAGGTCAGGTTCTACCGGTTCCTTTCTCCTCCAAAGGATTGCTCTGCATGATCCCACTATTTCTCTATCTTACAACAACATTCTCAGTAGAAGAAACATTGATGTATTTCGACAATACGTATGCTCCTAACCTCATCCATCAAGGGGCATCTGTTATCACTGAAATTTTGTCTGCACATGGCGACAAGAACTCAACATCGTCAAACAATAATGAAGTCATTCATGGCACTGAATTAATCTCATAGCATTCCAAAAAGGTCAAAAACTATACAAAGTAGTGAAAAAATTGAAGAGCGCTTTACAACAGTTGGGTGCGCGCGCACATGCACGGAACAAGAACGTACCATGCGTGCATACGCGCACGATGCGCGTCTGTTGGTGCAAAAACCCGTGCACCTGCTAAACAATGCATTTATTGAATTGGTCGGCCTCCCAACCACTTATGGATCATCTCCCAAGCCGATTTGACCCTCAAATCTGAGATGAATCCGCATGGTAGGCTGGTCAAAGACCTAATAAAGCCCTAAAGAGCCTCTTTTCACACTACAAAGGAGTTACACAATAACCCAATGAAATGCTATATAAAGCCATGAAGAAACCTCATTTTCTCAAGGAATTTCATGTAATGTTATGCTGCCTAGATTGTTTTAAGGACTCCATCCTTGACAAGACCACTTTGGCACCATTTCATTGAGCAATCCACCTCTCCATTGAGTGGATTTGCAAAGGAGTTCTTTCATCATCATTTTTATTTTTCTTGTTGTAAGGAGAGCAAGTTTGTGAGGGTCCAAGAGCCTTTCTTTGGAGGAAGAAGGGACTCATAGTCCCCTTTCTTCATTGTGCTTTGATTTCATCAATAGATCAGCCTAAAAACATTGGTGATATTGGTCTTTTTGTGTTTTTTATCTCTATACCCATATGCTTATGATTTTAGTTTGTATTAGTTTAATTCTTGCTTATAGTTTTGTTTTTCTTTCTATAACTCTTTCCTCTACAGTTGTCATGCTCAGCAAGACCCAACTAGGCATGTAAGCACCTCTTATTTGCTCACCAAGGTGACGAAAAGGGTGCAAACAAGGATGCTCACTGAAAATTGGTTTGTTGTCGCGAAATCTCCCATCGATCCTGCGACCTCTGTAGTGAATTCTTCTTCTCCTAGGGCTTGCCCCTCTAATAACATCTTGTGTATTTTAACAATTGTGCCCTCCTTCTTATGTGTTTCTCTCTTTATCATAGCCCTTCTCTTCTTACTGAAGAAGAATTTGAAAGGAGGCATCTCTGCTGCTGAAATAGGTGTAAGGTCTCCTATGAATACATCTTCAGCCATCGGGTTCCCTCTACTGAACTATAGAGGTGTGAAAAATTTGATAGGACTACCTATCTCAGTGGATGTCTGCTTCCCGACCGTGTCAATTGTTGGTGTACCCAATGTGGACTGTGGATTTTATTTTGCCTTCTCTATCAAGGTCTCAGTTTCCTCCAAATTTTCTCGGGCATCCTGTCCACTAGAGCTCCCTGTTTCTAACCCTTGGGTCTTTGTTTGCTGTGTGGCTGGAGGTGTCAAGATTTCCCCTTGCAATACTTTGGGGAGGCCATTTCTTCGATGTTTCTGGAAATTATAAAATTTGGCCATTTTATCTGGTATTAGAGCTTGAATTCAATCCAAAACCTCTTGATAGGACCTCACTCCTCGGAATATTTCATCTTGAGGAGAATCCTCATGTTCATATCTTTTCAATTTGCAGTTGGCCATTTGTTACCTATGATCTTCTATGGATCATGTTTCTTAAATTCAATATCGATGACCTTGATTTCTTCCAGGGCCACGAATTCTACTTTTGAATGGTTGAAGTCCAGCAGAGAAAATGTACCAATTTGCACGGGAAAAATGGGCCATACCTTCTTTTGTATTGCTTTGATCTCCTTGCTAATTCCTCCATGCACAGTCTGATGTGCTACTTCATGACACATCAAGCGATCTGGTAAAAACCCTAATGTAGGAGAAATTCTCCTTGATGTACCAGTATGTTATCTTGCCCATATTGGTCACAATTTTGTCGGAATTTATGGTAGGTGGGTAACCATATATAGTGGTGTGCATTGGCACCACCACCCAGTTTCATATTTCATAAAATAAATCTTTCGCCTTGTATTCCCAAATCTTCGAATGATAAATATGTATGGGTTCAACACTACTTGGGGTCCAACTCCAGCCCATCAGCAAAAAAGGCTTCATAAGACAGATGATGTCCATAATATAAGCCAACATGAAAAATTGGGTTGGTTGGCCCTTGGCTCTTAGTGACTCATATGTTGCAATCTCTTGAACCAAACTGTTTGACAATATCTTGGCCCAATCAAAAGAATATCCCTCTGCTACTGAGTGCATAATAGGTACCCACGATAAAGAGAAATGGGTTGTGTTTTCCTTCCCGTAGAGTCTACACATAATCATTGCTATGTACATTATGTGAGGTTCTAGTGCGACAACTGGGTATATACCATGGGAATCATGGTGATATTACTAGTCTTTAATTAAATCGAAAAGGTTTTTTCCATATTGGTCACATTCCTTCTTGTTAAAATCTGCTAGGAAACTGGCATTGTAAACGAAATTGGATACCAGAGACAATTTGTACATGACCTGTAGATGTTCTGGCCTAAACGACCTAGCTGTGACCTTTTTTGAATTGAAAATGGTTCTGGTAGGGATATCCACATTCTCCAATGCCCAACCGATCATATCGTTGTAGGGAAAGATCCTAGGCCTCATTGCTATCCTATGTAGTTCTAATTGGGAAACAATTTTTTATTTGGTAGCTAGGTCCTCCATCTCATCATCACTTGAGTCATCCAGGCAATTGACCAATTCATACTGCAGAATATTGAACACTTACATCCAGGATTTAACGACATATATGCTTTTGGGCGAGGTGTCGGAAAGGATATATGTGTTTTGGCTCGATCCTTCACCAGACACTTTAGTTTCTTTTAGAGGAGCCATGATATCAGGTTCAAGAGCTATGTTATCTGTCACATGAAATGCACAAAGTTTACTACCTTGAAAACTTACTGCTTAGTGAAAATGCACAATGAAATCTGAAATTCAATATCCTTTTCCTTTAATTACATCCATCTATCGATACTTTTGCCGAAGAAGCATTTACTTTTCCTTAATGAATAAGATTTCAGCGGTGGTCTAGGATCTCACTTGGAATGATTGTCGTAAATCAACTATTAATGTCATTAATTTTCGGGAAAAGCACAGATGAAATTTGAATTTATTTGAGTCATTAATTAGTGAAGGATTAATTGCGTGATAATCATTGTTAATGCATCAGTTAATCACACTTATCATTAAGAAAATTTCGCGACTTTGGATATCGAGATATCTTATGACATTTCAAGGTATAATCCCCAAAACGCGAAATCATGATGTGATTAATTAAATTTAATCATGTTTAACCCCTTTAGATAATCGTGATCAACCTAAGACAGCTTCACGATTTCATCTATCGGGACTTTGAAAGTCTTTCGAGGCAGGATCTCCGAAACGTGAATTGCGATATGATTAATTAAATGTTAATCATTTTTTTAATTATTAATTAATCTGGTTTAATTCTTTAAGACAATTGTGTGACTTCAGCTATCGGGACTTTGATAGTCGTTGCATGCAGGATTCCCAAAATGTGAAATCGAAACATGATTAATTAATCGTTAATCGTTCTTAATCCTTAATTACTCTGGTTTAGAACTTAAGACGATTTTGTGATTTCGGCTATCGGGACTTTGGAATTGTTGTATGTTGAAATGTCTGCATTGTGAAACTCTAAAACCCAATTTCTCGAATGTATTCTTTTAGTTATGTGACTCGTTAACGAGTAAGCAACTCCATAATTCTTAAGAGATTAGGATCGTTTGATTTAATGGGAGACTTCATCGACGGTGAGGATTAAGCACACATTGTTTTTATTGAAACGAGAATGAAATCTATTAAAGTCTAACGTTTTATAAATATAAATATGTTCCAACATAGGCTCCATCTAGGGATCTCGTCTCCCTGTGCGACGTAGAAGAACAGTAGACCAAGTAGCCTTTATTGGGTAAATGGAGTCATTATTGCATTTCTGTGAAACCCATTCTGAAAAAGGACAAACAGATGCACTTTGAACTTCATCCATATCTCTAAAAACTTTCAAAACTTAATCGTTCATCAATATCGAGTTTAGGATTATTAATGGATTCCTTTCTTTAAAACTGATTACAGATTTTCTTAAGATAATCAAAACAACCTTAACTGATCTATCAGACTCTGTTCGATTTTGTCTGCATCAAGGCAAAGTAATTTTAATGTTTTAGTCAAGGAGTCCTTTGTTGGCTTAGAATGTAGATCTAATCGAAAAAAGAACTAGTTACCAGAGTTCATTATAATACATGTATAACAACCTTGTAGATATCGTAGACATTGCTTCACTGCCAGCGAGCATATTCAGTACCCCGATGAAGTTATCTAATTCCCATATTGAATTTCCTTTCACCACTTCAATCAGTAATTTTTTGCATTTAAATGCCAAGATGAGGGAAATCATTTAATGAATTTCCTTTCATCATCTCTTTTTGGTCTAGATGGGGGCAATCATTTTATGAATTTCCTTTCACCATCTGTCTTATATTTTTTAAAACACGAAGTGGGGGAAATCTATTTGTATACAATATACCAGGGATGACATATGTTTATAATTTAACATCAGAGGTCTGTTAACTCACTTTGATTACTCTGGAATAATCTTCTCCTGACCTTCAAAACACCTTCGCCTACAAGAAGTTTTCAAGGGAAACTTTTAATTTCCAGGGACTTTCCTTGAGCGAAACTAATCAGTCTAAATCTGTTAGAAAATATAACATAGTTAGGATTAGCCCATACATACTTTCTTTCAGTTAAATTCAGAGGGATTATAAAGATTTTTTCCTATTCTCATGTTGCAGACTTGTTTTTGAGCTTTCAGAGTCAAGGTGAAGTCATTTTTCCTCCATGAATATCAAGAAAATATATTTAGAATCACAGGAAAATATAGCTTAGAGATAAGAAGGAAAAATAGAAAGAGGATTCAAATGTTCTATCGTGAAAAAGGTCATCCCTATGCGAGTCTGCTTATGGATTCTCAAATTCTTTTCTTTAAAGTCTTTTTATTGCTTACTTTCTTATTATGAATTTTATTTCATTTTATTTTTATTTTATCCAGAGAAAACTCTTGAGGATTAAAACGTAATTTGATGTTCCTTTGGTTGTAGATTAGGTGAAAACACTTGTACATATGTAACTTCTGTCATACCTAGTGATATCTCCCTGAAAATTTAACTTGGGTCAATAGGGAAAAAGTTCATACCTCAAATTTTCTCTGTATTTTCAACCCAATAAACTATGTATTTATCACCTGTTTCGAGAGAAAGCCAATGTTTTGAATGTGAGAATCGATTTATGATACAACTTATCTCTCGACTATCAACAAGTGTCCTGCAATGAAAATAAACATGAGGGCTGTCAGGAACTTCTGTAGATTGAAACTCTATGCATTACTTATTTTTATATTTTTGTTTTTATGAAATCGACAAACCTGTTTTTATTTACAGTGAAAGTAAAGACTTACCGAAGAAATGAATAATTGTAAACAAAAATGTGAAAATCAAACCGATATGTACAATGGGAGTTTGTAATCTGGTTATTGCATGAAATGCTTCAGGTAACGCTTGTTGATAGGGGCATTAAGAATCTTCCCATCGATATTTTCTAACAAAAATGAATTCTTTCCCTCAAAAGCTGTGACCTTGAAAGGTCCACAACAGATATGGTCAAATTTGTCATGCTTTCCTTAGTCTTCCTTCTTGGCATCCCATTTTAAAACTAGGTCACGATGGAGGAATTCCCTATCTTTATCTTTTTGGTCAAACAGGGCTTTCATGTTATCCTGATATTTCTGGAGTCTCTCATCCACTTCAACCCTGTTTTGTTGGACTTCTATCAATTGATTTATTCTTTTGGTGATGTCATTTGGCTCTTCCATCGCATCTTGACAGAGTTTCATTATGGGCAGAGAAAGATTTATGGGGAGAACCACATCATTTCCATATACCATTTGAAAGGGGGACATTTCGATGGATTTCTTAGTACTTATTCTATTAGCCCATAAAGCATACTTCAAATGCACATGCCAGCCTTTCTTATTTTCAGTCAATAGTTTTTTAATTATGGTGATTAAAATCTTTTTCAAGGACTCAGGTAATCCATTGCCTTGAGGATAGTAGGTTGTTCAATGTCCTAGTACAATGTTGTACTTTTGAAAAAAACTTACTATAGCCATGGATTTGAAAGCTTGGGAATTATCAGTGACTATCTTCCGAGGATAGCTGAATCTCGATAAAATATTATCTTCTAGAAAATTGATCACCACTGCGTCCATTGCATTTCGCATTGGAATGGCCTCCACCCATTTAGTGAAATAGTCATTAGTGGTCAAAATCCACTTATGTTGTGTGCTTGAATGTGGATGTATTTCACTAATGAAATCCAGACCCCATTTTTGAAACAAAGCTTATGTTTTGACTAGGACCAAAGGTAAGGCCGAAAGCTTTTGTTTGCCTGAAAATAGTTGGCAGGGGCTACAAGCTCTAACTTTGGCATTCACACCAGTGCATAATTTCGGCCAATAATATCCAGCTCTCAGGATTTTATAGACCATTTCTCTTCAGGCGTGATGCCCTCCACACACCTCTTCATGAAATTCATTTATAACTCTCTCTATTTCAGATTATACTAAACATCTCAATAAAAATCCTAGAGGATTCTTTCAATATAGTTGGATATCCATGAAACAATACTTTATTGCATGCAACTTCAATATTAGGAAGAGGAAAATGATTTTTCTTGGATCTCGGTTCCAGGTATAGTAACATCAAGTTCATCTATGTCTGGAAAATCTTCATAATCTTGTAGGCGATTTATCCCAAGTGCCCGAAAATTTTATTCGGCTAGTAATTTAGCCAAGCCTTGACCTTTGACAAGTTTGGTCAATTCTACTTCTAGGTCAAATTCCTGAATCTTGGCTAACCATCGCCCTCTTTTTCCATCACTATATGGTTGAACTAATATATCCTTGACAACACTGGTTGGTACATAGGCAATTGTCTTAGAATGGAGTACATAAGTCTTGGAAGCTTTGAGGGCCTTTACCATTGCGTATGCTTGTTTTTCCAATATATCATATTTCAGTTCAACATATCTGAGACTTTTACTAAAAAACTCTTTTGGCTACTTGAAACCTTCATCATTTTTTTGTAAGAGCACGACCGTGATAGTGTGCTCGGAGGCAAATGAGAAAATCAAGAATTATTTCACATAATCTGGGCTAGCCAGCACTGGTGCTTCACCTATAACTTTCTTGATGTGTTCAAATGAAACTTTGGCTTTGGTTGTTCATTTGACCTTGCTATCCTTTTTGAGCATATCTGTAATCAATTTTACAATTTCAGTGAAGTTTGGGATGAATCTTCTTAAAAAAATATTTTTTCCTAAAAATGATTGTATTTCCTTTCTATTCCTAGGAATATTGATAGTATCTATAGCTTCAACCCTTTTTGGGTCAATTTTGATTCCATTTCGAGATACTATGTGGCCCAAGAGTTTACCTTCCTGCATTGCAAAGTGAGATTTCTTGGGATTCAAAGACAAACCAAATTTTTGACATTTATCAAATGTCTGTTTGAGGTGTATCAGGTGCTCTGCGTCAAATTTAGAAAACATGGTTAGATCATCAAGATAAATGACAACAAACTTATCTTTTTCACCAACAAAGGAGATGCCCATAGCTCATTGGAAAGTGGCTCCCGTGTTCATCAAACCGAATGGCATTTTGTCATACATAAAGGTACCCCATGGGGTAGTGAATATGGTTTTTTCTTTGTCATCCTCGTGGAATGCAATTTAATTATAGCCTGAAAATCCATCAATCATATACATTATGTTTTCTCCGACCACTTTTTCTAATACATGATCCATTTTAGGTAATGGATAATTATATTTGATAGATGATCTGTTTAAATTTATGAAATCTACACACAGTTTGATTTCACTTTTTTTCTTCTTGACCGAAACCAAATTAGCTACCCACTCGGAATATCTGAGTGGAACAATGATCTTCACATCTAGGATATTTTTCACTTCCTTTTCTATTGCAAGTAGCAGTATGGGATTTATCTGTCTGAGCTTCTACCCGAAAGGTTTAATGCCCCGCTTTAAGGAAATTTTGTGTTCAATTACAGTGGTGTCATAAGTTCTTAATTCATCATAAGACTAGGAGAAAACATCCTTGTACTGCTTGAGTAACTCATCATATTTTATTTTCATTTCAGGGGGAAGGTATTTATATATCTCTACCATCTTAGGATTTTCCTTAGTGCCTATGTTACAATCTTCAACCTCTTCAGGATGAGGCTGCAAAGTAGACTTTAAGGTAATATCATCATGATCGAATAATATTTCCAAAGGAATCAGACCTCTAGGGATCTGATTATTTTTCAATACCAACATGCGTTGATTAGCGACCTTATCCTGGAACTCCTGGGGATCTTCATCTTCCTACATAATCCAAGCATGGTCATTCTGATTTTCCTTACCAATATGTGTTTCAGAAAATTCGTCCACCATTTCTAGGAATTGCCTGATTTTCTCATCATCTTCGAAGACTTACCATTGTTGAACATTATTTGGTATGGAGGGTCTATGCCTCATTTCTATGTGACACTTTAGTTTGAGGACAGTAGGAGGTACAAACATTGCGGCTGCATTGGCTAATGAATCTTCCTGTTGATTCTCCATTTTGAGAATATGATGGATATTAAATGGTGAGAAACAAATCTCAATCAGATCCCAGGCACAATTTTTGTAGGACCTAAACCTTGGTTTTTTAGATTGGTATTGTTGCTTTATCTATTTCATGATCAATTATGCAAGACCATAAACTATCAGATTTTCAATCTTCAACTTCCTGGCAGCATCTCATCCTAAAATTAGGGCTTCATATTCACATACATTATTTGTATAATTGATGTCCCACTATAATTAGTAAGAAAAGGGAATAATGAACTCATCTCTGGGTGCCACAAACAACACTGTGGCTCCTGCTCCTTCACAAGATGAAGCACCATCGAAATACATTTTCCAAACTCCAACACTATTTACATTTTTATTTGTTTTTTTCTATTTTTTCTTTTTCTATACAATTTTCTTCTATACATTCATCTAAATCATCATCAAGCGATAATATACAGTTTCCTAAACCCTGATCAGCGACATACATAGGGTAATTATTCATATTTTGTGGGTCACTTACAATATATGCCAACCTTGTTTCTCTATACAGGCAAGTGAACTGCCCGCCGAAGATCGGGATTGTAGTGTATGTCATGTCAAGTTGAAGGGATCCTCCGAATTTGGCACCCCAAGACCTGGATAACAACATTCCATACTTTGCAGGGATACCAACAACAACCACATCCATCAGAATACTTTTTACGAGAATTTGTGCAAGATTAACCACTAAATCTTTAATCATACCCATACATTTAACTTTTCTTGAATCAAAAGAATACAAATCTCTGTATGTTCTGGTAATTTTAAGGCCCAATTTTTCCATAATATCTTTGGGAATCACATTGTGCGAAGCTCCCGAATCTAACATACAGTTATGGAGAAGATGATCATGCACATTCAGCGTGATGTAGAAAGGAGCGACATAATCTCTGGCATTTTCAAAATGTGGACCAAACATTATAGTTGTTTTATCATCTTCTAAATTTATAACATTTGCCTGACTTCAATATCTGAAAAAATTATCATTTTGGCAATCTTTTTTCTACATGTAGGGTTTTTTTACAGTTCATCCAGAGGTACATGGATCTTGATTTTATTAATATCATTTTCTAGATTGAAACTCCCCATTGTCTTTTCGGCTTCTCTGGTTAGGATCTCTATCTCCCTTTTTTCTGTTTTATTAGTTTGTGTTTCTTTTGTTTCGACTATCTTTGTTTTGACAGTTGGAATTTCCACTGATTTTGTCTTGGTAGTATGTATTTCAACTACTTTTGTCTTGGAAGTCTGTGTTTCAACTACTAATTGAGCTTCCTCACTCTCTTTACTTCTCATCAAGATCTTCTTTGGTTGGGAAGTTGTGACATTTCTATCTCTAGGCCTCAAATTATACTTATGTTGAAGCTCGACCACTATATTGTCGACGATTCCTTGATAAGCAGAATATTTTGTAATATTTATGTTATCATCATTAAACAAGTATTATGTGCCTAAAGACCTTTCATAGTCTTGCCTTGTTAAATGAGGTTCTTGGTCATCATTGCTAAGATTATTCATGTCTTCCTCTAACTCCTCAAAGTTTTGCATGTCATCTCCTCCTATAAAATTTCCATTCTTAAAGGGGGTTTGAATATTTTGATATTCATTTTTGATATGTCTTTGTTGCGCTTGAGGGTTAGGATTTCTTCTTAAATATTTTCTAGTGAACTGATCTATTTAGATTGGTCCAGTTCCATCCTCAAGATTTTGTTTGATAATTCTTTAATTATTTTTTCCATGTCATCCATTTTGTCTTCCGCTGACCTTCCAGATTTGGAAGGTCCTGCTTGTTATTTGAATCATCTGGTTTCTTTATTTCCCGTTTCATCTTTAGCTTTCAATTTTCTCAATGGCATCATATTTGATTCGATTTCTATAGAATCGTCCTGCATTCTTGTGAGGTCTGTAGATCTCCTTTCCCTCAACAGTAAGGAAAAGTTAGGATTGAAAGCCCCGACGAAAGTCACCTTTGCTGCAGGTTGGGAAGGTTTAACCTTAGCTGGAATTTTGTTATACAATTTATTAAATCTTAGAGTGAATTCGAGAACTGTTTCTAAATTTTTCTTTATTAAAGCTCTGAACTCGGTTAAATAATAAAGTTGATCCTTCCTCTCTCCGCATTATCTGAGAAAGGAATTTTCTAACTCATCATATGTTCTTATAGAACCTGCTGGTAGCCCTCGGAACCAAGTTCTCACCTTCCCTTCGAAATTTTGAACTAGAAGTCTTGAATAAACATCCTCGTGCTTAAGGCCAAGGATATCGGTAAATTGATCGAAAAAAATTATGTGTTCAGTGGTCATTAAGTCTCCCTCTCCTATGAACCTTGGTAGGTTTTTCATATAGTTTTCGGGTAAATCATGGAGGGGAACTAGGAGGAATAAAGGACCATACCTAAAAACTACTTTAGCAAATATTATAGGAGTTGGAGGTGGTCCTTGATCGCCTCCTCCTCCCCCTCTAGTACCCAATCCTCCTCCACCTCCGCCACCTCTGGCACCACCTCCTCTGACAACATCCATTGATAATCTAGGGGATGAAACTTGGAAATTATAGAGAGGATTATCAAAGATGTGTAGTGACCTTTCGGCTACTTAGGGATGAAGAGAAAGAAGTTCTGGGAACTGATCGTCAGGAGACAGAAAGTTGAAAAAGGGGGGAAAAGAGATATGAGGACTAGGTTCTTCAGACTTGTAGGATATATACATGAGAGATCCAATAGGAGTTGAATCAGAGTGTAAGATATATTATCCTAAACTTCAGGAAGTTGGAAAATTTATTTCGAGGACTGATGGAATATCATTCAAAGCAGGTATCGAGATGGGTCTTTTGACTTTATTAGTAAAGGAGGAAATTGAATCGGTTTCAGTCTTTATCTCGGGTAAAACCAACTGGGGGTTTATGATTTCGACTTCAACTCTATCAGCCGATGTTTCTCCGAAATGGATTTGGGTGGAACCTTCTTGCAAAGTTAACTATTCAGATGGAACCTTAGCATTAGAATGTGTGGGTTTGGGTTGATAAACCTTACTTGTGGAAGTAGTGGTATTATTAAGGTATCCCCTTGGTTTTAAAAAAAATTCAGGGTCGGATATAGGCGTGGTCTACTTATCGTCAAGGTTTTTTCTGGTATTCATTCGACTGAATGTCAGTTTATTAGTGGTGGAGTCACCAAGTGAAAATTAAAAATATCCTTAATACTATATTCTATCTTTGTTCACTATCAAATAAAGAAACTTACCATGTCGTTCTCCCAGGGAAAAATAACTTCATTTCTCTGTCCCCGGCAACAACACGAAAAAGATGTTGTTCATGATATTAAACTTAAGGCTCAAAGCATAATGTCAGGCATCAGGAATTAAGGAATGATTTGTTTTAAGAGTGATTTTTATTTCTGTTAGTTATGTAAGAATTTAAATCCTCAAATGAAATTAATAGTTGAACAGAACAAGGGTCGTGTTTCATAGTCTGAGCCATTAATCAAATTGACTAGTGATGAAGAAAGTTACAAAACTATTAAACAAGATAAGGAATAAATGAAAGAATAATATTACCTTGTTTATAGTAGAAGAAAGAGTGAAACGCACCCTTGAAAGGATATATGATATAGTGATCCAAGTAGCTTGCAGGTCTTGTATTTGTTGATAGAAAATACAAAGGAAAAATTGTTGGCTTATCAGATAACTAGATGAAATATGATCACATTAGATGTTGTACTAAATTGGAGTCATTCACTTATCGAGGAGTAACATAAAGAAAACTGGAAATCTGAAATACGAGAAGAGCACATAACTCAAACAACACAAAATTTGGAATCCATGTATGCGCTTGTATTAATACTCACAAAGGATGAGTTTTCTTAGTTACAATACGACAAGAAGCAACCTTTGTTCATTCTTATAAATTAATATTTATACAAAAGGTTCTCAACCCTAAATGATTGGAATTATCCTTATTTATAAAATAGTAAAGATTACAAAAAGTGAAATCTGAAGCGCTTCACTTGCATCTCTTTTGTCTTTTCGTCATGCTGGCAAAAGCGTTTTTCTTTCCTGTTGTCCAGCTTGAAAATAGATAATCTCTAATCACGATCTGTACAAATGATGTGTACAAACTACCGCATTGGTTTTTGGAGATGCTTCTTTTTCCTTGTTTGATACACTCAACACATTTTCTCACAAATTGCGCTACCAGCCTGGAGGGTTCTGTAAAGTCATTTGCTTCAAAAACATATAATTTATTTTCTAATTTAGGAAATCTGTCTTACATTCTTTTGTCCTCTGAAATTATGGATTGTAGTTGCACATTAGGCTTCACGAGCCATCTATCTATCTTATTAATATCAATATGTTTTAATAGCAAGATTTCAGCCTGAGCCTCTTCCATGTTTGTCTTGATATTAAGTTGATGCTTGGCTATATCAACTTGTCCCAGTATTTCAGAGCTATCATCTTTTCCAAGGCCTAATGATTCTTTGTTGACTAATTAAAAAGGTTCTTCACAAGCCTCTTTGACTTCTTTAGCCATATTTTTACCTTTGGCTATATTGGCTTCCCAGGTCTTGAGTATTATATCGCCTCTGGCTTGTTCTGAAACAGACAACCTAGAAACCACAAACACTCCTTCTCTAGCCGACAACACAACTGCTTCCTGGAAAGTGACCCGAGTAGCAATAGCTTCTCTTTATCTTAAACAAATGTTATCTAAGGATTGATTTACCACCTAAAAATGATTTTGGATAGATTCCACCTTGTTTGAAAAGGATTTGTTGAACTAATTCTAGTTCCTTATGTACCTCTAGATCTTGGGTTTGGAAAGTTGATATATCCACTACCGCTTTTTTGGTTAATCTTACCTTCGCTTGCAGTTGTCTGACTAATTCATTACTTGTCTGTGACTTTTTCTACATCTCGTCAAGATTGGATTTGAGTTGCTAAACTTCCTTGTCGATATCACCCCTGACATTCTTCTCCATCGTCTTCATTTGATTTTGCAATTTTCCTATCAGCATATCTTTCTTCTTCAACTTCTCCTTTAGCCTGCTCACTGAAAACTGGTTTGTTGTTGCGAAAGATCCCAGCGAGCGTGTGACCTCTGTAGCGAAGTCTTATTCTTATAGGGCCTTTCCCTCTAATAGAACCCTGTGTATTCTAACAGTTGCGCCCTCCTTCTGATGTGTTTCTCTCTTTACCACAACCCTTCTCTTCTTACTGAAGAAGAATTCTGAAGGAGGCATATCTGCTGCTGAAATAGGTGTAAGGTCTCCTATGAATACAACTTCATCCATTGGGTTCCCTCTACTGAACTGTAGAGGTGTGGAATATTTGATAGGACTACCTATCTCAGTGGATGTCTTCTTCTCGACTATGTCAATTGTTGGTGTACCTGATGTGGACTGTGGATTTTCTTTTGCCTTCTCTATCAAGGTCTCAGTTTCATCCAAATTTTCTCGAGCATCCTCTCCACTAGAGCTCCATGTTTCTAACCCTTGGGTCTTCGTTTGATGTGTGGCTGGAGGTGTTGGGATTCCCCCTTACAATACTTTGGGGAGGCCATTTCTTTGATGTTTCTGGAAATTATAAAATTCGGCCATTTTATCTAGTGTCAGAGCTTGAATTCGATCCAAAACCTATTGATAGGACCTCGCTCCTCGGAATATTTCATCTTGAGGATAATCCTCATGTTCATATATTTTTATATTGTAGTTGGCCATGTGGTTACCTAAGATCTTCTACAGATCGTGCTTCTTAAATTCAATATCGACCAACTTGATTTCTTCCAGGGCCACGACTTCTACTTTCGAATGGCCGAAGTACAGTAGAGAAAATGTACCAATTTGCATAGGAAAAATGGGCCATACCTTCTTTTGTACTGCTTTGAGCTCCTTGATAATTCCCCCATGCACAGTCTAATGTGCTGCCTCATAACACACCAAGCAGTCTGGTAAAAATAGAGGCAAAGCATGTGGAGGAACCAAACAGCCAAAAACCCTAATGTAGGAGAAATGATTCTCGATGTACCAGTCTACTATATTTCCCAGATTGGTAACAATTTTATCAGAAATTATGGGAGGTGGGCAACCATATATAGTAGTGTGCATTGGCACCACCACCCATTTGCAGATTTCATAAAAGAAATCTTTCGCCTTGTCTTCCCAAATCTTCAAATGATAAATATGAATGGTTTCAGCACTACTTGGGGTCCAAATCCAACCCATCAGTGGAAAATGTGTCATAAGATAGACGACATCCACAATATAAGCCGACATGAAAAATTGGATCGGTTTCCCCTTGGCTCTTAGTGACTGATATCTTGCAATATTTTTAACCAAACTATCTGACAATATCTTGTCCCAATCAAAATAATACCCCTCTGCTACTGAGTGCATAATAGGTACCCATGGTAAAGAGAAATGGGTTGTATTTTCCTTCCCATAGAGTCTACACATCATCATTGTTATGTACATTATGTAAGGTTCTAGTGTGGAAAATGGGTATATACCATGGGAATCGACTCTAAACTTCTCGAGGTGAGAGTACTAGTCTTTAATTAAACCAGAAAGGTTTTTTTCGTATTGGTCACATTCCTTCTTGTTAAAATGATAGGAAACTGGCATTGTAAGAGAAATTGGATACTGGAGACAATTTGTACATCGCCTATAGATGTTTTAGCCTGAAGGACCCAACTGTGACCTTTTGTGAATTGAAAATGGTTCTGGTAGGGATATCCACATTCTCCAACACCCAACTGATCATATCATTGTAGGGAAAGAGCCTAGTTCTCATCATTATCTTATGTAGTTCTGACTGGACAACAATTTTGTATTTGGTAGCTAGGTCCTCCGTCTCACCATCACCTGAGTCATCCGGACAATTGACCAATTCATACTGCAAAATATTGAACACTTGCGTCCAAGATTTAACTGCGTCTATGCTTCAGGGCAAGGTGTCGGAAAGGATATCTGTGTTCTGGATCAATCCTTCACTAGGCACTTTAGTTGCTTTTCGAGGAGCCATGATATCAGGTTCCAAAGATCTGTTATTTGTCACAGGAAATGCACAAATTTTATTACCTTGAAAACTTACTTCTTAGTGAAAACGCACAATGAAATCTGAAATTCAATATCCTTTTCCTTTAATTGCGTCCATCTGCCAATACTTCTGTTGACAAAGAATTTACTTTTATTTAATGAATAAGATTTTAGCGGTGGTCTAGGATCTCACTTGGAATGATTGTCATAAATCAACTATTAATGTCATTAATTTTTTGGAAAAGCATAGATGAAATTTGAATTTATCCGAGTCATTAATTAGTGAAGGATTAATTACATGATAATCATTGTTAATGCGTTAGTTAATCACACTTATTGTTAAGAAAATTTTGCGACTTCGAATATCGGGATATCTTATGACATTTCAAGGTATAACCCCCAAAATGTGAAATCGTGATGTGATTAATTAAATTTAATCATGTTTAAACCCTTTAGATAATCGTGATCAACCTAAGACATCTTCACGATTTCAGCTATTGGGACTTTGAAAGTCTTTCGAGGCAGGATCTTCGAAACACGAAATTGTGATATGATTAATTAATCGTTAATCATTTATTATTATTAATTAATCTGGTTTAATGCTTTAAGACAATTTCGTGACTTCGACTATCGGGAATTTGATATTCGTTGCATGCAGGATTCCCGAAACGCAAAATCGTGACATGATCAATTAATTGTTAATCATTCTTAATCCTTAATTAGTCTAGTTTAGAACTTAAGACGATTTCGCTATTTCGGCTATAGGGAATTTGGAATTGTTGTATGTTGAAATGTATGCATTGTGAAACTCTGAAACCTGATTTCTTGAATGTAGTCTTTTAGTTATTTGACTCATTAACGAGTAGGAAGCTCCATAATTCTTAAGATATTAGGATTGTTTGATTTAATGGGATACTTCATCGACGGTGAGGATTAATCACTCACTGTTTTTATTGAAATGAGAATCAAATCTATTAAAGTCTAATTTTTTATAAATATATATGTGTTCCAACACAATAAAACAAAATGACACATGATGTCTCCATAGACCATACACAGTAAAAATCCAAGTCTTAGTCATCAATTTTCCAAATTGTAATGATCTTGATCGGGACAAATTAAACACACAACAACCACCATGTTCAATTGATACCATGTTGTAGGAACAAACTGACCATTTCATAATGAAAAGAGGCATCCCTGTGACTGTACACTACCATTTACTCCCAATCAATCAATTTACTCAACAACGAGATAAGTTATCTATGCAACTGTCACAACAAAAGGAGGTAGCGACTGTATACCAATTCTCATTTCCAAGGACAACTTTCCAATAACCCGATCAAATAGAGGCGAGACAATCATCAAAGCCATTGTCAAAACCACCCAACCAACTTATGAAATTCAAAACGATACCTGACAAGAGTGTGACTGGTTGGGTTTATCAAAAATGTGCTTTGTAACCATGAAAAAAATAATCAAGGGTTCGCTCAGTCACCAAAACACAGAGAGACTAGAGGTCGACCATATCAACAGTAGGTGGGAAAAATTTGAAACAAGCACAGTGGAACCAAAAGATTTTATAACTCTTAGCTTGTAAAATAGTGTGATAGTTCAACACTAGGTAGGGTAAGAAACGATGCAGAGGAGTAGATATTTCTCACTAGACAGTAACCAATACCAACAATGCACAGAGGCATAACCCTCACACTTTCCTCAATAGTCGAACCAAATTATACAATGTTGATGGAAGTGCAGACCCCAGGTATTACCAACAACCCTAAATCATACTTCTTAGAATAATGACCACCCCATAACCAACTGTGTTGATGCCAATACCACAAAATGAGCCCACAACCAGGTGAAAAACCCACGAACATGGCTCTGGAGGATACACAGTGACCAAAAGGTAGTTTGAAACATACACAACAACCCCATAGAAACCTAATACAACTGGATATGGTTACCATAACTGTGAGGAGGCGGCCAACAAGTCTAAACAGAGTGAAACCCTCCAAAAAAAAACCATAACTAATAAAAACAACAAAGAGACATCACAATTTCCAACACACAGAACAACCAACAAAATCACAACTTCAACCATCAAATTTTACATTTGCAAACGAATAACCATATAGTCATTCCAGAGAAAATACCCACGCGTTTACATAGTTGCAAATCTCAGGAAAACACAAATCAACACATTACAGAGCCATCGTTTGTTTCATATACAGATCGAATTCATGGATGGGCGAAAAAAACCATACATGTAACCAATTTATTTAAAAAAAAAGGGCAAGCTGGTTGAGCAGTTCCTTCCGAGCCTGAATCTTGGAGCTTGACCACAGCAAAACCAAATGAACAATAACCACCCTAGGGTGACGACCCAGTGGGAGAAGTATGGAGTGATGTGTATTTACTGCACGTCAATTCTATCATTCATGCTATTCAATTTCCTAGTACATGCCAGCCAACCAAAACCATACCATTAATCCCATGCCATTAATTCCATGCATCAAAACTTGCACATATTGCTTGCCGATTGCGCCACCCCAATCCATATTAACCATTTCCAAAACCATACCATAACATATATCAAATGTGCCCAATATAACTCAATATAAATCATATATCCACTAACCATTGCTAGTCAGGAATAACACTAATTCCTTTTTATTTCATTTGCACATAGCATAGCATAGTTTAGTATAGTTTCTCTTCTTGGATTTTTTTTATAATTCTCTTTCCATTGCTCTTGTTTCTTGTTTTTACTAACATGTGTCTTGTGCAGGTGTAGCAGGTAATGAATCATGGAGACAATATAAAATGCAATAACAATAAATATAAGCCATTCATAACATGGAATTTAGAGCTTAGAATAACGGAACCAACACATAAAATGCATTATCCATCTTCCATTTTGTCACAAACAAAACCAAGACTACATCATCCATCATATAGAACCCTGTAAGCAACATCCAAACAAAAACATAAAAAGTGTGATAAGACTATCTCTGAGCCTCCAGTCTACAAGGGGGTCCCACCTACTAGTATTATATATCATTAGCATAGTTTAAATAATAGGCTTTAGCAATACTTTGTGGGAGAAATCCTCGTTTCAATTTTAATCATCAACAACATCATTTGATTACAGGTCATTGAGGTATACCGTTAACAAATGCGAGATAACCTACCAATGATGAAAGTATGTATCAAGGCACTGAGTACATTCTTAAAAGTGTGAATAAAGGATTCATGGTTGAACACTTGAAGAATCCATCGATCATGAGACATTGATGTATTCCAAATTGTCGATGGCGAGAGAACCTGGCACTAATGACTACAAGCCTCAAGGTACTCATAGGACTCTAGATATTGTTTCCGGAATAGATGAGCTGAAGTAGATGGAAGGAGACCCATTGCAAGGAGAGAATTAAGGCATCTCTTATCATTCAACATGAGGTACAAAGAAAGAGCTTCATGATTTGGAGGAAATCGAATGAAGAACATGTTCACAAACCAACAAACTTGTGCATATTTTGTGTGTGCCAAGTGCAATAGGTACACGAAAAATACTCTCTAAATAGAATGCAATGAAGAAAACTACTAACAAAGGTGAGGAAACCACCAATAAGGCTAATGGAATTCAATACATTGCATGAATCCCAATGTATGAATAGATTTATTGTCATCGAACACAAGGGAAACCACCTAGTCAACGACCAATAATGAAATGTCGACTACTGGGCTCAAGGTTACCTACCAATGATGAAAGTAGGACCAGGGTGTGTGATAGGACTACATCATGATGATAACTCCCTCCTGCTCTCCTGGGGATCCCATGACCTCCCGGTCTTGGATCTTCAACTCTTTGAACCAAACTAGTTCTTCGGGCCTTCAACAGACCCTAAGTAATATATACACTCACACAGGTCCCCTTGATGTCGCGTGTAAGTTCATACTACTTATAACTCCGCTCTTTGATGCTTTGCGACACTGGTTCATGAGTACTAGTCTTGTTCTAGGCTCATTCTTCACTATGTGACCACGGGCTATGACCTCGAACCAACCCTTCACCACTTCGGGCTCCGACAATACTGCAATCTTATCCCTTAGTTCCTTCCAAAACAACTTCCTCTAAACTCACGGGTCTTTGCCAAGTGTCTCCTTATATCTAATGGTCCAACTAAGTTTCAAGTTTTGTGACTTCAAGAAACTTTATTCGCTCCACATTTTCTCTCTAACCCCCAAACTTCTTAATCTTCTGCCACATGTCTCCTTGCATCCAATGGTCGATATTCACTTTTCAACTTCGCGACTTCGACGATCCCACCTTTCAATGCTGTGAAGTGTCCCAAAATTCGACCTCCAAAATACTTCATGCCTAACCCTCATGCAACTCTTCCTAGATTTGTTGGTCTGGAATGATTCCAATCCCTCCTGGATGGACCTCGCTTCACTAAATTTGGGGGAAAACTCAAAGGAATCTTTCCTTAGAATATTTCTCGTCATTCTTCCTCCTGAGCTTCTTCTTCCTTGAACCTTTTCTCCCTTTAGATACTCCTTTTGACACTTCATCAAACTTCAGTCTGTGCATGCCTTGAAACAGGTTCTCCTATGCAATCTTACCTCTCTGTTGACAAATCCAGCTACTCCTCTCGAGCTTGTGAGTCAACCTCAGTCACACACTCCTTGCGGATAAACTTCTTGGAAACTACCTCCCCAGATATTTCTGAGTCAGAATGGACTCTATCATGCACACCTTGTAGACCCTATGCACTCCTTCACACATAAGTTCACGTTATCCCTTCTGAGATGTGATTTGAGATAGACCCTGTCAACACACTCCTTGTGGACACTATGCACAATTTCACTTGCTCGTAGAAGAGAAATGATTGAAACTTGTTTAAAACCTCACAGATTCATACATTTATCCATGTAAATGTATGCATAAATACAAGAAAAAGAAATAATAGAGAATTCCAAACATACAGGAAATCTACCATTCATTCATTCAGATAGACGCATCAACACCATACATTTGGGACAATGTTCCTCTGTTATATTCATTCAACTGAAATTTACATATGTTCATACACTATTATCAGTAGCTCTTAGCTCTTGGCTACAATGGCAATAACCTCTAATAATTATAATGTCAACGACAAATTAAACAACTCTTCAACAACTAGAGAGCCAACAACCTCTACTTGGAAACAACACCAAGCTTTATACAAGAGGGATCTTAGAGTTCTTCCCTCCAATGATTCTAAATCTATCTTATCAAATTAAAAGCTATAAACTAATAACATTTATTACAATAAATATTTGTGACAAACAGATCAGATCGAACACATCAAATCTGTACTTCACTTACCTACATTAAAATAAATACATTCACAGATGTCTTCACAAACTTATCCAACTCTACATCATTTAAAGATGTTCTTTAAATATTTGTGTGATACACATTCTTCGAAATTCAAATTTCTTCAAAATGTGCACTAGTGTGCCTATGATCTAGGTGGATATCGGTGCCCACCCACCTTTTCCAACTGGCTCAAAATAGTTTTCTAGCAATTTTGGCAATTTACTATTTTTAGCAGTTTTAACTTATGTGCCTTTTTGAGGGCCTAAATGAAGGTTTTTAGGGATATACCTTCTCAATGATAGATAAAGGAATATTGAACCCCCAAATTGAATCTCCTCGATGATATCTTTCCAAAAGGCTATCATACGCCTAAAACGTAGATCGTATGCAAAAGTTACGACCCCGAGAAGTTGATGTACTAACTTACCCAGACGTGGCCCACATGATTTGTGGCACTTCATCTCCTAGGGTTAGGTTTTTGGATGTCTAGGGTTTTGGGAATTCTTGATTATTGTAAAAAGGCCTTCAGAGCCTCATTGTAATCATCTTCTTGCGAATGAGTGCAACCTTCACATCTCTTCTCAGAGATAAGCCGCCACCATTCCAACAAGATTGTTTTCGCTGCATTTTATAGTTTTAGCTTATTTCCTTATTGAATAGAAAACCAGTTTTACTGTATCTCTGCTATTTTGTGTTAAGCGCATGTTAATAATCTGTAGTCATTTTGTTCTGCTCATAAAATCCAGATCAACCTAGCTTTCCTTTGCTTGTGCTTCGCTGGCGATGCTCCTGCATCATACTCCCCTAGCTGAAACATTCATGGACTCCTGTCCATGAGCTCCTGCACTGAGCTTCCATGCTTCTGGATATCTGCTTCATTTACCCAACTGGAAGCTTATATTGGTCATCCTTTCCACTTTACCAAACATTCAAAATATGTTTTACCTATGGTCTTCTTACCAATTCGTCGATCTATGATCTGCTCCATCTACGACTTCTCTACTATAGGCATTTGTTTCTCCCACTGGATCTCTTTATGTTCTTAGGATCCTATGGCTCCATCTCCCCTATAAGGATACAGTTATGCAATGTCAAATATGGTTGATATACCCACATCTTCTAGCAGCTCTATTTCATAAGTATTCTCGCCAAATTTTCTTAGGATTTTGCACAGTCCTATATTCTTCAACTTTATCTCATTATATGTTCCTATGGTGAACCTCTCCTTCCTAAGATGTTCTAGAACTTGATATATGTTGGACACACCTACCACACTTAGAGGGGGGGGGTGAATGAGTGTGGGGATCTTTTTCTCAAAACTTACCACTTACACAAAAAATCCTTAGTTAATATTCAACATTTGTTCATTACTCATTGCTTTCATTTATAATTAGTTAGATGTGAATACATATCAACAACATATATCAGCAACATATCATTAACAAATCGTCTGCACAAGGAACACAAAGAACACAAGATGTATCTACAATTTTTCTTTTTATTATGGACTTCAATCTAGGGGTTTTTCAACAACAACTGAATAGAGTACAACTCTACAAGAGCACCAAATCTATATGCAAGACTCAACTTACATTCTCAACACCAACTGAGATGAGGAAACAATCTTCAACGGATATCAATCTGTCAACATAAACAAGTGCATCAACCATGCACCAACCTGTGCCAAACAACCTGTAATCAACATGTACCATAAACAAGTGCATCCAACCATGTACCAAGTATATACCAATCATGTGTCAACTACTCATCAACAA
>ML786530.1:162640-176209 GCA_009831015.1 Picea engelmannii | reverse complement strand
CTTTGACTTGTTCTTCAATGGAACATATCCACCGATGGTTGCCTTCCAAATAGTTGCTCCCATTGTCTTCAAATATAATCTCATCTCTATTCTCCAAGTGGAATAGTTTTCCTCATCAAGGATTGGAACTTCATCATCCATTTATGTGTCTATGGATCTCCTTCAATATTGTTAAGGCTTGTAGTGAAGGCCCGCTCTGATACCAATTGTTGGACACACCTACCACACTTAGAGGGGGGGGGTGAATGAGTGTGGGGATCTTTTTCCCAAAACTTCCTTCTTACAAAAAAACTCCTTAGTTAACATTCAATATTTTATCATTACTCATTGCTGTCATTTATAATCAGTTAGATGTGAATACATATCAGCAACATATCATCAACAAATCATCTCCACAAGGAACACAAAGAACACAAGATGTATGTACAATTTTTCTTTTTATTATGGACTTCAATCCAAGGGTTTTTCAGCAACAACTGAATAGAGTACAACTCTACAAGAGCACCAGATCTATATACAAGACTCATCTTACATTATCAGCACCAAATGAGATGAGGAAACAATACTCAACATATATCAATCTGTCAACATAAACAAGTGCATCAACCATGCACCAACCTGTGCCAAACAACCTGTAATCAACATGTACCATAAACAAGTGCATCCAACCATGTACCAAGTATATACGAATCATGTGTCAACTACTCATCAACAATGACTCGTTAATATGTACCAACATCATCAACTATACACCTCATGTATGTGCCAACTCATCAACTGCTTGTCTCAACCATGACTAGTTTTGGATTAGTCAACAACCCCAACTTGAAATAATCATAAATTTGAACCTGTAATGAATAAAGATATGAAAATGATACACAATTTTCTTTAGTGTGTTTTATGCAATTCCTCTGGGTGGTACTACTTGGAACCTCTCATAAAAGGTGTTATAGAAAAAATGGCATACCTTGCTGAATTCTATCTTATTCTAGAGAGTGACCTAGTAGAGAGTGTCCCGCACAAAATATTCATTGAATTGATCTAAAACTATTAAAAAAAATACTACATCCTATACCCTAACCAACACATTTGGTCTCACTGAATTTGGATCTGTTATGAATAAGGTATGACATTTTAACCCGAAACGCGTGTTTTTGACTAGTTTGAGGACTAGCCACAAACCATATTTTCCACGGAATGTAACTCCCAAAATACAACGACCCACAAGATGAATTTTTTACGATAGATACTTGGGTAGGTTTTCTCAATGGAATGAAAATTTCATGGTATGAATCATTATAGAAAAAATGTTGTAGCGAAAATGGTGAAATGACCTGTAAATAACATACCTTAGAAAGCACCATCAAAAGAATCTATTCTTCCTTGCATTTCGGCCTCCTTTTCTTCACCTTTCCTCAGAATTTTAGCTTAGATATCCTTGGTTACCTCAGACACATATAGATATTCAATATTCTCAAGTGTGTTTTAAAATGAGAGATCCTTGCCTCTTATTTATACTCTCCAAGTAGCTTCCTTAAAAACATCTTCTAGGTCACTTGGCCCCACTTTCCTTATTTTAGGGTTAACCCACTTCTAATTTCTCCATTAAATTTATTAATTAAATAATTTATTTTGTATTCACTTTGAATTATAGTACAATCATCACTTCACTTTATTATTTACCTTTTAAAAACCCTTAAACCACTTTGACTACTTTGACCTTTTGGGGCTTCTAGATGACATGTGGGGGTCCTCCAACTTCGTAAGGCCATAACTCTCAAACCATGAGGATTTATGTGACGTTATACATACCACCAGAAATGGCATGAAATGTACTATCCATATAGAATATCATTGTCTAAAAATATATCATAACTCATACCATTACCCATCAAACAAACTTGGGTCCATTACCCAAACCTGGGGTCTCCAACTTCTCATGGCCATAACTCTCTAACCGTGAAGAGTTATGTGACGTTCCACATACCACCAGAAATGGCATGACTAGAACTATACATCTAGGATATTTTCCCTAAAAAAATCAATTTTCTTCATCTCATTATTCCACATACAATCATGGGTCCTCCAACCATTCTTCTAGGATAAATCAATCCGCAAAGCGTCTTCCCATGAGGGATTTCACCATAAGGGAACCACTTTGGAGTTCATCCATTTGTGCACCTTATCAATCCTGATAAGACAATAATGAGAGCATGGTTCCTCCAACCATTCTTCTAGGACAACTGAATCCACAAAGCATATTCCCGTGAGGGATTTTACCATAAGGGGACCATTTTGGAGTTCATCCATTTGTGCACCTTATCAATCCTGATAAGACAATAATGAGAGCATGGTTCCTCCAACCATTCTTCTAGGACAACTGAATCCGCAAAGCATATTCCCGTGAGGGATTTTACCATAAGGGGACCACTTTGGAGTTCATCCATTTGTGCACCTTATCAATCATGATAAGACAATAATGAGTCATCTATACATTTTTCTAAAAATGCATCATATACCAATGAAACCACAATGATCCATCTTCATCATGTATCAATGACAACTCATTGATCCATCTTCATCACATCAATGAAAACTCATTGATCCATCTTCAGCTATGCATTCTCATCAAGGAAAATACATATTATATTACATCAATCATCAATCAATCAATCCTTTGACATCAATCAATCACTTGACATCAATCAATCAAACCATTGACATCAATGACAACATGATCCAACAATCTCAAACTTCAAATTCAAGTTTCCTCCTGTGTTGATCAACTCTACGTTTGTATTCATTGTTGCTCTTCTTCAACTGCTCCTTGATTTGATTATGAAGTTCTTGTATTTCTGCAGTGAAGTCTTCGTCTCCAGCGCTCCTAAATTCACACTGATTCAGATCTCTTAATTCCAACACTCCCCTCAGATTCATTCCATACACTATTTGAAATGGGCTCTTTCTGGTACTTCTGTTCACTGATTCGTTGTATGCAAACTCTACTTGTGCTATAATCTGATCCCACTGGCTATGATGTTCAGTGACTAAAATCCTCAGAAAATCCCCTAAACTTTGATTCACTACCTCAGTCTGTCCATCTGCTTGAGGGTGATATGTAGAACTAAAGGATAGTTTTGTCCCCAAATTCTTCCACAATGTTCTCGAAAAATGACCAACAAATTTGGTATCCATGTCTGAAACAATACTCCTAGACAATCCATGGAGTCTCACAACTTCTTTGAAAAACATGTTAGCAACATGTGTTGCATCACTAGTCTTCTGGCATGGGATAAAGTGTGCCATCTATGAAAATATTTCCACTACTACAAATATGGAATCACTTCCTCTTTGTGTTGATATTATGGTAGCTACGGGAGGTATTTACCTTCACGTGTAAACCTGACGAGAATAGAATATTCTGCAAAGCAAGAAGAAACCCTAATGAGTTGGATAATAACCCTAGAAGAAAATTCCTCTCAAGAGGATAACTTGTATTAGGTTATTATCCTCCAAGAGAAGAAGTCAGATAGAAAAAATATTATATACTAAAGAATTAGTACCTAGAATGAGAAGTCGGCCCTAGCAGTCTGCTAGATTTAGTATAAATACAAGAGGCCAGTCTTCATTCTGGACAGTATTCTCATAACTGCAGAGCACACTTGTGTGCACTGCAGTTGGATAGTTTTGTGCACAAGTTTGGAGGAGAGTTTTCATTGTAGCTAGCAGATTTTGTTTTGTCTTGGACTATCTCTTGGTTATGGTTTGGACTATATGATCAACTCTTGTTTGGTGCCTTATCCTTGGAGAAAGGTGTGCTACCCTTTGTTTGGATATCTAGCCTAGGGTTTGCTTCCAGAATGATTCTCTGTCAAGGTTAAGGTGCTCTGAGGGTGGCTTCGGCCTATGGTTGGGTGACAATAGTGATATTGTCTATGGTAAAATGAGCACAATCCATCAAATTCTAACACTTTGTGTCCTTGGAAATCCTAACTCAAAATCCATGCTTATTGCATCCCAAGGCCTCTCTGGAATAGGAAATGGTTGATACAACCTAGTATTTTGATTCTTTCCCTTTGCATACTGGAAAATGTTACACTTGTTCACAATTTTCTTCACATCTTCTCTCATACCTTGCCAATAATATGAATCGTTCAGTTGTGTAAACATCTTGTCATGGACTTCAACAAATTCTCCCTCATCGAACACTTTGGTATGCATAACCGAAATCCTTTGAACAACAACCCATACTGAATCAAATATTAGACCCACTGGCTTCTGTCTCTGAGAACAAGATTCACACATGCTTCATATGCCTCGAAATCTGGATCACTATGATACATTTCCTTAAGATGGTCATACCCCAAGGTCTTTACTTGAAATTTATGCAGAATTAGACATCTCCTTCTCAACACATCAACAACCTTGTTAACATAACCAGAAATATGTTTAATGACAAAAGTGAAATTTTGCATAAACTCTATCCGTTTGTCATGTCTCTGGTTTAACTTCTCTTGTCTGATTATGAATTGTAAAGCTTGATTATCGCTATACAAAGAAAACTCCTTCGGAATGAGATAGTGCCTCCATTTATTTAAGGCTTGAATTATGGCATAGAACTCTTTATCATATGTGGATTACTTCCTTTTGGCAGCGTTCAACTTCTCACTGAAATATGCAACAGGCATATTATCTTGGCTTAATACCACTCCAATTGCAACTCCACTTGCATCACATCTCACCTAAAATGTCTTTCCGAAATCTGGTAATACTAGAATTGGTTGTTCTGTTATCTTCTCCTTCAATATGTTATAGCTCTTCTTAGCTTCCTCTATCCATTTGAAATACTTGTGTATTTTAGTCACTTTTTACATCATTTGTGCGCCAATCTCACTGAAATTTCTGATAAAATTTCAGTGAAAACTTGTCAATCCATGGAAGCTTCTTACCTCAAATATACTCCTTGGTGATAGCCATTCTCTAATTTATTTCACCTTCTCGGGATCCATATTCAATCCATTCGAAGAGATCAAAAAACCCAAATAAATGAGTTATGTCTTCATGAAAGAGGGTTTCTTTAAATTTATCAACAACTTCTCCCGTTGTAACCTCTTCATCACTAATGTTAAGTTCCTCAGATGCTCCTCTTCATTTTTACTAAAGAACAATATATCATCCAGATATACAATCACTAACTTGCCAATAAAATCTTTCAACACTTCATTCATCAATCTCATAAAAGTACTCAGGGCATTTGTTAAGCTAAATGGCATAACAATCCATTCATACAATACCTCATTTGTCTTGAAGGTTGTCTTCCACTCGTCACCTTCTCTCATCCTTATCTGGTGATATCCACTTTTCAAATCTATTTTTTTTAAAAGTTTGTTCCACTCAAGCAATCCATCAAATCATCCATCCTCAGAAATGGAAATCTCTACCTAATGGTGATATTATTTATGGCCCTTGATTCTGTACACATTCTCCATCCTGCATCCTTCTTTGGACTCAAAATTTCTCTAACCAAACCTTTGTCTAACAGACCCTGAACCCGTCTTTTCACCTCCTCATTCTCTTGAGGCGTCAACATGTACGCTAATTTTTTCAGCAGGCTTTCTCCTGGTATCAAATCAATATGATGGTTGATACTTCTGATAGGTGGAAATGAGCTTGGAAACTCATCCACTACCGTGTCAACAAAATTCTCTAACAACTCCTGAATTTCCTCAAGAAAATACTCCATAGAATTAGTTGTAAGGATAACTCTCATCTTCCTCACTATAGCAAATTGCATCTCTCATTCTTTCTTCACTTCAATCAAGAGTTCATTCCCACTCATGAGAAGTATGCTCATGATGGCTTCATCCTTCACTTTCTTCTCTTCAATTGGTAGTAACATGTGTGTCCTACCATTCTTCTCCAAGGTGTAAGTATTTCTTCTCCCATCATGGATGACATTCCTGTCATACTGCCATGGTCTTCCCAACAAAACATGACATACATCCATGGGAATCACGTCACATATAATTCCATCTCTATATCCTCCTATCTTAAAGTCAACCATACATTGTTTAGTGATTGTTACCTGATGACCCTTCTACAACCATGAGACTTTATATGGTGTTGGATGTACATTCGTCTCTAGCTCTAACTTCTCCACCATATCTATGGATACTAAATTATCAGTGCTCCCACTGTCTATTATCACCTTCCATACTTTGTCCTTAGTCTTGCAAGCTGTCCTGAACATATTGTTCCTCTGTATCGGTTTTTCAACCTCTGGCTCTAACTTCAAGAGAAATTTATTCATCATCAAAGATTTCCCATATTTTGTGCCTTCTACCTCTACATTCTGCTTCTGTGCTTCCGAAATGTGAGCTTCAACTCCTTCTTTCTTCCTCTCGGTAAATTCCAAAGACATGTGTCCTACCTTTCCACAAGCATAACACTTTATCTCACCTCCTCTACCTCTTCCTCTTCATCTAGGAAAATATATTCTACCACCACTCTGCCTTCCTCGGGAACTTCCTTCTCTCTTAGAGTGACTATGTGGTTTCTCTGTCTCACCTTTTGGCTTATGTGTCTTGTCATGGGAAACTCCTTTGCCTATGTTCAATATTCTACTTCTGTTTTGTAGACTTTTCTTCCTGGCCAACTTCTCTTCTTCTTTCAACGCGATCTGATATGCATCCTCTACTGTCTTTACTGTCATCATGCTAATCTCATCCTAGATTTCATATCTCAAGCCATTGATGTACCTATAAAATTTTCCCTCATCTCTCTCTCTTTGTTCAGCCCTAATGTTCAGTCTGTAGAACTCCTCCGTATACTCCTTCATAGTCATTCCTTTCTATCTCAGGTTCTGCAATATCCTGAATAGATTTATCTGGTAATACTTGGGTATGATTTTTTCCTTTAGCTTGGCTACCATTTGATCCCAACTCTTGATATTTTTTTTTTCTGTGCTTCTCCTATCATCCTATAGTTCATCCCACCACGGTGTTGCATGTCCTTTCAACCCGGTGACAACATGTTTTACCTTTTTATCCTCATCAACATCTTCATAGTCGAAATACGTGTCCATTTCTCATATCCAATCAAGCAATTATTCGACGTCGAAATTTACCTCATACATTGGGATATATATCTTGGCTCTAGCTCCCAACTTAACAACAGTAAGCGTTCTTCCGCAACATCCTCTGCTACAACTTCTTCAACTTCCACTTCTTCATTTTTTGCATCGCTGACGTCTCCAACATCTAGTGCTCTTCTTTGTGTTGTTTCCATGGCATCCAGCCTTGCACACAATTCTCTCATCTCCCTTTCCATAGATCTATTTTCTATGGGTGGCTCTACATGTCTCCTAGGAAGCATCATGTTGCTGTATATGATACCACTAGTCAATATCAACCTACTTCTCTGTCTCCTTCATCTACATAAGTCAATTATGTATCTTCTATGATACCACTCCTGATGGAAACCTATTGGTCTTGGATCTTCAACTTTTTGAACTGAACTGGTTCTTCATGCCTTCAATAGACCCTGAGAAATCTATACGCTCACACATGTCCCCTTTATGTCATGTGTAATTTCAGACTACTTAGAACTCTTCTCTCTGACACTTTGTGACACTGGTTCGTGAGTACTAGTCTTGCACTAGGCTCTTTCTTCGCTATGTGACGACGAGATATGGCCCCGAACCAACCCTTCGCCACTTCAGGCTCTGGAAATACTACAATATTCTCCCTTGTTTCCTTCCAAAAAAACTTCCTCTAAACTCATGGGTCTCTGCCACGTGTCTCCCTAGATCTGATGGTCCAAATAAGTTTCGGGTTTCGTGACTTCACGAAAATTTACTCGCTCCACACTTGCTTCCTCTAGATCTCTAACTCCTATAATCCTTAATATTATTCCATGTGTCTCCTTGTAGCCAACGGTCGAGATTCCATTTGCGAGTTCGCGACTTCAGCGATCCCAAATTTCAATGCTTCAAAGTATCCTGAAATCTGACCTCTAAAATACTTCACTCCTAACCCTCGTGTAACTCTTCCCATATCTGATGGTATGGAATGATTCCAATCCCTCCTAGACAGACCTCCCTTCACTAAATTCGGGGAAAACCTCAAAGGAATATTTCGTTAGAATATTTCTTGGCATTCTTCCTCCTAAGCTTGTTCTTCCTCGAACCTTTTCTCCCTTTCGATACTCCTTTTGACACTTCATCGAACTTTGGTCTATGCACACCTTGAAATAGGTTCTCCTATGCAATCTTACCTCTCTATGGACAACTCCAGCTACTCCTCCTGAGCTTGTGAGTCAACCTCAGTCACACACTCCTTATGAATAAACTTCTTGGAAAATACCTCCCCATAGATTTCTGAGTCAAAATGGACTCTGTCACGCACACCTTGCGGACCCCATGCACTCCTTGCACACATAAGTTCATGTTATCCCTTCTGATTTGTGAGTCAATAGAGACCCTGTCAACGCACTCCTTGCGGACACTATGCACACTTGCACTTTCTCGTAGAAGAGAAACAATTGAAAATTATTTAAAACCTCATAGATTCATACATCTATCCATGTAAATGCATGCATAAATACAAGAAAACGAAATAATAGAGAATTCCAAACAAACAAGAAATCTACCATTCATTCATTCAAATAGACACATCAAAACCATATATTTGGGACAATTCTCCTCTATTATATTCATTCAACTAAAATTTACATATGTCCATACATTGTTCTCAGTAGCTCTCAGCTCTTGGCTACAATGGCGATAACCTCTAATAATTATAGTGTCAACAACAAATTCAGTAGCTCCTCAACAACTAGCGAGCCAACAACCTCTACTTGGCAACAACACCAAGATTTATACAAGAGGCTCTTCGAGTTATTCCCTCCAAGGATTCTAAAGCTATCTTATCAAATTAAAATCTATCAACGACTAACATTTATTACAATAAATATTTGTGATAGACAAATCATATCGAACACATCGAATCTGTACTGCACTTAGTTACATTAAAATAAATACATTCTTTGATGTCTTCATAAACTTATCCATCTCTACAACATTTAAAGATGTTCTTTAATTACCATTCTTTTCAAAACATTTGCATGATACGCATTCTTCAAAATTCAAATTTCTTCAAAATGTGCACTAGTGCGCCTAGATGTCCTCTACTTGTGCTTCACTGGCAATGGTCCTACATCACAACATCATGTGATTCTGAGACAAAATGAGGGTATGGTCGACATGCAAATTCAAGAGTTCTGAGGAATGGCCGATACAGGTTGATAGAAATCCTTTGAACAAGAGCATGAGACATATGGAAGACTCCAGAAACATAGACTCAATGATGAAACCATGAGATGTAGGAGGCATCAATGAACTTCTCCATAGGGACTAGAAGAGTAACCAATTGGAGGAGAAAACTCTTTGTAGACTCAAAATTATGATGACAAGTAGACTCAATAATTTTGTGCTATGTTCAATGGCGACACGACTACTGCCAATATAAGATAATACTCCCTTCCTGACTGTCTTTTTTTATTTTTTATATTCAAATGAATTCTATGATACAGAGGAGGAAACGAGTGTCACAAGTAAGAAAAACTAGTTCCAGGAGTGGAACATACCTATTCTCAATGCAAGGAGATGCATGTGGGAGATGGACACTCAGGGGAATGTTTCCTCCTGGGTATAGGGTGTCAAATTGCAAAGGATATAAACGAGGCTCTTCTTGGATGAGGATGCAAAACTGCTAAGGAAAATGGTTTATAACTCAAAGAGAGAACTAGATATAGGCTCAATACTGCAAGCAAGGGCATGAGATGAAATCACAACTTAATGCCAAAAGAAAATGTCATTTTCCATAAGCTTAGTCTACTTGGTTTGAAAAAGGGATAAATTTGTACCAAATAGATGTCCTTTCAAATCCAATTTACGGGTGTGAAAGAGACAAGTTCACTTGACAATATTTTCAGTTTTTGAAAATGAGTCAGAAAAGAGCTTAACTAAGACTCACAACCTTTCAAGTCCAATTTAACGAGTGTGAAAGGGACAAATTCACTCGACAATATTTTCATTTTTTAAACGAGTCAGAAAAGAGATTAACTCAGACTCGTTTGGGAGTTACTAGGTGGCATGTCATGGGGGAGTCCAAGGCTCCCATGCTGGACTTCTATGAAATGTCAATATTTTATGAATAGTCAACATAATCTTGGGAAAACCCAAATCTTTCCAAGTCGAGGAGGACAAAGAAATAGCAGAGGTTATTGTCTCCGTGATGTATCAGATAATGTCTCTTACTCGAAAAGACATAGATGGAGGTATTGGATACCCCACAAGACCATCCCAATCGAAGGGAACTTCTCCAGGACTTGAAGGGAGAGTACTCGAGGAGATTAAAACTATATCTTGCTCAGAAGGTGCAATATGAAGAATGTTGATGACATGGTTGAAGGACACATCACCCCCCAAAAGTAGAGTTGGAATGACCATAGATTGCACTAGTACGACCACTTCTTTGATTCTAGATGGAAGAGGATGTGTGATAATAGGGACAGGAGACACCTCACCCTCAAAAATGGGGGTGTGGTCAAAAGAATATTGTAGTGACATTATTGTCGTGTCAATCAATGGATAAATAGGACATGGGGAAATCGAAGATGCCTCAGAATCTAAAGGGACCTTAGGTGATCCCCACACTTTTAGTATCCCAACAGTATAAGGACACAAACAAGTAAGTTTATTTCCTTTGCAAGTACTGCAAAGGAACTTAGGCTTACATCTGAGATGTCTAGGCTTCTCAATCGTATGAATGCCCCCAGTGTCATTCAGAATGGTTGGTGACATTCTCTCAGTGTGACTGGAAAAGGTGAGAGATTCATCTTTGACGTGATGTACAAATTTTTTATATGTGACATCGATATGACTCGTGGCGACTAGAGTGATGCCCCCAACATGACTAGCAGTGGTTGGTTGTGGGTCTTCAACATGACTTGCAGAGGTCATCGACCAATATCCAACATGATTGGTAGAGGTTGGTGATGGAGGTCCAGTATGAATCGTAGTGACTGGACTAGCATTGGTGGGTTTTGGCATTTGATACCAAGGTCTAGGGAAATATTGGCTTTGAAACATTATAGGCCAGGAAGGGTTATGTTTGACCCCCCATCCATGTCCAAAAGTGTATTATCCTCCACCTAAATGATCCATAGAAGTTTGTACGTGCATCATCACTGAAGATGTCTATGAAGAGACAAAAGTATGATAAGGATTATTCAAGTGAGGATATATGTTTCCCCCATGTGAAGGGGTTCTGTGAAGAGGGTAGCCCGAACTATAAAACTAATTCTCCCCATATGAAAGAATCATGGATATATGGGGACCCACCAAGGGAAAAGTGTTCGTAGGAACAAGCATGGAAGACAAAGGATATACAGATGGGGTGTAATAAGTAGAATAACCACCCATTTGAGTATTGGCTCTTGAAATAACATAGCTAGGACTGGATCCGTAAGAGGGGAGGTTCCAACCTCTCACAGTGAGCATTGGTTGAGGGATATGACTCATATCAAACAAATATGTAGGCAGTAGGTCCATGGTGCCCCCAGATCCAATGCTAGGATTCATATAAGTGGGCCAAAGAAAGGATGGAAAGGGTGAAGGCACATTCAACATATCAACAAAAAAATGATTAGAGACCCAAGGCATGGATTGAATTTCATAATTATGCATACCATTGTGAAAAGAGGACAGATTCGTCCCCATGAAATGAGTGAACATCATGGTGGGGATAGTGGTAAATGAGGAAGCTATGGGATCTCCACTGTCCATGATAATGACAACTCAAAGCAAGGTAGAAAATCCTAAGGTCAACTAGTAATCAAATAGCACACCAAAAATCAAATGACCAATATGCACACAAATGGGATAAAGTGGTTGAAAGGGGCCTCCCTCCCTAAAGAGGTATGTCTCTCCCAAGAGGGGCCTGAGACTCCCTGCTAAATATCAAAGGTAAAAAAATTAGTTATAAGGGCCCTCGTGGTCTTAACAACCAGTCGGTCAGATCCCCTCAGAGAGGTAATCCTCCATAAAGGATGTGTGTTGTCTGACCCTTATCTAGCCCAGGGTACCTGCAGAATAACCCCTGCAAGTAACTTATGTGGCACCTAAGTTAAGAAACTAAGAAACCGATGTATAACCGATGCACATATGAGAAGTCATAAGTCAGGTCCACCGTATGGTCAGGGTAGCAAAGCCCAAAACCTTGAAAGTGTCACCTCTCATGAAGGTAAGGGCACTGACAACATCCCCAGAATCGAATAGATCCCCAGAAATATCTCTGGCACTAAGAAGGTATCGGGGGTATATCCGTTCAACCAACCTCGTGCAACCTCTTGATTAACTCTGGTGTAAGTAGAGCCTCCTGATATTACCAATTATACAATGGATTTCTCCACTCCCTTAGTTAGACACATATGGTGATTTAATAGCCTTGGAAAAGTTTACTCACAAAATCCTATTCCAAGGCACTAAATCCTAAGCTAGTTTGTGCACCCTAGAAAATAAAATCATTACTAATCAATTTTAAGTTATAGCATTAATTTTAATGGCCGTGCTTACTCAAAAATGTGTGGTGATGAAACTCATGATGTTATGACTCAGCAAGTAAAGTAAATATGAATACAATGCAAAGTCCTAACTTCAATTTTCAATGAATGATATGCTTCTTAAAACAATGCAATTTTCAATTTCAACTTTGCAATTCTGAATAAAAATAAAATCTTTCTTTACATGCACTAAGCTAAATGACAAAGACTCAAAAGATCAAAATGAAAAGCAATGAAAAATGCCAAATATTTTTGTATTTTCAATATAAGAAAAATGAAAATGCATGGAATGAACAACAAATTCATATATAAAGACTCTACTGTGTATAGAAAGAGACAACTCAAGTAGGATACCAAGGAGAAAAACACCCAGCCCAATGTACAAGGACAATCAAAATGAAAATATGATGAGAAAGACTCCGCCCAAAAATTCAACCAAAGACAAGTTTCTTGTCATCCCGCAAACACTTAATAATCACTACAGAGACCCAAGAACAATCAACAATCATCAAAACCTACCCAACAACCACCAAACCCAACAAACAAGCATAAGATGTTGATGTACGTGATTTTTCAAGGAAACAACGCGTATGTACACAACTTGCAGAAGGACGGAACGTGTATATACACGATTGTCAAGCCAAAAAACGTGTATATGTTTCAAAAACATAGTTAGGCAAAGGACAAGGTTGAAAGACTCAGACCTAGAGTGAATAGAGGTTATCAAGAAATGATACGACAAGAAACACAATAAGAATGAGATCAATCTAAGGAGAAAAACCCTCCAAATTGTTAGAAAAATAGGACCGCGGAGCAATAAAATAAAACAAATGCAGAAACAAAAAACACAGAAGACACACAATACAAGAGAGACACAGATTTATGTGGTTCACCCAGTGTGGGCTACGTCCACCAGAGAAATTGCCAGGTCCTTCCTTTATTATT
>ML786530.1:145072-158467 GCA_009831015.1 Picea engelmannii | reverse complement strand
ATGGTAGGAATAGATCCTTCTGATATAAATAGTCTTCCATCTGCATCTTCCATAACTGGTAGTTTTGGCCGTTAAATTTCTTGACCCTAAACTTTCCATCTTCCGACATTGCTCCCACTCGAACCATGAACCCTCTTTTCCTGTGAGTTACCTTATGCTCTAATACCAGTTGTTAGAAAAACAAGACCGCAGAGCAATAAAATAAAACAAATGCAGAAACAAAAAACACAGAAGACATGCAATACAAGAGAGACACAGATTTATGTGGTTCACCCAGTGTGGGCTACGTCCACCAGAGAAATTGCCAGGTCCTTCCTTTATTATTATCCAGCAAATAAAGGGATACAACCTACAACAAAACCCACTGTAACTTCCTCTTCTTTCTCTCACAGTCTCCTCTCTCAGAATACAATATTCACCCTCATACATAGCCGCAATACATTTCCCTCATAAAAGAGGGTTTCCTTCTAGGGCAAAAAACCCTAACATAATCTCTACCATTAGATCTGCGACCTTATAATGAATGGTCCAGATTTACAATGAAATTACAATATACTTTTATAAGGCAATTTTTTCTTCGAGGGCTTCACCCTCGAACCCCCGCTGGGGGCCCACTTTCCCCCAGACCCCCCAACCGGGGGGATGGACCCCCCAGACCCCGCAGAGGGGGTACCCCCCCTCTGCACTCCCCCGCGTGGAAGAGTGTACATACTTCTCAGGTGTAAATACTTCATGGGGTATAGACACGGCTGAAAGCAAAGGACCTCTACATCAGGAAGATAATCAGGCTCCACAACCAACACAAACCCCAAGAAAGGAGCTTCATTCCCCAGTATAGTCGCCAATTCAGTTACGAAGAAAATCTCTCTATGGCTAGGGGAAAACCACAATAGACAGAAATGACTACAGAAATAAACTATATTCTCAAGTATGTTATATAAACAAATATGCTAGCAAGACAAGATAAAATGCCTACTTCGTCCATATGTTCGATGAATTCCACCGTTGAGCACTTGACCCAAAGTAATATACCTACAACTAGTCCTCAACAACCAAGCAAAGAAAGCATATGGTGATAATATATGATGTTAGCACATTCAATAGAATAATCCATTAATATACATAACAAATACACCCATGGAATAACAATTCAAATATTTTCAAGATATCAATTGGACAGGAAAAGAGTATTTCTATTAATATATGATCAACAGAAGTGAAAAAGTTATAGACTTTCATGTCGGCATGGTTCAGAACTGAGAAACTAAGTTCCTCCTAGCTCTGCCTCCACCACTTCAATCCTCCAACAAAGGCAAGCTCATATAATAAAGACAATGAAGTTCTCAATCAATAAGCGAAGAGATTGGGGGCTGAACATTGTGTTCAGACTTAAAGGACAAAGGGATGCAGACTCAATGTGAAGTGAACAATTTCTCTAGAGTAACTTTGCTCTCAAAATTGAATTATTTATCCTCTTTTCCATAGTTTGGAATAGGCCCATTTATATCCTTCAAATGGAATTGAAGGGCCGAGTTGGAACGTTTCCAGTATATGAAAGACCAAGGATCATTGATCTTCTGTCGTGACATGGAAACCCGACACCATTTTTCATTTATAGGAACAAATCCCGATGTACATGGGTTGTAGTGGTGCAACCTGTGTATATGCATGTTGTATAGTAGGCAAGGTGCGTATATGTGGAAAAAATGTATTTTTAGCTCTGGGATTTGCAAAAAGGGATGAAAAGTCTGCATAGGGAAATGGAAAAATGCCCTCTTTGCAAGATTGCATAGGGTGAGGCAAATATTTCTATAACAGGGGATGCATTGGAATTTTCAATCGCTAATATGGAGGAAAATGCTTGACTAAAAGAAAGAATCAAGGAATTAGAAGAAACTCTTATGCCTCTGCCCATTCTTGCCACCCCAGTTTCCATGATTCAGACTGATAATATTTTTCAAGAAACCCCATGATCAAGTTCAAGAGTCAAGGGAATTTCAAATTTTATTATTGTCACTCGACATTTTGTTGAGGAAAATATTAAGAAAAGGATGTCATTGGTTTTATAGTTATAGGATATGGAAAAATGCTTTACCTCTCTCGGCCTAAGAGTGCATAACACTAAGGAATATTTGGGTGAAGATATGAAAAATGATGAAGGTTTTAATGTTGATGGAATTGCAATGTTTGCAGCAAAGGTCTTAGCAATGATGAACCATATGAGAAAACAAGAAGATCTACCCTCCCAGAGTTGTATCAAACAATTAAAGGCTTGTTTGATTGAAAGAATCAATGTTTTAAAGGGATTTTTTATGCAATTGGATGATGTGTGATGAAAGACAATAGAAGCATATTCAAATATTATTGGTTTGGATATTGCTGCCACCACCATTGAAGTCTCAGACCCAAAATTTATTTCAAATTCAATGCTTATGACTCGAAAACAATTTGAGTAACAAATTGAAGGACTGAAGAAAGTATCAGCTGAAAATTTTGACACTATGGTTGAGTTCACACATGATGATATTGATTGTTGGCTTGTTGAGTATACCAATAAAAAACAAGAGATTGAAAATACTTTACAAAATTTATCTATTGACTATAGAGAAGTCAAACACGATTTGTTTAATATGAAAGTGAAACAAGAAGTCATTGTTTCCCCATTAAGGGACTATATTCAAAAATGGTTAAACAACTTTATTGCCAATATTTCCAAAATATCAGCAGAAGTAGTTACAACCGACCCTCTAACTTCCAAAAAAAAGAGTATAAAATACGCAACAACAAGCAAGTAAAAGAGAGAGATTCCATCATAGTAAGTCTATGTTGATCACATACTTCTTCAGTTATCAATTTTTCATCTAGTTATTCATCTTCTTTAACTAGAAAAGTATAACCAATCCTAATAAATTTCCTCTTTATCTTCTTTCCAAATTCTGTTGTTTGAGATTCACCCATGTTCCTCTTTCTACTTCATACTTTCTTGTACATGTTTTCTTTATGGTCCGTTGGAGCCGCAATCCCAGTCCATTGGACAAATTCCTAAATTTCATGCACTGTAATAAACATTATTATTTTTGATAAATTCCAGAGAACTAATTCAGCATCAATTTTGACTGTATTTTATAACTCTGAGTTTTGAGTATAAATTATTTGAAATTGGTCTATCATAATCTTCTTTTGAGATATATAATTATTACTCTTTAAAATTTCTCTCATGCAAATGGACCATCTTTCTTTTATTTTGAATGTGATCAGAATCTTTATTTATGCTATGATGGATGTGAGGACATTTTTATTTTCTGTAATGTGTGATGTTTGATATTCCTAGTCCACTTCTCATGAATTCTCTTTTATAAATATTCTTTTACTTTTCAAAATTTTGATTTTTCTTGAGCATTAAATATTGGACTATATTATGTGATATGGTCCCGTATTATTCTTTATTTGGAATTATGAAGAATATATTAAGGAAAAGAGGTGTTCCACCTCTTTAAAAACACAGAAGGATTCATATCCTCGTGAGGTTGTCGTTTTGGTCCTGACGGATTCAAGAGTCAACATTTTTAGTTAAATTTGATTTTAGACCATAAAATTATATGAATTTTCCTCGGGATAAACAACCCCAATTAGAAATTCGATTAAACAACCAACAAAGTATTCTACACTAGTTATAGAATCTTGCAATAACAACAGCTAAAACTAGAGAAGAACTAGAAAGGTTGTGGGAAACACTAGTTTAAGAAGAATAAAGAGAAATTATACAAAGACAACTAAGAGATGGAAGGAAATACCGAAGAAACGAAAGTCAAGATCGAAGAGGGAAAGAAAAAGGTGAGAATTGAAGCTGGACGAATACAAAGGACCAATCATTAGAATCAAGAGCAAGTAGATATGCACCTCATAAATTGAAAATCATCCTCTTGAAGAAAAGGATAAACTTTCAAGCATGGATGGTAGAGAAGATCGGAAAGAAGAAATACATGAAGAAAGACAAGAATAAAGAAGAAATGAAGAAATACGAGAAAAAAGGCGCGAGGAAAGGAGACATGAATAAATACATGAAGGAATATGAGAACAAAGGTATAGAAACATAAGAAGGGTAAGAGACTTCCCCCTCAACATGAGCTCCTTGTTCTTCCTAAAGGTACTTTGAAGACATTTTTCGTATATGGAACTATTGATGCCAAAATACATGTTGATTTGTTTTTAGATGTTTGGGATTTCCATCTTATCAAACATGATGATGTGATGGTAAGGTTGTTTCTCCAAACTTTGTTGGGACAAGCTTATGAATGGTACACATAATTTCCCACAAGATAAATCGGCTCATTTTATGATCTTGAAACTATGTTCTTAAACATGTTTTCTCCTCCGGTCACTTATTATACTCTTCTTACCAAATTCACCCAAATTTTCCTAAAGAAAAGTGAGAGGATAAGATATTTCAATATAAAATTCAATAAAACATTAAATAAGATCCCTGAAGAAAATAGGCCTAATGATCCAGTAATACTTGGCTGCTACAAAAATTCCATGTTGTCCAATGTGAATTTATCTATTAGAGATTCTCAAATTGAGACGTTAGATGAAGCAATGATCAAAGATACAAAGATGGAGGAAATCATGATTGAAATAGGTGTTTACCCTGACATTATCCTTGGAAGAGTGAAAAGGCAGATGGATAGTTTGAATATTGTTGATCAAGGAGTATCTAGTTCAAAGAAGATTGAAGAGAAAAATCCATGACCTAGTGAAAATCAAGCAGACGGTGGAGGATTCTTTAAAGGAACTATCTCGGATGTGAAAATAGATCTCGTTGCATCTTAAGAGACAAAGAAAATAATGGATATTGTGTAGATGAATAGAACCATCAGACAAATGCATAATGAAATAACAAGACTAAGAAGGAATGATAATTACATGCCTAAGATGAGGATGATGGTTCCAGAGAAAATAAGGAACCCTACCGAAGAATAAAGAAAGAGGTTTGAAAATGTCGATAACCAAGAAAGACAGAGGGTTCCCAGACCACCAACTATGAACACAGTAATACTTGATGAGCCATACAATAAGAAAATGGCCGAACCATAAAACGATTATATGCCAAAATAAATTTTTGAATATGTACATATGGATGGATTCAATACATCCATGTACATGTTTCAAGAATATGAATATTATCCTATCTTGCAAGAAAATGTTGTCCAAACACAGGCACTTGTAAATAAGTCCAAGAATAAAGAGAATTTTGAAAAAGAAAAAGAAAAAGATAAGGAGAAAGAGAGTGATAAAAGTAAAGCGACCAACACAGAAGTAAAAAATAAACAAAATAATCTCAATCCTCTTCATATGATATGCAATGTTGTCGATGGTCTAAGCAAGTTAAGAATTACTATGCCTTTTACAAAAGTAGTAAAAATTCCCCAACAGAGGGAAAACATCCTAAAATTGTTGGATGATCCAGTTGGGGGATTTAAATAAGTGATTGAAAACCTAAAGCAGAGTCAGAATACATCAACGATGAAATTAAGAGGCAAAGTTCCACCTTTTTAAATTTCAATATAGAATCATGGCATTGTGCTCCCCAACTGTCTGGTAGATTCTAATGTGACAAACCACATCATGCATGTGGCAGTGATGGAGGAACTTGGAATGAGCTACACCGAGTACTATGAAACAGGTTAAAGAATCTATGAAATTGATTCTAGGAAGGTAGCATCCTATGGAGAAATTAAGTATTTTATCCCGCGATTATCATTGTTCCCCATATCATTACAATTTTCATTATTGTGGGGGTGGATCTTCCTCCATCATACATATTTATCCTTGGAAGAGACTCATCTTCCATTATTGGTGGCTATATAATTAATGATGGAATCTATATGATGTTTCCTGACAAAGATGGAGTGATGATCAAGGTTCCTTGCAAACCCAGGAGACCGTTTTCTTTAAAAGACAAGGATAACAAATTGACAGAAGATTATATAGATGTTGGTATTGGGAATTATGCCATCCTGCATATGGATAAAATCAAGGACATAAAGAGGGAAGATAATTATTTTTGTGGGTATTGGAGAATTACGCTTGATGGATATTTTACAAGCTAAGGGACTGGAGTTGGTATTGTACTCAAAATCCTTGAGAAATTCATATACCCACATGCCATCAGGATTGAGTTCCCTTGTATAAATAATGAAGAAGAATATGAATCCCTAATTCAAGGGATGATCCTGGCACTGGAAATGAATATTGAACATTTGATTTTGACCAGGGACTTGGAGTTGGTAATAAATCAGATCACTCAGAAGTATACGATTAAAAAGGAAAGGCTCGAGCTATATTTCAAAAGAGTGAATGAATTAATGGAGGGTTTTAGTTCTTTCAATATATCTTTTATTCCAAAGGATAAAAATAAAAAAATTAGATTCTTTAGCCTTGGCCGCTTCATTTTCAAATCTAGATGACATCAAAAGTGAGACATATTTTCAAGTGAAAAGATTTTTTCGACCCTCAATGCCAAATAACCAAGATTATATCCAAGTGTTTGAGAATTATGAAGACTTAAAATATTTTTTGGCAATTGAAAATGATGTTGAAGATAATAATGTTTCTCCTATTCAAAAGAATTGTGTCCAACCTGAGTCTCTTTTCACAAGAGATGATCATACAAAAAGTCTCAAGGAAGAAGTATCAGTCTGGAAAGTACAAGAAACGAAGAAAGTCAATATTGGAACTGATAGTTCCCTAAAGTATATAAATTTGGGAGTTTATTGTACATCTGAAGAACTTGATCAATATACCTCCATTTTCAAAGAATATTTTTTATGTTTTTTCTTGGAGTTATGATGACCTAAAAACCCATGATAAATGAATATTTCAACATATTATTCCATTAATAGAAGGAGCAAAGACCTTTAAGAAAAAATCAATAATGATGAATCCAAATTTAAAACCACTGGTGACGATCTAGTTGGATAAATTGAAGAAAGATGGAATAATATATCCCATCATACATTCTGACTGGATCTCAAACCCACTGGTTGTAAGGAAAAAGACTAGGGAAATTTGGATGTGTGTGGATTTTAGAGATCTCAATAAAGCAAGTGTAAAAGACAATTATCCTCTTCCTAACATGGAATTCCTTCTTCAACAATTTACTAGGTATACTTGTATGTCCGTGTTAGATGGATTTTATGGATACAATCAAGTTTTAGTTTTAGAGGAAGACAGGCCTAAGACAAATTTCATAACATCTTGGGAGACGTATGCGTACGCTTGGATGCCATTTGGTTTGAAAAATGTTGGAGCTACTTTCCAAAGGGATATGGACCATGCATTCAAAGGTTTGATAGGAATATTCATGTTCGATTACTAGGATGATCTAATGGTCTATTCAAAGGCAAGAAAATAACATATCCACCATCTGAGGAAAGTGTTTGAAAGATGTATATTCTATGGGGTTTCTTTGAATCCCAAGAAATTTTTGTTTGTTATAGATGAAGGGAATTTGTTGGGGTCTATAAAAAAGGAATTTATATTGATCCAAAGAGGGTTAGGTCTATCAATGAACTCAATCCTATGTCTTCTAAGAAAGGAGTGCAATCATTTTTTGGAAAGATAAATTTTGTGCGGAGGTTTGTTCCTGATTATGCAAGCATATTAAAACCGATTAATCTATTGTTGAAGAAATACCAAAGATTTGAATGGCATTCAGACACAAAAGAGGCCTTTAGTAACATTAAAAGAGAAATTACTATAGCATCGGTGCTCATCAGTCTAGATTTTCAAGGGACTTTATCATGTATTATTTTTCTACAAAACGTGTTGTAGCATCAGTCCTTACCAAATAAATGTTAAAGGTGAAGAGTTACCAATCATATTTATGAGTAATACTCTTCATGAATATGAATTAAGATACTCAGAGTTGGAGAAGCAAGACTTGTCTCTTGTGAAAGTAGTAGCGCATTTTAGGACCTATATTTTAAATTCTCATGTCATAGCAGATGTTCCATCCTCCCCATTAAAGATGATTTTGAACCAATAACTAAGAGAAGGGAAATGGGCGAATTGGTTGGTGAAAATTCAGGAGTATGACATTGAAATCAAGCCTTTGAAATAAGTGAGAGGGAAATGATTGTGAAACCTCATTACAGATAGTAACGCCCTAAATGGAGTGATTTCGGTTTCAATTGGAAATCCTATATTTGTATGGGAGTGGTACAAATATATTGTATTCTATTTAAAATCTAGTCAATTTCCCACCAGCATGACTCCAAAGGAAAGAAGAGATTTAAAGATGAATTCAAGTCAGTAAGTGTTGATTGTTGAAATATTGTTCAGAAGAAACTATGATGGCATGTTGTTGAGATGTGTAGATGAAAGGAAGTCCCAAGAACTAATACAAGAGTATCATGAAGGCATATGTGGAGGACATTTTTCACCTACTACTACAACACATAAAATAATAAGAATCAAATATTATTGGCCATCAATTTTCAGGGATTCATATGAAATGGTGAGAAGATGCCTTCCTTGTCAACAATTCTCAGGAAAGATGAAGAGGTTTACAATGTCTTTGCAACCCATATCAATAGAAAAATCATTCACACAATGGGCATTGGATGTCATTAGGCCAATAATCCCAAAATCAAGTAAGGGGCGCATGTATATTCTCAATGCTACAGACTATTTCATGAAATGGAAGGAAGCAACAACATTGAAAAAGGTCGATTCTGATGAATTGATTAAATTCCTCAAGGATAATATCTTGTCAAGATTTGGTGTTCCAAACAAATTTATTACAGACAATGCATTAATTTTCATTGGATCAAAATTCACAAAAAATGCGACAAATATGGTGTTGTGATGAGACAATCATAGAATTATTATCCACGAGGAAATGGCCTTGCCGAGTCTACAAGTAAGAAATTGATTCAAATATTGAAGAAGACTATTGATCGAAATCAGAAAAATTGGCACTTGAAGCTGACAGATGCTTTATGGGAAAGCATATTGACACCAAAATATAAAACTGGGATGTATCCTTACATGTTGTTTTATGGAAATGAATTGAAGATGCCAATTAGCCTTGAATTGAATTATTTTACTTATGAAATCAACCTGGAAGACACTGAAGATACACCTCCTTTGTAGAAGAGATTGAATCAACTGTTGAGATTAGAAGAAGAAACAAGTGAGGATTTGAAGAAAACATCATAGAGGCAACAAAATGTTAAAAAATATTTCGATTAAAGTGCAACACTCAAGAATTTTCAAAAGGGTGAATTGGTGTTTCTCTGGAACAAAGTGAAAGAGAAGTCATCAATGCATACAAAGTTCGAAGAAATATTAATTGGGCCTTACCTCATTGAGAAAATTATGGGTTTCAACTCATACATGTTGAAAGATATGAAAGGAAATATGTTGTTGTTTCCTATCAATGGGAAACACTTGAAAAGTTTCTTTGGTTGAGATATTTCCTTTCTTTGTACATAGTTTTTGTTTTTATTTTGTGCATCTTCGTTGTTTCGACTCCATTGGCCTAAGAATGTAGAACACTAAGGAATATTTGGGTTCATATCTAAAAAATGATGAAGGTTTTTATGTTGATGGAATTGCAATGTTTGCAACAAAGTTCTTAGCAATGACGGACCAGATGTGAAAACAAGAAGATCTACCCTCTGAGAGACGTATCAAACAATTAAAGGCTCGTTGGATTGAAAGAATAATTTTTTTAAAGGGATTACTAATGTAATTGGATGATGTGTCACAAAAGAGAAAAAAAGAATATTCAAATATTATTGTCTTGGATATTGTTGGCACCACCATTGAAGTCTCAGACCCGAAATTTATTTCAAATTCAATGTTTATGACTCGACAACAATTTGAGGAACGAATTGAAGGACTGAAGAAAGCATCGGCTGAAAAGTTTAACATTGTGTTTGAGTTCACACATGATGATATCGACAGTTGGCTTATTGAGTATACCAATAAAAATGAAGAGATTGAAAATACTTTACAATATTTATCTATTGACTATAGAGAAGTTGAACACGGGTTGTTTAATATTAAAGTGAAACAAGAAGTGATTGTTGCCTCATTAAGGGACTATATTCAAAAATGGTTAAACAACTCTATTACCAAAATTTATGAAATATCAATAGAAGCAATTACAACCGGCCCTCTAACTACCACAAACAATAGTACAAAAGACGCAAAAAAAAGAAAGTAAAAGTGAGATATTCCATCATAGTAAATCTATGTTTATCACAAACTTCTTCCCTTATCAGTTTTTCATCCAGTTATTCTTCTTATTTAACTAGAAAAGTATAACTGAATACTGATAAATTTCTTCTTTGTCTTCTTTCCAGATTATGTTGTTCGAGATCCACCCATGCTCCTCTTTCTAATTCATACTTTCTTGTACATTTTTTATTTATGGTCTACATGAGTGCCAATCCCAGTACATTGGAAACATTCCTAAATTTTATGCACTATAATAGACATTATTATTTTTTAGAAATCTGAGAGAACTAATTCGAGATCAATTTTGACTTTATTTTATAAATCCGAGTTTTGAGTATAAAGTATTTGAAATTGGTCTATCATAATCTTCTATCGAGCTCTATAAGTATTACTCTTTAAAATTTATCTCATGCAAATGGACCATCTTTCTTTTATTTTGAATGTGATCACAATCTTTATTTCTTCTATGATGGGTGTGAGCAAATTTTTATTTTCCGTAATGTGTGATGTTTGATATCCCTAGTCCACTTCTACAAAATTATCTTTTATAAATATTCTTTTACTTTTTAGCATTTTGATTTTTCTTGAGCATTAAAGATTGGACTATATTATGTGAAATAGTCCCATATTATTCTTGATTTGAAATTATGAAGAATATCATAAGCCAAAGAGGAGTACCACCTCTTTAAAAAAAAGGAGGATTCATATCCTCGTGAGGTTATCATTTCGATTCTGACGGATTAAATTGTCAACTTGCTCTGGGATAGGGATCTAGAGTCATATTTGTTACCTTGGGGCTTGCAATCATCAGTGGCAGGTTCCCTCATTATTGAAAGTGGGAACACATCAAAGTCCCTTGCTCAATAGATTCTACCAGGTGTTCAACATCAACTCATTTATTCACACTTGTTAGATTGTACAATGGTACCTTGACACCCATTATCATTATCGGTGGGTTGTCTTGCATTTTTTAACGACATACATCAATGATTGGTAATAAACTAGTGTCTTATTGTGTTCAACCCCAACACATCTAGTCACATAGTATAGACTCGTACTGTGACGGATCGTTTTGAATACTTCGGGTGAAGTACGAGCATCACATATTTTGTGATCCTACCTGACATATATTGTACCACCCCTCAGACATTGGTACTTGTAGAGGAAATTTTTTTTCACTCCATTGGTCCCAAATATCTTCTTCTTTTGATTTTGAGACATAGCTCCATTGTGTATCTATTCATGTCTATGATCTACTTTCACATGGATCCACTGTGTATTCCTCGTGGCCATGCTTTCTTCTTCATATATATCACATGGATCCACTATGTATTTCTTGTGGCCATGAAAATTATTCATACTTTCATATATTCCATGGATCCACAATGTAGTTGATTTGGTGGCCATGCTTTCATCACTCGTGAGCATGGGTATTCCTGACTTGGGATAGAGAATAATCTTACTTGATATTGGCTAATGGTTTTTGTTTTTGTATCATTTGTCTCAAGAACCTTCATGGATTATTTCATTGCATCCTCACCTCTCAGAGTTATAATTTATTTTTTCCATCACTTTCCCTTATGACCTTATACATTAGAGGGCATCTATTATAGGACAAATTGCCACGTCTATGCATTTGTGACATGGCCCAACCCTTTTCCCTAGATTTCTAATCAAAATCCCAACTTCCCTCATCAAAGTCACTTAAAAAACATGACTTTTTCTTATATCTATGGGTTTCCTTTGTGCTACATGCGGAAATACACTCCTTGATAGATTGCAACCTATGGATGCCCTAAAAAAATGTGAAAAATAAATTAATTCCCCATTTTCGAGCAGGGATTTTGGTTGGGATCATTTCCCAACCTCCCTGGGCCCATACCAAAAATAATTGAACCTCCTTAACCTCTCAAGGATGGTATAAATGAACCATTGGGGGTATGTATGGGAGGAAGAACTGAGGTGCAAGATCATCTTGTAAAAAATTAGCAATCTTCCCTATACCCCTTAATTCTTTGAGTAGCATCCCATACCTGGAAACTCCTTTTCCAATGTTCCTTCCTTCTCTTTATAACTACAGGGTGTGTTCATATCCTTGTTGAGTTATCCAAGGAAGAGCCTCCCTGCTGAGTTGATGCTTGAATGTCTTTGGAGGAACCCATGGAAGTTGGCTCTAAACTAGTACTGAAGGTTGAATCGGGTTATAACTACCTTTCTCACATTGGTGTTAATAGAAGAGTTATCTTTCCCTCCTATTGTGTGTTTATTGGTTCATTTTTATGTCATATGCTGATGTATTTCCTATATATTTGAACCTATGCACGTGATATATTATATTTGAATGTATAACTACCTTGTAGTAGCTTGTTCTTGGTTTCCTATTGCAGGCTAGTTTTTTTAGAGATCAGGAGCGCTTGAAGAAGCGAGAGCAGGGATAGACATCAAATGAAGGATCCAAGGTGTGAGGCATTTTCCTTCTTTCTTTCCCTCTTCTCTCTCTCTCCTTATAAAAATTAGTTATTTCTTATATGCATTGATATAGATGAGGATTGGTTCTATCTTTTCAATTCAGTCTTTCTCTGTTGTGACTTAACCCAAGGTCATGTCGAAAATATCCTTTAAACAATATCGAAGGTTATAAGTGGATGAATCATCGTTGTATCAGTGCCCATAAAAATCGATACACTAGAAAGTGGGAAAATAAAATTTCTAAGTGTTGTCCATTCCTGTGTATTTGCGGAAGAGATAGGATGGTATCTAGTGTGTTGGTGAAGAAATAACTAACTCACGGATACTGGTTATATTGGAAAGGGAAATATTAACCCATCGATATACCCAAAATAAATCGATTAGATGTTAGAAAAAACTTTAAGTGAAAGTTCAAGAAAGTTTATCGGTGAAGAAAAACCCAAGTCATGAATATGGGTCGTATTGACAGAGAAAGAAGGATGGTCTCCAATACAGCCTGTATTGGTGAGGGAAAGAGTATGCTCGTCGATACACAATATATCAGTGAAGGAAAGAGGAAGCTCGCCAATATATAGTGTATCAATGGGACATAGTATTTTTTTAAATCATTGAAAATGGTAAAATATGGAGAGTGAGAAGAGAGATTTAGTCTTTTTAATTTCCATGAGAGAGTCTCAG
>ML786530.1:132948-144994 GCA_009831015.1 Picea engelmannii | reverse complement strand
AAAGGAAAAAGAATAAATTAGGGAGGGTGTTTTGCTGGAAAAACACCTTCATTAATTACCGAAATAATCTTGAATATACTGAGTCTTATAACCATTCTTGGTTCAAATCCATTTTGAATCAAGAGGGTAGGGTCTAAAAGGAGTCCCAAGGGGGAATTATTCATGGGTATTAATATCAACTCACTTTCTAGAATTATCATTGTGTATAAGCCTTATAATTTCCTATTGAGTGTATCAAAACCTCAAATCATTAAACATGTGTAAGAGGGTGGGTGTGAAAATTCACTTCACATAGTTAATGAGATCATGGGGGTTGAGTAAAATCAACCTTTGGAATTGGGAGAGTCAACATTCATGGGATAAAAGGAAATTTGTATGGGAAAAGAGGGCATATTTTATAGTTAAGAAATTTGAATGGGAAAAGAGAGCAATTTTACATGCATTTTTTGGGACAAAAAGGTAGTGTAGAGTGATGGAGCTTGAAGGTAGCCATAGTGGGAATGTGTGGTATAAGTTTGGAGATGAAAATACATGAATAATAAAGTTGTTAAGCCTGTAGAGTGAGTTTTATGTGCAAGAGGTTTCCCCATAGTAGTGAGTTGTTGCAGTGAGTTTTCTTACTAAAGTTGACATCCCTAGAGTCCCCAACAAGAGATGTTCCTAGCCAACTTGTTTTGGATCTCTGGAGGGAAGTTCAAATGCCCGAGGGATTGTGTGCAGTGAATGGGAATCCCATTCCTTGGGTTGTGCAGGTTGAGGGGAAGAGAGTTGGTGGATTGGGATAGATGTAGGAAAATTATCTTTTTGTGGGTTATAATGGGATGTGAGTGGAAAAACTAGAGACACCTTGTTACATATCAAAATTCCACACTTTCATATAAAGTGTCACAAGTGTCGCACATGACGCAAACATCATGTTTTAAGTGTCACATGTGGCGCAAACATCACATTCTAAGTGTCGCATGTGTCATAAGTATCACAACTCAACTATCGTAAGTGTCGTAACATGCTTCATGCACTTTTTGAAAGTGTCATAACTCAATCGAAACCTTAGAAACATTTGTCACAACCTCCAAATCATGTTAGAGAGAAAATCCCCATCATTGAAAGTCAATACACATCTTTTCCTTGTAAAATTCAACTAAGTTTTGAGAATTTATGAAGGTTGGTGCCCCCCTTTCCATATTGGGGGAGTTCCATGGCACCCCCTCTATGATTTTATGGGATCAAAATTCCTAGGATGGTTCCATGTCTCTCACTATGGGGGAGTACCATTATTGTTTAGGAAAAAAGGGGATCTTCTCCACTAAATTATATGGGTCATCTCTCTCAGATTGGGTTAGTTATGTTTGACCCTCATGCTTGGGATTCACCATAGGATCTGATCCAAACCTAAAGGGTCTCTCTCCTCATCCATATCCCTCGTTTTCTCATGGTATTTGTACTCCTCATGCCTATAAATTGAATTTTTTTCCATGGGGAAGGAGGAGGAAGAAATCAATAATAGCATCGTTATTTTGATGTTATATTGTTCATGAAAAGGGTTGGATGAGGAGCACCTGAAAGAGTTGTTGCATCTTACAACTCATATTGTGAGTACTTTCTTTTGGTTCTAAAATTGATATACTAGGCATGTTTCCTTCAATTATGTGTACATTTGCATCTACTTGTCTATTGTCGTTCAATCTTCATAGGTAGATTTGTTTAGTTAATTATATAGAGTGGAAGAAAGGTATCGTTATTGTTCTTTGCAGGATCAAGGAGTTTAGGAATTAAGCTCAAGATTTGGAGCATCAAAGGAAAACCATCGGAATAAGCTATGTCACACTTCTATTCTCGTCATTTAACTATCTAAGTTAGATATGAAAGGAATATAACAACCATTTGTATTTTTTTGTCTTGGTAACAAAGGTTTGATAATCCAAGGGAGATTTCACCTGTCCGTGGGGGAAATATTTTGTAACATACTCTTTATTATTGATTCATATCCTTGACTCATAGGTGATTTTATGTTGATAATCGAAGTAGAAAATATATATTTGGGAGGAACATCCATCCCGTGCATCCAGTTGCACAATTGTTGATAAAAGATAAGTGTTTTTATCTCTGTTTTTATTTTCTTATTTATGGGATTTATTTTTTGTGCATATACTCTATTCTTAAGTAAATTATATGTTTTTGTGTATTCTATATTTAGATGCACTCATAATGTTGTTAATGCATGTAAATACTCAATGCATTGCATTCAATTATGGGATTATCTGTTGTGTTCTTACTCTGAGTTTTAAGCAATTTTATGTTGGTGTGTGAATGCTAATTTAGTTGCATTCATGTTTTAAAAAAATTGTTAACTGTTGGGCATTTTTATCATGCATGCATTTGTTTTATTTGGTATCAAAAAAATTTCAAATTGTTGGGTTTAGTAGTGGGGAACTTTACACAACAAAGGATAAGGATTCAAGTCTTTAAGATTATCCATTTTTTAGGGAATATGAATATGTGTTTGGGGAATTGCCAAGATTTCCACCAAAGAGAAATATTGACTTCTATATTGAATGAATTCCTATAGCTTCCCATGTTATGAACCAAGCACCTTGAAAATGATAAAAAGTCAATGAATACAATACACTTCAAGGGAGAAACCTCCTTTTACAATATATCCAATTCACAAGATAGAATATGAAGATCCTAAGACTAGGTCTCCTTAGTATATATATAGGAGACACAGGGTACAATGAAATGTTATAGCTAACCTACTAATATAAAAAATAAACTAATAATGAATGCTTATTAGGGCCTTAACATAGCCCCCCTCTTTAAAAAAGTGTTTCCCTTAAAGCTTGCAATTGAGAGTGTTTCTTCATGAACTACTCATTTTCCAATATATCTTATTTTAGAGGCATATTATTCCACTAGATATAGAGAACGTTGATCTATAAATTTTTCTAGTTCAAGAAACACCTTCCCTTCTTCATCTAATTATGGAAGTTTTGTTTGCAATGGAATAGTTTGAAAAATCTTATGAATGTGAGAAGAAGGAAAATATAACTCATATGCCAATTATCTTATCCTACGAATAATATTTTAGGGTCCATAATATTGTAGGGTCCATAAAGAATCTTTTACTTCAATAAAACAAGCCTTTGCATAAGATCCAACACTTATGTGTATGAATTTTAATCAAGTATTTATTTTGTATACTTTTGTTATTGATTTTTCTTTTGTTGCAGTGCTAACTCATAAAAAATCAAAAGGAAATGAAGAGCATATTTATTTTATGAGATATGGCCTGTAGGGAGCTAAATTGAAATATCCAGAAGTGGAAAAGAAAGATTCATTATTTTTAAAGTAGTTAAACATTTTTGTCCATATGTATTGAAATCACACATAAAATTGATTTTTCCATATGCCATCATTCGTCATTTGTAAGTTCAGAAAGAATTGGGAGATAAAAGAGAAAATTTGATGACCATGCCCCAGGAGTATGATCTGGAAATTAATAGTACCAAGATTGTCATAAGACAAGGTCTTTGCAAGTTAGCAACAGAATCAGAAGGTTCTCAATCAAAAGAAGAATCTAGCTGGGAGGATGAAGTTGAAATGAATATTAATGAGATATTTTATGTATCCATTTCAACAAACTCATGGTACAATGATTTAAAATCTTATCTTACTCATGGTACTTCTCCATAGTATCTAGAATCAAATAAGAAGAGGGAGTTAAGGATCACAACTTCTCAATATCAGCGTATTAATTGAGTGATATTTCACAGAAATTATGACAATGTTTTACTAAGATTCCTGGAAATGAAATATGTAAAGGAATTATTGGCAGAGTTACACAATGTCCCAACAGAGGGGCACTTGAATGGTGAAACTATTGCACACAAAGTTGTATGTTTTGGTTATTACTAGCATACACTATTCAAGTATGCTCATGCTTTTGTTAGAAAGTGTAAAATATGTCAAATTTTTGTACGAAAAGAGAGGAAACATGCATTTCCTTTACAACTAGTGATTATTGGAAGCCCATGTTTACAGTGGGGACTTGATATAATTGGAGAAAATACTCCAAATTCATCAAAACTACGCAACTACATACTCATTGCAATGTATTATTTTACAATATGGATATAAACCATTCCACTTAAAAATGTAAATGACGATCATATTATCTCTTTCCTTTAAAAAAACAATATTACCAAGTGTGGTATCTCCGATTCTTTAGTTTTTGACAATGCATCCTACTTTTCATATTTGAAATTAACTAAGTTTTTTGTTAATAAAGGGATTAAAATAAAATATTTTTCAAATTATTATCCATGGGGAAATGGTCTAGCATAATCCACTAATAAAAATCTCATTAGAATTATTAAGAAATTGTTGAAGAAAACCAACGCAATTGGCACAAATCTCTTCCAAATTATTTGTGGGCAGATCCAATTATACCAAAGGTAGCCTTAGGGAAATCTCCATTCTTCATTTTATAATTCAAATGAATCTATTCTCCACCCTAATATATTTCCTTCCCTCTCTATAGATTTCCCAATCTGTTAGAGATGAGTCTTTCCCAACAATGCAAAGTAGACTTCAAGACTTATTAAAACTGGAAGAGAAATGAGAAAAATACAAAGAAAAGTTTAATATTCATCAATAGATTGTTATGAAATGGTTTGAAAGATCCTTATTTGATAACAAATACTTTTTTGTTGGTGAAATAGTGGTGAAATGGGATAAATCCCATGGGGGTAAAGGAAAACATACTAAATTACAAACCCTCTAGTGAGCCCCATTGCAAATATCTCAAAAAATTGGTCCTTCAACATATATTTTGAAATCATTGGAGGGGGGGTTAGAAAGCCTCCCTGTGAACATCCAAGTCTAAAAGAGATTGTATGCATAAAGTTCTTTATTTTTTCATTTTTTTTCTTTTTTATACATTGTATCTTGTTTTGTCTTTTGTTATAATTTCTCTGGAATTTTATAATTTCTTTTAGTTATTTTTCTTACAACTCAAGTTTTGAATTTGTTTGTATAGATTTGCATTAATCATTGGTTGCTACAAAGAAATTTTTTTATGTCTAATAACTGACATCGATACTCTACCCATAAATCCTTAAGGAGGATTTATCTAAAGAATATTACAATAGTCTGCAATTTCAATGAGGATTTTTTAAGAGAATTGTTATATTTAAGCTATACTTATTTTCAAAAGTTTGTGTTCTAAAGAAAATTACTTTTATATTGTTTTTGTAAGAGCATTACTAGCATAAATAATAAAAAATAATATGGACAATAACTAGAAGTGGAAGACAATCTAGAGACTAAGTTTTTATGCCTCAATTGTTTACCAATTAAAAAAACTCGTGTACCACCCATCTTCCTCACACCCATATTTATATTTACAAATAAAAAAGGGTGAAACAAAATGTATTAACTAAAGAAGGAAGTTGAAAGAACTTTTAAAGTGTGGGAAGTACAACTAAGCTTGTTGGGGCTATGGATGCTCGTTGGCAGTGGGACCATACTTGTATGGTACTAAGGCACCTTCGTCAGGGATATGGATGCTTGCGGGAAGCAAAGCAATGCCAAGTAAAAAGAGATGAGGAAATCAAGTGTGTGAATATTGATGGTAGAAAAAACTTTTGCCTTTGAATAATTTCATGACTAGTTAGAATAAATTTCAAAATTTAACACATAAAAGTGAGCTTTGCAAAACCAATATTGTAGTTTTGAGTATTTGGAATCCCAAGATTATTTTTCACAAGTATGCAATATACTAGATTCCTTTAATTTTTGAAATTTGAAATGAATGACTTATTATTCAATTTTTAGATAAATGTCTTCCTAAATTATTAATGGAAGAGATAACTAGTTCACCCAATTAGTCACCAATTGTTGTTTCCTGCACAACAACCCGCCATTATAATATGAATTCCTCATAAAATAATGGGGAGCCTTCCTAATTTTTACTTATATATATTTTTTAATTATTTGTAAATATTTAAATTTGATTACAACTCAATTGTACATATTTGGATTTGATTTATTTTATAGTTTTCATGAAAGTTTTAGATATGCTTCAATGATTCTCCTTTCATAATTTCTTCTATTTTGATTTAATTGTGTCTATGTTCTATTTTTTATAGAATGTCAATATCTTAAAAGGAAAAACATCATGCTTAATTGAAATCTAGACTCAACTTTGATTTTTGGGCTAATGAATCTAGATATATGGATAAGATAAATTCAGATCCGGATAAAAAAGAAGAGAATCTCTCTAAGGATTCCCTAGATTATGGATGAAGCACTAGGACTTGGATCTGGATGTAGTGAAAAATTTTCTTTTATGAGAGGTAATATATAATGTATCTGAATCTAAGAGTTAGTGAGTCCAAACGATGATGTGGCACCTATGACATGTCACTACACTTGGCATCATTTTATTAAATTATGTAAACGTGGAAGCTAAGTTGGATTATTGGTGTGGCATGAGGGTATTACATGTGGAATCCAAGGACAAGTGTTATAAACATAATTTTATAATACCCAAATGCTTGGATGTCATATTCATTTGATATCAAGCTATCTCATCTAGATCTGAGACTTAACATAGGATGCTACAAATAGTGAACCCCCAGATAATTGAATGTCTGATTACACCAATTCTAATCAGATCCAGATCTGATTCTTGGTACATGGTAAGGCATGGGAGAAATAGTCGTATGTTGGACGACTTTAAATTCAATCACATTTGAATCTGGGAAGAACTATACAGTGCATCACTTGATATCCTGGATGCCCAGATATTGTATGAGTTTTTCTTGTGATTGTATATGGATCTAGTGTTACACATTATTTTAGTCACCCTAGTGATGTTTCTATAGCATGTGTTCAAGCTCCCAAAAGAACCTTTCTTCATGAGAAAAGTGATTGGATTCATATTCTTCAAAACCTTGTCAAGAAAGGACATCGCAGGCCAAGCATAGGATACATTGCGATGATGCTCGATCGCTGCGGTTTGTCCTGAAACTACCTTGCGGTGTTTCCGCGAGTTGTTTTATAGCCAGGGTGTGGCGGTGTTGAAAAACTGAGAAAAGGTCAAAGCTCACAAAGGTTCTATAAGGGAATCTTCTAGAATATGAGGTGGCATCTGTATGGTTGGGATCCTACTTGCTTCTCTAATTTGGTGGGATCATCCTAATCTCTTTAACCATCTCTCTTTCTCCTATATAAGAATGGGTTTCTCATGGAAAAGGTTAAGCAAACAAGTAAGCAAGGAATTACTGAAAGAATAGGATGAGAATTGTGTGAGGGATTCTATTTCAATTGATGCTTGAGGTCTTCATTGGTCCATCAAGTTATTTTGGATCTTCTTCATGCAAGTTTGGAGAAAGTGTGTGTGTTGGAGCAAACGACCATCGAAAGGGAACCTTGCAACATCAAGGTTGTTTGGTTGTATCTTCCACTTTTACTTAATATAATACAGTGGCATGTTTATTTCCCATAAAATCATTCTCATTTTATTACATGACTCCTTGATCACATGTGTAAGTTTTCATTGAATATACTATTGTTGCTTTCACTTTGGTTGGTTTGTGTTTCATTGTAGATCCAATATCACAAGAGCACCGGAGTGGAGCATGGACAAAAAAGACATGAGGAAGCGATATTTAAAGGTATGTCACTCAGCTCTTGCTTGATAGTAAATTCAATGATTAAAGCTTAGGGAAAGCGTCATGTCCTACCTTGTTTTGTTCTATATCCAGGTGGATCTAGGGATATCAGTTTATGTCTGCATTTACCAATTTATCCAATAACATCTAGGACTAAGCAAGTAAATTGGGCCACTAGTATATCCAGATATCCATATCTCTTTTCACACTACTAAATTAATTGTCGAGTGATTTGTCAGGCCATCTACTAATGTGGCATCCTGTGTGGAATGGTGATCGGGTATTTCAAGGTCCAATTGGTATAGGAGCTAGAACTAAAATTTGACGAAGTGTTATATAAGCCACATTATGCACCTCAAGGAACGATATACAACGGATTGGTAAAACTTTATAAACCAATTTTGTTAAGTTTACCCAGTCAATGTGGTATATATTTTCACGATCATAAACGCTACATGTCAATGCAAGCCACTTTTTCCTCCTACGAATTTTCCAAAACATATTAGAACCCCAATGATAATTGAATTGATTTTGATTCCAACCAATAAATCATCGAAACAAGTAGTTTTCTATACATTGTTGATTGTTTTATTTATTTCTTGAAGTAAAGCTATAGTGAACACTAATTCTGTTCATTTTTATTATTTTTTGCATATTTTTAGGATGATGAAAATAATCGTGAATACCAGGAACATGAACGAAGGTAGAGATTATCAAGGATATTTCTCATGTTCATCAACTAATAAAAGACAATATGAGTTTAATATTCTGGATCAAACACAAAAAAAAATATTTTAATAGAAATGAAGAATATTTACAACAATATTATGATCGAGAAAATAATTAAAGGATTTTCTCAATAGTTTGTTTTTCTAAATTGTTGAGACTATTGTAAAAATAATGATTGGAGGAATTTGAACGAATAGGAAAAGCAATAGAATAGTATAAAGACCTGCTCTTTCTAGGGAGTGGGAGTTGGAAACTTTATAATCAAGCTAGTATACTTCTATCATATTGAATTTAGTTTGAATACCTTTGCAATTTGAAAATCCAGAACTGGGACCTGTGCATTTCTATCAATTTTTAGAAAAGGATTGAAGACTTGATGGTTGGAAATATTAGTATAGAAATTGTATACTTTTATCAGTGAAATAATTTAAGTTGAAGACCAAGTTTTATTGGGAAATTGATGCTATGAACTGGCATCCTACACAATGCATTTCTATAAGGGTTTGATTTAAGTTTGTATTTGAAAAGCTTGAAATTCCTTTCTTGTTTTTTTTTACATTTTCTTAGTAAAAGAAATCAGATACAGAGTACATTATCCATGATTTCAAATAACTATTTCTTTGAAATAATTAAGATATTGTATTTGAATTTATTACTTACTCGATTTAGTGAATTACTTCTTGGATCCTGTAATTATTTTTCCTTCTATGTCTGAACATATTTATAACCATATCCTAGCTATTTAGGAATGTATAATATATATATATATATATATATATATATATATATATATATATATATATATATATATATATATATATATATATATATATATATATATATATATTAGTGTTAGGTCATATAGTTTCCCTATGGATTGACTTTCTGTAATATCCGAAGAAATATTTGTAGAGGAAATCGGGCCCACATACTGGTTCATATCACCATACCAAATGAGTATAGACCTAATTGGGGCCTTGACTGGGTGATACTCCCCTATTACAGGAGGAATTTTTCCACATGTCAACACTTCCCCTAGCTATATTTCATCTATTTTTCTCTAAATATTTTTGTATAGATAACAAGGAACGTGATCTGGACTATTTTGAGAATGAAATGTAACATGGAGAAATACAGAGAGTGCAACAATACCATGAAACCCAACTTCTATTAATGAATAAAATAACAAAGTATTGTAGAATACAAAATAACTAGAATGTTGCTAGCTTAATTGATTCAGATTATATTGAGAACAAAATGGAACACACATAGAAATATAGAGAGTGCAACAATAGCATGAAACCCAACTTCTATTAATGAATAAAATATCAGAGTATCGTAGAATACAAATTGACTAGAATGGTGGTAGCTTATGTTTGAAGAGAAAGAGATGTTGGCTATGCTCATTCGTAGAAAGTTGATGACAAAGAGGCTAAAAAGAGATTTTTATCATGAAGCCTAAAAACAAAGAGGAAAAAACCGTAAACATCAAAACCATAACCCTAGAAGATGAAACAAAAAAAGTATTGTGGGCCCTGAGGTGGTTAGTTAATAAGTCAACTTCCCAGGGGCACAAATTTTGCATACCATCTCCATTTGGGGTGCACGATAGCTTTTTAGAAAGAATTATGTGAGGATTACAAGTTTTGATTTGGGCCATGCTTTTCCAAAGGAAACTCCTGCCCCCTACGCCCCCCACCCAAATGTCAAAAAAACATCGTTTAGGGCCTCAAAATAGCCCCAAAAGTTTGTGACTCAAAAAACTTCCAAGAAGATAGATAACCATTGAGTTAGTGGAAGAGGTGGGTGACCAATGACATCCACCTAGATTAGAACATCACTTTTTGATTTTTTCCTTGGGAAAAAAGGAGCAAGAACTAAATTTAAAATAATCCTCAAGGGCTATCTTAATCAATTGAACCATCCACCAAAGGCATGTTTCCAATGGGGAAGTCATAATTCATAGATTCAAATCCATTCAAGCCCCATCAGGGTTACCCAATACTCTTGATACTGGTAGTTGACATCATCCTCCATATGGAAATTTCAAGGAAGAGAGGAAAATCTTGTGAGTTTTCTTTGAAAACAATTCCTAGACAATTAGCTACATTGATTCGAATGGACTATTTCAAGGCATATTTTTCCATGAGGTATCATGTTCTAGTCTAACTAGAGTTCAAATATTCTTGAATCCTACCAAGATACTAACCATTATTGTGGCTAGTGGTTGAGACACCATTCATTTATATATTCTAGGTGATGCAAGAGCATCATTGTCAAACCAAGAAAGCAAGGGTGGATGCAAATTGACACCACATCACATTGAAAGGGTCAAACTGACTCTTAACCAGCTTGGTAGCGGTGTGGAGATCAATTTTTTGTAATTTTTCATTGTTCATTAATTATATGTAAAATCGGGCCACCATTTGAAATGATGGATCATTGTAAATACTTACATGACTGTAAGATATTACAAGTGTAGGATATTATCCCTTATTAATCATTAGTTTGCATTTAATTGAGTTAGTAGGTAACCGCTAGAGTAGGAGGTGGTAGAACTTAGATAGGATGCAAAGGAGACGAGAACTGAATCCCTTAGATTTTTTAGACAAGGTTTTATGGTATTCTGTCTGTAAGAGACATGAGGGTAACTGTTTTTTTTTGGATTGAATAGAATAGAGGAGAATTGATCCAAATATACTGTGTTGATATCGTCTATAGTTGTCTTTTTTGTTATGGGTTTTTTGAGTGCATGAGGTTTACTGTGACTAATTGAATTCATGAAGGATTAAAGGGTGAAATCACGAAGGTGGGTTACACTTTCGTGACAATCAGGTCTCCAAAATTCCAAAAAACATTTTTTCGGCCGAAAAAATAAACGTCAAATCAAACGGTGCAATAATCGCCCCTTCGATTTGCGTGTACAAATTTAGTCGGCTAGATATTTTCTTTCCGGCAATCCTCTTTCGACCGAAAGATTGTTCGGCCGAACTATTTTTCAGCTGAAAGATTGTTCGGCTGAACAAATTTTTGGCCGAAAAGTTGTTCAGCCGAACAATCTTTCGGCCGAAAGATTGTTTATATATTAACCACACAACGAATTTGAAACATTTCACAAAATTTGGTATCGTTTATTGGGAGCAGAGGTTGTGAGGTTGTGAACTCGTTTGTGAGGAGGTAGTGCATCTTTGGTCACCAGGAGGTCATGAGCACAGGGTTCGTCGTTGTGTTTGCGAGCATGGATGCGCCAAACAATAGGTAAGTTTCAAATGTAATTAGTTTTAAATGTAATAAGTTTTAAATGTAATTAGTTTTAAATGTAATTAGTTTTAAATGTAATGAGTAATAAGTTTTAAATGTAATTATAATCAGTAATAAGTTTTAAATGGTTTAAATGTAATTATTTGTATTGTTGTATTGTGAGGGGGCCGCGGGTGGCCAGCCCTGTGGCCAAGCCGTGGGCATGCCCACGGCTTGGTCATAGGGTTGGCCACCCGTGGCCAAAATTTTACTTCGATGTTTATATTATTTTTAAATCTCTTGAAGACAACATATGTTCAAGCAGCCTTAGATACATCACCTTACGAGTATCTCCATCCTAGATTTGGTAGCTTGTAGCCACCTACCCTACTGTGTTTATT
>ML786530.1:70599-100058 GCA_009831015.1 Picea engelmannii | reverse complement strand
TTAGTTGTAATTTAGATTAGTAATGTTATTTTAATTATGTCGGCTTTAGGCCATTATTTGTAATTATACCTCCTAGTCTCCTATATATACCAAGGAGACATTTTCATTTTGAATCATATTGTACTTGAACATTTAAGTGGGGTGAGGTTTCCCCCTCGAAGAGGCTTATTATCTGAAATTATCTCTTTTTCAAGGCATTGAGTACTTTTCCTGAGGTTTTTCTATGCTATATTGAAGTTTGGTTCTTAACATATGAAAATTAAGAAGTCGCACCCCAGGCAAATTAAAGTGGTTCTAACCACCCAGAAAGACAAGTCAACCCTACCAATGAAGATACACCTCCTTTCAGCACTTGCCAATTTGTATAAATAAAGGAAGCTAGCCACTCATTTGATTCACTCACTCAACTCACTCATCTAGTGCACAAGTATTGAAGGAATTTGCAGTTACCAGTTGCCAGAAGAAGGAAGAGAGAGAGGCACATTACTTGGGAGAGGATATTCTCTAGTTTTTGGTTTATTTTCTTGGCATTGTATTGGCTATCTATATTAAGGAAGTTTTGTTGGTTTTTCTTCCCCATGATGGTTTCCCAGTATAAATGCTTGTGTATCTTGTGATTTTGTTTCTCTCAGTGATCCTATCTATGCTATGGTAATCTAGTAAATTGAAAAGTAACCTAATAATAGCTTAAACTATAACAAATTCGTCATTGTATATCTAGATGATATATTAGTTTTCAGCAAAATAGAGGAAGAACATTTAAAACACTTGAAATTAGTGATGAGGAGGTTGCAGCAAGAAAAGTTGTTAATAAACTTGAAGAAAAGTTCTTGTATGAAGACAAAACTCATATATTTTGGTTTTGTGATCTCTTCAAATGAATTGAAGATGGATACAGCGAAGGTGAGAGAAATCAAAGAATGGTCATCACTAAGGGGCATATTTGAGGTGATAAGTTTTAGAAAGTTTTTATAGGAAATTTATTAGAAATTTTAGTGGTATATGTGCACCCATAATGGACACTGTGAAAAATAAACATAAGTCTTTTAATTGGACAGAGGAGGCTGAGAAAAGCTTCATAGTGTTGAAAAAGAAGATAACATAACAACCAATTCTGGTTTTACCATATTTTGGAAAGACATTTCAGGTAAGATGTGATGCAAGTGAAATAGCCATTGGAGCAGTCTTGAGTCAAGATAATAGGCCAGTTTCTTATTTCAGTGAGAAGTTGAATGAAACCAAGGAGAAGTATTCTACATATGACAAAGAATTTTATGTAGTGATTCAAGCTTTGAAGAAACGGAGACACTATCTAATTCCAAAAGAGTTTGTCTTGTATAATGACAATCAAACTTTGCAATGTATTACTAGGCAAGAGAATTTGAATCGGAGGCATGCTAAGTGGGTAGAATTCATGCAGAATTTTACTTTTGTTATTAAACATATTTCTGGAAGTGATAATAAATTTGCATATGCTTTGAGCAGGAGGAGTTTGGATGTACAGGAATTCCATGTGAAGACCTTAGGGTTTGAGCACCTTAGGGAAATGTATCAGGAAGATCCAGATTTTAAGGAGGCTTATGAAGCATATGAAAATCCTTTGTTGAGGGACAATAACTCATGGGAAGAATATTTAATCCAGGATGGATTTTTTTTTTAAAGGAAGTCAATTGTGCATACCAAGATGCTCAATGAGAGATAATTTGTTGAAAGAAAAACATAGTGGAGATCTAGCCATACATTTCGGTCATGATAAAACATTTGCACAACTGAATAGTTTGTATTAATAGCCAGGTATGAGGGTAGATGTGAATAAATTTGTAGACCGATGTAAAATTTGTCAACATGCAAAAGGAAAGAGACAAAAACTGGTTTGTATCAGCCATTGCCTATTCCAGAAAGGCCTTGGCATGCAATTAGTATGGATTTTGTATTGGTATTATCTAGAACCCAGAAGGGAAGTGATTCCATATTTGTTGTGGTCGATATATTTTCCAAGATGGCACATTTCATACCATGCCAGGAAACAAATGATGCTACACACATAGCCAATTTGTTTTTTAGAGAAGTTGTGAGACTACATGGATTTCCCATAAGTATAGTCTCAGACAAAGACACTAAGTTTGTAGGACACTTTTGGAGAACTCTATGGAAGAGGTTGGGAACTAATTTATCCTTCAGTTGAACATATCACCCTCAGACAGATGGACAGACTGAAGTGGTGAACACGAGTCCGGGAAATTTTTTAAGGAGTTTAGTCACTGAACAAGGTTGTCAGTGGGATCAGATTGTGGCACAGACAGATTTTGCATTTAACAATTCAATAAATAGAAGCACTGGGAAAAGTCCATTTGAGATAGTATATGGAAGACATCCAAGAGGGATTGCAGAATTGAGACAATTTAAACAAGATGATTTCAGAAGCGTTGGAGCAGAATATTTTTCTACAGAAATGAAAATACTTCATGATCAAGTCAGGAGACAGCTACAAGATAGTAATCAAAATTATAAGAACGGAGTTGATCAGAAAAGAAGAGAAGTTCAATTTGAAGTGGGAGATGATTTTTTAGCTCATTTGAGAAAGGAAAGGTTTCCAAGAGGAACATATAATAAATTGAAGATGAAGAAGATAGGACCATGTAAGATCCTTAGAAAATTTGCAACAAATTCTTATGAGATCGAGTTCCCAGACAATGTTGGGATATCACCAATATTCAACATTACAGACATGTATCCTTATAGCAGAGATGATGTAGGAAAATTATATGATTAGGAAGAGATTGAGTGGGAAGTTCAGATGCCCACAGTAGAAAGACATCAGATGGAGAAAATATTAGAACAAAGAGTTGGAAAGAAGACCAGAAGAAATATGTACCTTAAATATTTGGTGAAGTGGAAAGATCAGCCAGTCGAAGATTCAAGTTGGGTAACTGAACCTGATATTTTGAAGCATGGAAAAACAGTGTGAGAGCTCATGGATAGGAGTCCATGAATATTTTAGCCAGAGGAGTATGATGCAGGAGCATCGTTGTTAAACCAATAAATCGAGGGCGGACGTGAATTGACACCACAACACATTGAAAGGGTCGAACCGACTCTTAACCATCTTGGTAGTGGTGTGGAGATGTTTTTTTTGTAATTTTGTGTTGTTCGTTAATTATATGTAAAATCGGGCCATCGTTTGAAATGACGGATCATTGTAAATCCTTACACGGTTGTAAGATATCACGGGTGTAGGATATTATCCCTTATTATTCATCAGTTTTCATTTAATTGAGTTAGTAGGTAACCGCTAGAGCAGGAGGTTGTAGAACTTAGATAGGATGGAGAAGAGTCAAGAACCGACTCCCTTAGATTTTTTAGACATGTTTTTATGGTATTATGTCTGTAAGAGACATGAGGGTAACTATTTTTTTTGGATTGAATAGAACAGAGGAGAATTGATCCAAATATATTGTGTTGATATCGTCTTATAGTTTTTTTTTTTTTTGTTATGGGTTTTGTGAGTGCATGAAGTTTACTATGACTGAATGAATTCATGAAGGATTGAACAAGTTTCAATAGTTTCTCTTCTGTAATTTTATGCAAGGAGTGCATGTGAGAGATTTTTTTCGACTCAAAGCTCCGAAGAGATAGCAAGAAACTTTTGTATGCAAATTATGCATATCGAACGCAAGGAGTGCATATGCGAAGTCTTTGACTTGGAGAAAACTTTGGATAAATCGCTTAGTTGTTTCTCATAAGATAGTGCAGAGGTCTATTGCAAGGAGTACACAGGGCCAGAAATCGACTAAGTGTGGAGGAAAATCCTTTTAGGAGTTCAAAAGTTTGAAGAAAGGACAAGTACAAAAGATTTGTGAAATAAATCCTTCAGGAAGAAAGAATTGTCAAAGGTTTGATAAGATAAAGGATCAAGATTCGCCCAAGAGGAGCTAAATCACTCCAAATCGTTAGATCTTGGAGAATTCGTGCACTGGTTAGTCGCGAGGGTCCTTCAAAAATTCACAAATCAGGATATTTGAAGTGTAGAGGGGTAAGAACCTTTGAAGCACGAAGCCGCGAAGAAATCCTAACCGTTGATCGTTGGTTAAGGAGGACCATTGGTCTCCACGTGTGGAGATAATTTGTTGATTCGTGATTCAAGAGTTGTGGGGTTGAGTGTGTTAAATATTCCCGAAAGCCAGAGTCTGAAGGGATCACAACCATTGGATGTTTGAATGACGAGAGCCGTAGATCTCGTTCAGAGGAATCTGTGGTTTGGAGTTCGAAAGAATTGGTAGAGGCTGCAATCAAAACAGACAAAGCCTGAAGCATTTAAGGAGTTAAGCCTAGGGTCACAGCCCGAGGTCGTATGTGATTTCCTCCACAAACAAAAGATTTGCACCGAATTTGATTTCAAAGGAACAGGGGGCCTAAGTGAATTGTTCCGGGGTTAGTGAAGACCCGAAGAGTTAATTTTGTTCAGTATTGTGAAGATCCTAGACCGGGAGGTCGCACAGCCCTTTGGAGAGAAGGGGGGTTTGCACCACTAGGGAAGAGAGAGGCATCCCATGATATTTTCCTTGGGGAAAAAAGACAAAACAATAGAAATAATAAGAAAAATTGTAGTTGTCGAGAGTATTATAGAATGCAAACATTGAACCTAATGAATATCAAATAAATATTATTGCCAATATTTTCCAAAGGAAGCCTCCAATCATAAAATTTAAGACCACAATGACATTATCTTTAAAGAAAACAAACTAAAAATACAAATATAATGAAAGTGAAATAAATAGGTCCAAGGATTTGTTAGGCAATAATATTTTCCAAGAGAAACCCCACTCGTAAAATTTAAGGCTACAACACCATTCTCTTTAGACAAAAAAACCACATGACCAATATAGTGACAGAGGCATAAATAGGTCCAACGATTTATTACTAAGGCACTTACTAATTATCATTAGTATTCATGTCTAACAGAGATTTTATGTCAAATACCCCAAGAAGGAAACGAATATAGGACTGTAGTAGTATGAGGGAAAATATGTGTAGTATATGAATTTATATTAGAGGACTACATGAATAGGACTTTGAATATGAGTAGTAGATGTACCTAGCTCTTTGTTATGTTATGAATTATGATCACAACTCATTTCACAAAGGAACATGAGCATGTTATATACCTAACAAAACCAATGAATACAAGACTTATGGATGCAATGCATGTGTGTATTTCATTGGGTTTCATAATATATTAATAGAATAATATATTAATAAAGGTTTTTTTTTTATATAGGCATACCTAATTATATTAGGTAAGTGATTAAGAAATGATGAGAATAGGATTAGAGATAAATTTAGAAAAATATTTATTAAGAAGATGGTCATGTTGTGTACCTAGATGCAACTTATTATGTATATGAGCTATTATGTGTACAAGTTCATTAATCTATTAATTAGTTGATTAATTGAAGGGGATACCCCTTTGATTTTGCATGCATGAGAAAAGGTGTTTGACCTCTCATAGTTGGTTTCCTTCCCATCTAGGTGGAATCCTTGTGCACATGTAAGATGGAAGGTGGTCTCCCATTGTCATAAAAAAGACATACAAAGTGTTCTAACATGACAAACTAGTCTATGTGGACCTTAATATGATACTTTATCCATCAAGTTGTGTCTTAGTGGCATCGGAGTTCTAACAGTGACGAGTGTAGAGCCATTTTATGTATGTGCAAGAAGGTTTTTGACCTCCTAACGTTTATTTCCCTCTTGCCAGGGTAGATCCCTCATGTGTGTGAGGGGTAAAGTGGTTTCCCTTTGATTGTGTGTGTGAGGGAAGGTGTTTGACCTCCCAATTTTGGTTTCCTTCCTGTCAGTGGAGCCCTTTGGGAGGAAATGCGGTTTCCCTTTTTCAACAATAAGACTTGATAAGAGCCCAACATAACAAATTGATTTAAATTGACCTTAAGAAGATATTTTATTTTTTTCATATAAATTATGAATAAAGTACATTTTTAGTTGTTAGTAGTGATATAAATATTTTAAAATGTAATTTAAAATTTTAATGTGCTTGATTATTGTGGAAAAAAATCAATAAACTAAAACAATAATATTATTGTTGATATTAGTAAAAAGATTATTATTGTTATTTTTAAACAAATTATAATTTTGCAAAAATTTAATATAAATCTATTAAATTAATTTAGATTGGATGATGATGTTTAAAAATAAAATTTTAAAATTCAAAAAAAATTAAAAACTTTAAATTTAATTTTGATTTTTTAAATAGCTTAAAACTATTAAATTAATTTATATCTTTTAAGTATTTTTTAAAAAAATTAAATATTATAAATCTATTAAATTAATTTATATTTTTTTTAATTTTGATAATGATGTTTAAAAATAAAAATTTAAAACTCCAATTTTTTTTTTAAAACTTCAAATTTAATTTTGAATTTTTTAAATATTGTAAATCTATTAAATTAATTTATATATTTTAAGTATGATGATATAGGTAGCTTGTATATAGGGAGGAAAGAGAAGTAAATGACCATGGAAAAGATTTAGTTATTAAAATTAGATAAAAATAATAATAAAATTGTGGAATAAAATATATTAAAAATAATAAAAATTTGTGAATCTAAATATATTAGAAATTTATAATTGGTAATATTAACTAACCAAAAAGGAAATAAAAATAAGATAAGAAGGTCAAAGGAACAATCAAACCAGAGATTGGGATTTTTTTCAACTTATTCCCTTTATATTTATTTTTCATTACTTACTCTTAAAAACTATAAATTTTTAATATATATTTATTTTCCAAATTTTTTATTACTTCTTACCTAATTTTAATAGTTAAAGTTTTTCCCTTTTTCTTTCTCGTCAACCCAAGGATTTGACTCGTAAAGTCTAGGAGGTATACATACCCTACCTCTCTGGATTTAAACTTGTGACCTCTTAAGAGGAAATTTATTGAGATAAAGTCTTTTCCGGAGAAACATTTGGACAATGAGTCATTATGATATACTTAGAAGGATAAACCAAGTGTGAGACCTCCTTTGTGGGTGTGTCTTCCATTGACCTTTGTCAAATCATAACTTCTTGATATATCTATAGTAACAACTAATTGATCTTTGATCTAAAAACTAACCTTAATAACTTTAATTAAATATTCATATATTCCCATGATTTAAGGAAAAACAAACAACCATAAAATCTTTAAAACATCAATTAACTTTATTCCATACCAGTTGGATGGACGAAATATGCAATCTACCAAAAACTCCTTAATCTTAAGAGGATAACCTTAAAAACTTTAATTAAATATTCATATATTCCCATGATTTAAGGAAAAACAACCATAAAATCTTTAAAACATCAATTAACTTTACTCCATACCCGTTGGATGGACGAAATCTACAATCTACCAAAAACTCCTTAATCGTAAGAGGAAGAGATCTTACTTGTAACTTAATCGTAAGAGGATAACCTTAAAAACTTTAATTAAATATTCATATATTCCCATGATTTAAGGAAAAACAACCATAAAATCTTTAAAACATCAATTAACTTTACTCCATACCCGTTGGATGGACGAAATCTGCAATCTACCAAAAACTCCTTAATCGTAAGAGGAAGAGATCTTACTTGTAACTTAGCACTTTCACCCATCCATTGAACCCCACACATTTGATAAAACCCTACCATTAAACCCCACACATTTGATAAAACCCTACCATTAAACCCCACACATTCGATAAAACCCTAGCATTATCGTATCCTCCCCCGCCATTATTCTTGAAGGTTTTTCATTAGGAGGAGATCCAGAGATGTAGAGACATCCAATGATACTACACCTGTATCAATACATTTTTGTTTTAAGAACTTTGCTCGCCGGCATTTGGTGGTTTGAAGCATTCAGATTCCATGGCTTGCACGGAAAACACCATGTGCCTATCTTCAGAGGACGACCGTGGACTCTTAAGAAACATAAATTACCTTAAGGTCCTTTCTGCTGTCGTCGACAAATTGGAAAATGTCCGGAAATCTCACGAGGCCGTTATGATCGGTAAGGGTATTGACACCGAAAACTTTAAAATGCAGGATGAGCTAACCGATTGTTTCCGCCAACTTGACGCCCTAAAGGTATATTTTATTGTTTGCTTTCAATAAGCAGAAATTCTATGCATGTTTCTTCAATTAAAATCTCTAGGTCGTTATGTGTACAGAATATAAACTCTGTAGTGAAGGAGGCGAAAGAGAATTTAACGGAGAAAGCGCGGGCACTACAGAGGGTCATGGATGAATTTTGCCTGCAGGGAGGGAATCATACTTTTGCAACAGGTTCTAGCCAAGCAGATCACAGTGAGTGTGGATCCAACGACATTGGTCCTTCGACGAGGGAACAAAGACATGTATATACTGTATATGAGTCTGATTCTTCTTCAGAAACTCCTGACAGAATTATAGAGCAGGTGGAGAGCGACCCAACGGGACGTATATTCCGACGACGGGAGAGCTATGGCAATATGACATACAGAGGAATAGAAGAAAACCACCGTGATCCTGAGGAGATTGTGATGGCAGCGACCGGCCCCGTTAACGAATTTGCAGAAAGACGTGAACTCAAGGAGCTAGAAAGGGCTCAGGAGGAAATTTCGGCATCGAGCGAGAGAAGTGGGCTCCTGATAAAAAAATCACAGCGCCGTCACAGTAATTCACGGAGGTCAGAAAATAGAAAGAAGGGCCCAGTTCGTAAGTTCTATAGAAAGTTTACAAAATGCTTCAGTGGGGAAGGATAGATCTAGCAACGAGGACGGATGGTGATCGAAAAAATTGCTTGAATCAGTGGAAGGCGAGCTTGATTCAGTGTGATTCAATGCTTTATATTTGCATTAGGGTTTTTTTTTAAGTTAGTGTGTTCGTTTTCATGGAGGTCAATGTTCACCTGGCCCGAGTGAAGAGTTGCACTTGCTCGTGGCTTTTTATCATATGCAGTTCACTCTTTTGAATTGAAGAGAAATCGTTGGTACATAGGATGTAGGTTTTAATTATAAACCTTAGTTCCATCTATGGTTTAAATAATTATTAGCAGGCTAGTAATTTATTCAAAATATGGTGATATTGTTGCTTTTTTGAGATTAATTTTAGGTTTATTGAATTTTAAGAGAAAGTAGTATTTAAAAGGATTGAAGAAATTTTTTCTTAAATTTTCATAATTTTAATTAATAAGGTAATTGAGTATTTAAGTAAATATTTTAAAATTGGAATTTAATGTGAATGTAATCATCACGTTTTTTTAAAAAGTTATTTTTATCATTCATTTTAAATATGATAAAGAATGGTTAACAAGGGGTCTTATATATCAATTTGGTGTGGCATTTTGTGGTGACAATAATAATTTAATTTTCAAAGATGTTAAGACTGGTTAATCCGCTAATTTATTATAAAGTTAATGATAGTTCATTTTTATTTTAGTAATATTGACTTTCTTCTTTAAATTATTCAAAACATAAACATCTTTTTAATTTATTAAATTGGAGTTAATAATCTTTGTAATTAACCCCAGATGGGGTGACACGTAGCCGAGGGGATGCCATGCATCCCCTTCACAGAACTTGCCATAAATATGGTCGGTCGCCACCCCAATGCCTATTCTTGGATGGAGGATGGCCATAAACGCTCGCAGAGGGGGGGAGGATAGCTCCCCCACGCAGGATTAATGGCGGCCTCAACGATTAATTGCAAGAGGGTGACATTGGGTACGAGAGATAGCAGAGTGGTCATATTTGCCCCTTGGTTAATTATTCATCTCGGCCATGGCATTCACCACTTCGCCTCAGTGCTTTATCTCCTCGCTCTACTTGGGAATTTGGTTTTGGTCCAGTCGGTTCTCTCTAGCCTCATTCGTAGATTTCTTCGACCTCCAGGCTCCACCATGTTGAGAGAGAGAGAGGAAAACCCAGGTGAGGTCTTGCCTGGTACTATTGTGCTACAAGGTAGAGACACCTGCACAATTTTGGAGATGGCTCTATCCATAGCCCGAACTCACTTAATCGCGTGGCCACATACGCCTCCAATGGCCTTCGTGGAGGAGGAATTCATGGAGGAACCAATTCAAGTTCCACCAGAGTCCCTCCTCTACACGGTCCTGGATGCCTGTGACAACCCCAGCACTAGCGTTGTTGCTACATATACAACAGAAACCATGGATGGTGCCACCTGCATTGTTCAGGAGGAACTCCCCACGACTGATTGTCAAGCTAAGCCTCCACCATTGAACCCAGTTGTGGATTGCAACTAGACTCCACCTAGCCTCTTCAGCCCAAAGCAGTTGGAGCTTATTTTTGAAATTAGAGGCTATATGATGGAACAACTCCACCAACACACCCTCAACAGTAGCCGCATCGACATGTTGTTCGACACCTTCTCGAACACGCCAGGCAAGCAGAGGTGCCTGACCTGCACGCAGCCCTACGTGCTCAAACCCAGCGATGGTACCCTTCACAGTGACTCTTCGAATGGTATATTCCATTGTTCTTATATCCCATCTAATGTTTAATTATGCACATTTATCTTAGCCTCACCTGCACGGTGATGGATTTCTCTTCTTGTAAACCTGGTCTGGTACTATGTTCAGTTTTTTGCTTAGTTTTAATTTTTATATTTTGTTAATATGTCTAGCATGCCCAGACATATTTGTCAACACTACCAGCCGCCATCTGCTCTGGTTTCCAACAAAATGGAGGAGCAAGTGGCAGTTTCTCTTTTGGTCGAAAGCACAATTGCTTGTCACTTGTTTCGGTTTCCACTATTTTGGCAGAACAGGTGGCATGTCAGTGACATATATTAGTTTTTACAGTGACAACGCATTAATAAGGAAATAACCCCTTTTTTATTTAAAAAAAAAAACATCTTTGTAATTAGGGGCCTAATCCAATGGGTACATTCGATGAGGCTAACCCTGATACCTCATTCATAATAACCATAGCACTCAACCACTCAAGCTAACCCAGTGAGGTGTAATATCTTTATAAATATATGATATCTATTTTAAATTAAAAAAATTATATATATTAAATTTGGAAATTAATTGTGATAAATCAAACATCCTTTGACACAAAATAATTCTATTTGTAAATTTGAATATGGCATAAATTAATTTTAATAAGTCAAACATTGTTGGTTATACTTTTGGTTATAAGATAAGAAAAAACTCCTATTTGATATTCTCCTCACTAGTGCCATCTTATATGGATGTGAAGTTTGGGGATATAGTATTTCTAGAGAATCCTAGAGAAAGATATAGCAAATCCAAAAGAATTTTATCACTTAGAACCTCAAAATTAAAGGCAATACGCCCTATCTTATCCTCCTTATAGAAGCAGGTATTTCCCCATTAATAGCACGATTAAGAGGATGGCCATGATTGGTATTTAAATAACAATAACAACATAAACAACATGGACAACAAAAGACTCATCACCAACGACTTAAGCAAAGATGGCATAAAGATCTCAAGTCTTGGCTAAGTCATTGGGGAATACATGAAGATATCATTTTACAGAATATCGATAATATTAAAATTAGTATTACATCTAAACTTAAGGAGAATATGTGGTCCGATAAGGTTAAAAGGAAATTAAGATACTACAAGGAGGTGGTCAACCCTAACCTAGAAGACCAAAAGTATCTCTGGGTTCTGAATAGCACAAAGAAAAAAATCAACATTACTAAAATTTGAGCCAACTCCCACGATCTGCATAGTGAAAATGGGTGTTGGACAATTCCCAAAACACTCTGAGATGAATGAATCCGTCATGTTTGTAACACTAAGAGGGTCAAATATGAAAATCACTTTCTTCTAGCCTAACCTCCTAAATAATAAAAACTATGGTGATCTTGGAACACTTCTCTTAAAGCTTTTCGAACATAGAAATAAAATCTAAAAAAATTTAAGTAATTTGTTACCTTTTTTAAGGTCTTATAAACCAATTTTAATTTTAATTTCATTAGAAGGTTAATCATCATCATAAAAAAAAATTACATTTTCCAAATTAACATAACTTATAAATATATAAATTTAATTGATTAATATTTAAAAAATCAAAATTTAAATAACTATATTTTTTCTAATTTCTACCCATCACAACATGAAATATTTGTTTACCTTAATTTATTAATTTTATACAAAACTTCATATATATGTGCGCGTTATGATCAGAATAAATCTTCTTAAGCAACTATAAAGTGTATTTAACTTATATACTTGTATTTTATATACAACTTCATTAAAGTATAAAACGTATTCAATTTTTTACATTATGTTTTGATCATAACATCATTCTTGCAAATTTATACATTGTGTTTGGTCATAACATACTTCTTGCATTAATTATAAAATGTAAATTTCAATTTTTATGAGTATAACATGTATAAAAAGAATCATTTTGGGGGGTTTAGATTATTATTAATATATTTTTAATTTAGGAATTTTTTATATTAAAATATAATATGTATAAAAAACATATTTTTTTGGGTTTAGATTATTATTAATATATTTTTAATTTAGGATTTTTTTATATTAAAATATAATATGTATAAAAAACATATTTAGAGGGTTTAGATTAATATTAATATATATTTTTAATTTGGAATTATATGTTTCTTATTTTGAGTTTTATCAAAAAAAAATTGTCAGCAAATCAAACTAGTCTATTATATTTATCAGAGTGAATAAATATATATATGAACCACTAAATCATAAATCATTGGCATGTTACTAGGAAACTAGACCATCAACATTGGAGAAAATTATCTATCTATGTAGTTTATACTATGTTCATTGGTAAAAACAAGTTTGCATAGCTATATAAGTAAAAATGAGGTCTATCTTTCTTGATATTTTCATCCCACAAGTTGTAGAAAAAGCTTCCTAAAGAGATCAAAATGCAGATCATTCAGACAAACTAAATGGGAGAGAAGTCACTTGTCCTCTCTTAGAGTTGTTGGTCTTGAGGCTTTGAAGTGGTTCCTTGCTAGGTCTCTTCATGGTGGTTATGAGCGTCCAAGTGAGCATGAATATCCTAGAGTTGGTGACACACCTTAGCCAATTTCTCATGCATTTACTCACATTCATCTTCACTATCCAAGATAATTTTTCCAAGGAAAGTCTTTATATGCCAGTAAAGGTCAATCATTTAATAATTTAGTATCTCTTTCTTTAGAACTACTCGGGTCAGGAACCCAACTTATAATGTCAACGTCAACTTCCCAGACGTGGAGGATAGAATGATCCCGGTGGATGATGGCCTCCATAATGGTGAGTTCCTCTTGGATGTGGGGAGTTATTTCCTCTTTAAATTCACTAGTAGTTGTCTCGAAAAATTGCATCACTCTCATGCTAGGGGTCTTCGGGTTGAGACTGTTAGAAGAGGAGGGGTCGAGATGGCATCTACGTCCCCAACATTATCCTCTAGAATAGACACAGGTGGGCAGCATGGTTGCAGAATGGATCACAAGCACAAGTGCATGTGGATTAAAGAGGAGATTCAAAATCCAGTGGATGGTCTTGTGATTAAAAAGAGTTAGTCCTATACAGGGAGGAGTTATTTCTCTCTCGACATTCCAACTATAAAACAATATCGAAATCTAAAACCCACTGAGAACCATAATTCCTGCTAGACAGGAATACCACTCACCATGGTCATGCTTCATAATGGAGAGGTCATCCCACATGATGGAGTAATTAGTTTTAATGTTGGTCATTTCCATAGAAAATCTGAGGTACAGGAAGGTCGATTCGAGTAAATAGACTCGTCTCAAACATAATTCACCACATGAGCCTAATCCAACTTCCCATTGTCTTGTGAATACGACCATGTGAGGTGGTTTAAAATTGTGTTGGACATGTTGTCTCCATGTGCTTCTTTCAAACGGGCTCTTGTGTCCTCATGACCCATCCCTATCACCCCATCTAGGGTAGGTCCATCCTCTACAACAAGGTTATGGAAATGATTTGATAGCAGTTCTGACTGAGATGAGTCCCATTTCCTATCTAGGATTCCCTGATTGTTAGTGATGTAAATGTTTGCCATTTTGTCAACTATATTTTTGGTCACTCTACAAAGATGCATAGGAATAATAGCAAGGATATGGGGAAGAAGAAATTTTATGTTTTCCAGAGTGCCTTCAAGATGCCATCAATTTCCTATTTTGTTTACTGGGGTGCCCTGTTGCATTTTCTTGAGTATATTGATGACTATTTATGAATCTCCCTCCACCACAATCTTAGAGAATATTTCACTCTTAGCTATTTGGAGACCTTGTTCTAAAGCATAGAGTTTTGCTGCATTTTTGGTGCTCTGGACCAAGTTATCCATGTATATCCAGACCACGTAACCCTGGTCGTCTTTGAATACTCCTCCAAACCCAACAAGACCAAGGTTCCCATTTGAAGCATCGTAAAAAATGAGTTTTAAAAAATCCTAAAGGTGGGGGAGACCATTGCTTACGGGGCAAGTTTGAGGGGTATAATATCTCCTATATGAAAGGATGTAGTTACAAAGATATAGAATGAGGTCTAGGAGGATGATGTGGTCCTGTCAATCCCCATTCTAGTTCTGCTCAGTTCAATTGTGAAGGAGAATTGTTTCACACATGGATTTCTTAGTTCTGGTCCATATTTCTCGAGTATCCATTTTATCCATCTTAAAGATGTGTTGTTTCCTTTCTTTCCAAGTTTTCTCAAGGAGGAATCCTGGAAGAAAATGCCAAGTTTTATTTACTATAAGGTTTTTTCTTATTTGTTGATGCCATTTTTCTATAGTATCCTTGATGCTTGATCTGTTGTGATCTGTCCATCGGAAATTCATGGTAGCCTGATCCCAAAGTGTAGAAACAAAGTTGTATTTGTTTAACAAGTGTTCCATTGTTTCATCTTAGCTCTTACAGAAGAAGAAAATGGAGGGAATAGGGAAGCCTCGTTTGATAAGGTTGTCCTATGTAAGTGTTTTTCCTTGTGCTAGGAGACATAAAAAAGTGGGGATTTTGGGCCGTAATTGATGCTTCCATATTTTTCTCTGGATCTCTTGATGGGAGTGGTTTTGCAAGTTCGTTGCAATATGGCAAGCTTCCTTTTCTGATAATGTTACACTCGATTTCTTCCCCATTGAATATTTATAGGCTAGTCACTAACTTTAACTTTGTGGGAGGTTAGATCTTCCTATAAGGTGTTCAATTCAAAGGGTTCATGAGGCAGAGCCCATTTCTCTTTCGCAATCCAAATCCTTCGGGGTTCAATTTAACCTAGGGAGGTGGTGATTTGGTGATATTAGGTTCCAAGGTGACTTTGTTACCAATTCCATTAGGAACCACATATTTTCTTGTACATCACATTCATGCATTTACTATCCATGTGATTGTTTTAATACTACTTAAAGGTGTTTAATGAATTAGTTTTTTTTCTAGAACTAGTCGATAATCTCATTTCTTCCACTAAAGAACAATATATCTTCTCTTTCTTAGTAGGAATAGAAATAAATAGTCCCTATTTTTCTAAATGGTTCTGAATTGATCAAATCTTATATGAATTTTGTTCTCAGAAAAATATGGGACATAAGTCATAGATCCCTTTTCTTTTTCTTATACCATTTAAAGTTCCATATATAATACGGATTGGTTCGCTTCAGAAGGGCACCAATAGTGGTATGATTTATGTTTTGGTTTATCATTTTGATAGTTTCAAGTTCATTTCTTTCGCTCCATTTTGGTAGTTTTTTCCAGGTGTCCTCCTAAAAGAGGGTCAATCGGTCATTCCTAATCTCCTAAAAACAATGTTGCTAGACCAAAGTGAAATTTTTTCGTGCTACATTATAGATGGAGGATCCAGGAAAGGAATTTTTCATGTGAATTGTGTTCTTCATGGACCAATTAGAAACATATTCGTGTTTCTAGAATCTAACCTATATTGATTGAGTGTTGTTGATCCAGTTCCACTAGGTTTTTGTGCCCATAACAGAATTTAAAGTCTTTAGATCATGGAGGCCAATCCCTCCAACAAGTTTTGGGAGGAAAAACATGGACCATGAAACTAGATCCCTTTTATTAAACGTCACATTCCCTCCCAAAAGGAAGGATCTTTGGATGTTTCGAATAGACTTGAGGACATATTTTGGAGCAGCCAAAACTGGAAATAGGTATAATGGCATAGCTTGAAGGACATATTTTACTAGAACCAATTTTTCATCTATATTGAAGATCATATGATCTAGGTGGATATTGGTGGCCACCCACCTATTCCAACTGGCTCCTCTTAACAGTTTCTATTTTAGCATGTTTCTCTGTAATGATGACATTTCTTTGTAATTGTGGGTTCCTCACTTCTGTGGCTATCCTAAATTCATACACAACATCTAGGTGGATATTGGTGGCCGCCCACCTATTCCAACTAGATTGTTTTGGAATTTTTCATGTCAGTACATCTTTTTGTACTTCCAGGGCGGTTTTGGGGCCCTAAACAATGTTTTTGGCTTGTCACGGTCAAAATATAGACAAAGTTAAATTTTAATGGCATAATGTGTAGTTCTTGAAATTACCTTTCCAATGAGATATCACACGCCTAAAACATAAGTCGTATGCAAATTTTACGACCCTGGGAAGTTGAGATACCAACTTACCCATCGGGGCCCACATAACTTTTGGTGTTTCATCTCCTAGGGTTAGGTTTTTGGATGTCTAGGGTTTTGGAATTCATGAGTAATGTTAAAAATTCTTCTGGAGCCTCATTGTAATCATTCTTCTCAGACGGATGCACGTAGAAACCACATCTCTTCTTAGAGATAGCTACCACCATTCGAGCAAGTTGTTTTCAGCTATATAGTTTTACAGTTTCAGCCTATTTTATTTATTCAATAGAAGTTATTGTTCATTGGAAATATGCTGTTGTTCTCTGTATCTCTGTGTCATTGTATTCAATCTTTTATTCATTTTGTTTCTCTCATAAATCTCGATCAGTGGTATCAGAGCGGTCTGCTCTTCATTTATTTTTCTTTATGCATGTCCTCAACAAGATATAGGTACAAGAAGTTGGGACTCGAACCAGTCGATCCTTTGCAAGATCGGTCACACTGAACCTGAAAAAAAATCATGGGGGACGAGAAGAAAGATGATGTAGCAGGAGATCCTTTTAAAATGTTGCTCGAGGAAGCCCTTGCACAACAAAGTAACGAAATGATGGACAAATTTGCATAGATCCTTCGGTGGCTTCCCACAGGAGACTCATTTTCATCAAGTGGCCATGCAACCCCCTTCAAAGTACAAGTAATTTTTTATATTTCATTATTTGAAGGACTGATAGATGCAGATGTTGTAGCTAAATGGTTGAATCTGCTCAGAGGTAATTTTTGGTCCACAATTTTTTCGACAAGGAAAAGATTACTTTTGCACTCCTCAAGATTGTCCCCCATCTTAAGGATTGGTAGGATACTTACTCTGAGAAAAGGGCCATAAAGGAATCTACAATATTTTTGGTTTCCCCCACATGGGATTCCTTAATGGATTCCATTAAATAATAGTACTACCCTGTTGGAAGCTACAAGGACTAGTACACAACATGGACCACATTGCGTCAAGAAAGGGACCAGAAAATACCATATTTCACCAATGTTTTCCATACCATGTACACCAAATTGGGTATCAAAGACTCTGAAGAACATCTAAAGCTCAAATATCGCAGTTGTCTACATAGATACATTCAAACATAAATGGATTTTTTTGACGTCACATTATTAGGTGTGGCTTATAGATATGTTTTCAAGATGGAGAAAAAATTTAAGCAGAAGAGGTGAGAGTTTGGATCTGCAAACTGCTTGCAGCTGGAGCAGGGAAAAGGTGGCCCCAACCCACAAAACAAGGGACAGAGAAAATATGTCCACTCTGATGACAGCCAGTCCAAGCCACCACACAAGAATGGTAATGAGAAGTCGAAGAAGGACACAAGAAAGTGGTGTGAATACCATAAAATCCCTTGGCACAACACCGAACAATGTCGCTCCAAGCAGTCACTAGTGGTCGAGCTGAAATATTCTGATTCAGACGTAGATTTTGACTCTGAATCAAATCTAGAAGGAGGGAAGATAATTATTGATTTCGAACCCAATGCCTATTTCGCTACCACCAAATTCAATCCAAGTGAACCATAAGAACCAGAGGAATGGGAACGCCTATTTCACTCACAAATGTGGGTAAAGGGGGATTCACTTCATTTCATTGTCGATAGCATCAATCAGAAGAACCTAATCTCAGCAGAGGTCATCAAGCATCTAGACCTGCCAATGACATCACACCCGTAGCCCTACACCATCGACTAGCTTCACCAAGGAACATATCTTTGCATCACCCAACAATGTCGTCTTCCCTACCACATCAAGCCCTTCAAAGATGAGGTATTGTGTGATATTACTCCCCTTGAATTTTTTCATGTTCTTTTAGGAAAACCATATATGTGGAAGCGACATGTTGTGTATGAGTCTAGACTACGCAGTGTTATTATTAATTTGGGTAGACAATTTTACAGGATACCAGAGGTAGCGCCACCTACCACTATTTATTTAATCTCTGCTAAGAAATGTAGTAAGGTCATTTCACAGATCGGAAAGATCGTCCTCTTTGTGATCTGTTCTCACAGTAAGTAGAAGTTCCCCACCACATCCATGACCTCTACACAGATCCTCACATTGCAGCAGAAGAAAGTGGACAAGATCATGGAATAGTATAGAGACATCTTCTCCTCACCCACCAGGTTACCGACGCATGGCCAAGTCAAGCATCCAATTGATCTAACCCCCGGTGCACCTCTTCTTAATGGACCATTCTATCATCTCTCATTGATGGACAATGACAAAATCAAGTGTCAAATCGAAGAGTTGCTTCAAAATGGGAACATCAAAACCATCTCCTCTCCTTGTGGAATCCCAATTGTAATGGTGTGGAAGAAAGACGATACATGGCGGCTCTGCATTGATTAAAGAGATTTAAACAAAATCACATTCAGGAACCAGTACCCAATTCCCCGAATTGATGACCTTATTGACCAACTGAAGGGGGGAAATTTCTTTAGCAAGATTGACCTAAAGTCTGGCTACCATTAGGTTTCCATCAAACTGACTGATGTATGGAAGACAACTTTCAAATCTAAAGAAGGTCTCTTTGAATGGTCAGTCATGCCCTTTGTCTTAACAAATGCACCAGCCACTTTCATGAGGTTGATGGATTATGTATTGAGACCCTTCACCAAATCATTTTTGGTGGTATATCTAGATGACATCCTCATCTTCATTAGAACTTGGGAGGAGAACATGCAGCATATTCAACAAGTTTTGAGCACTCTGTGACAACACAAGTTATATTCCAACTTGGAAAAATTCTCCTTTGGCATGAACATGGTCCAATACTTGGGCTCCATTGTTGATGAGCATGGGATACATGTGGATCCAGCAAAGATCCAAGTCATCCGTGATTGGCCATCCCCGACCACACTAACCAAGCTTCGGAGCTTCTTGGGACTTTCCAACTTCTATCGATTGTTCGTGTTGGGATTCTCTCACATTGCATGGGCCCTCAACCAAGTGACCAAGAGAAATGGAAGGGAAAATTTTGCATGGGGGAAGGCACAACAATGAGAATTTGATGATCTGAAGCATTGCTTATGCTCAACTCTAGTACTCTCCTTACCCGATCTGCAACAACCATTCAAGATTGAGACTAGTGCATCTAACTATGTGGTAGGTGCAATTCTCACTCAGCATGGTCATCTAGTAACATACCATAGTGAGACACTCTTAGATACCATCTAGAAATACCCCACCTATGAAAAGAAAATGTATTCCATTGTGCAATCTTGTCATCAATGGAAACATTACATTCTAGGAAATGAGACACTCATCCACATTGATCACAACCCTCTATAATTCATATAGACACAAGGGAAGTTGCAGAACGACCACCATAAAAAGTGGTCCAAATACTTGCAGTCGTTCCATATCAACATCAAGTATAAGACAGGGAGCATAAATCGTGTCATCAACTACCTCAGTCGACCTCTCATGGTTGCACTCACCACTATGCTCCATTCCTGGGGGCATGAGCCATCTGAGTGGCCCTAACTTTATCCACGAGATCATGACTTCACCACCACCTATCAAATCTTGGGTACAAGTGTGAATGTCACAAATTTTCATATTCAGAATGGATTGTTATTCCATCTGGGCCATCTTTGTGTTTTATCAAGCAAGCGTGCAAAGCTAATTTGGGAGGCTCACCACAGTCGAATGGCGGGACATTTTGGGGTGGAGAAAATTGTGGCCATTCTATAGAAACCTTTTTATTGGTCGAAACTTCGATAGGATGTCAACAAGTATATCAGATCTTGCACTACCCATTCCATTTCCAAGCCATCCATCAAGAAGCAAGGATTATACACCCCTCTTCCTACTCCCAAGAGGCCTTGGGAATCCATCTCGATGGATTACATGTCTAGCCTTCCATCCACCAAGCAAGGAAATGATTGTGTATTTGTGGTGGTTGATCGGTTTTTGAAGATGACCATTCTTACAGCCTACAAGAAGAGCATCACAGTGTTATATATGACCAAGATCTTCTTCGAACGAGTGTGGGTCCATTTTGGGATACCATGGACCATCATCTCTAATTGGGACAACAGGTTCCTCAACACATTTTGGTTGAGTCTATGGTCATTGTTGGACACCAAGCTCACTAAATCCACTTCCTTCCACCCTCAAATCGATGGCCAAACATAGGTCGTCAATCGGATGATTGAGCACATCCTGCGCATGTATAACTCTAAGAATATGCATACATGGGATGAGAGTCTTCCCTATGTTCATCACAGCTACAAAAGGTCTCTCCATAGCTCCACCAGCCATAGCCCATTTTAGGTGGAGATGGGATTCCAACCCTTGGGTCCCATTGATGTTGCACTACCTCTTGCAACCACACAGACAAAATCTTCCCATGTTCAGTCTGAGACCAAAAAATCCACCAAATTTATTGAGAAAATTCATCACATCTGCCAAGAGGTCCATGAGATTTTAAAGAAATCCAATGCTAATTACAAGTAGTTCCATGATCAACACCGAGTACTGCACAAGTTTCAAATGGGATACAAGGTTTGGTTACATTTGTAGAAAGAATGCCTTGCAGGTCCCCATCAAAAGCTCCATCCACTTCGCTATGGGCCTTACACTATCACCAAGTCTATGGGTGACAATGATTTTGATATCAACACTCCCCTCTTCCTTGGCTTGCACTCAGTGTTCAATGTGGACCTCCTCCGACCATATTTTCCACCATTATTGGACACCTAGGAGATCGCAGAATAGCTGAAACCAACATAGCTCAACCCTGACTACATGGAATAGGCATCCACTAATAAAATAATGGATACATAGGTCAAGGGAACTCGCCAGTAGAGAATCCAGCTTTATCAAGTTTTCAAGGCACGGCAGCTCCTGCACCAAGGCAAGTGGCTCACCCAAACTCAAATTCAGCAGAAATTTCCTCACCTGATGGGAGAACTCAATGCAATGGAGACCATTAATTCCTAAGGGGGGAGGACTAATCCAGGTGGATATTGGTGTCCACCCACATATTCCAATTGGTTCCTCTTGACAAATTTTAGTTCAACATGTTTCTCTGTAATGATGGCATTTCTTTGTAATTGTGGGTTATTCACTACTGGGGCTATATTGAATCCCTACACAACATACTGGTGGATATTGGTGGCCACCCACCTATTCCAACTAGCTTATTTTGGAAGTTTTCATGTCAGTACATCTTTTTGTACTTCCAGGGTCATTTTGGGACCCTAAACAATGCTTTTTTAGCTTGCCACAATCAAACTATAGATGGAGTCAAAGTTTGACGGTATAATGTGTAGTTCTCAAAAATACCTTTCGAACATGTTATAAAACGCCTACCACAAAGGTTGTATGCAAAATTCATGACCCTAGGAAGTTGAGGTACCAACTTACCCATTGGGGCCCACATAACTTTTGGTGTTTCATCTCCTAGGGTTACATTTTTGGATGTCAATGGTTTTGGCACTCGTAAGTAATGTTAAAAAGGCCTCTCGAGCCTCATTGTAATCATTCTACCCAGACTGATGCATGTAGCAGCCACATATCTTCTCAGAGATAGATACCACCATTTGAGCAAGTTGTTTTCAGTTCTGCAGTTTTACACTTTCAGACTATTTTGTTTATTCAATAGAAGTTATTGTTCACTAGATATATGTTGTTGTTCTTCATATCTATGTGTTATTGTATTCAGTTTTGTATTCATTTCATTTCGCTCATAAATATGTATCAATGGTATCAGAGTGGTCTCCTCTTCATTTATTTTTCTTCGTGCATGTCCCCGACAAGATATGGGTACAAGAAGTTGGGACTCGAACGAATCAAGCCTTTGCAATATTGGTTGCACCGACCCCGAAAAAACCTCATGGGGGATGAGAATAAACATGATGGAGTAGGAGATCCTTTTAAAATGTTACTCGAGGAAGCCCTTGCATGACAGAGTAACGAAATGATGGACAAATTTGCACAGATCCTTCCGCAGCTGCCCACAAGAGACACATTTTCATCAAGCAGCCATGCAACCCCCTTCAAGGTACAAGTAAATTTTGATATTCCATTATTTGAAGGACTGGTAGATGCAGATATTGTAGATAAATGGTTGAATTTGCTCGAAGGGTATTTTTTGGTCCATAATTTTTCCGATAGGGAAAATATTACTTTTTCACTCCTCAAGGTCATCCCCCATGTTAAGGACTGGTGGGATACTTACTCTAAGAAAAGGGCCATAGAGGAATCTGTAATATTGTGGTCACCCCCACATGGGATTCCTTCAGGGGTTCCATTAAAGAACAGTACTACCATGTTGGAAGCTACGAGGACCAGTACACAAGATGGTCCATGTTGTGTTAGGAAAGGGACCAGATAGTACCATATTTCACCAATATTTTCCATACCCTGCACACCAAATTGGGTATCAAAGACTCTGAATAACATCTGGTGCTCAAATATTGTGGATGTCCACATAGATACATTCAAACAGAAATGGATTTTCTGGACATCACATTACTAGGTGCAGCTTATAGATATGTTGTCAATATCGAGAAGAAATTTAAGCAGAAGAGGCGATATTTTGGATCTGCAAACTCCTCATAGATGAAGCAGGGTAAAGGTGGCCCCAACTCATAAAACAAGGGACAGAGAAAATATGGCCACTCTCAAGACAACCAGTCCAAGCCACAACACAAGAAGGCTAATGAGAAGTTGAAGAAGGACACGAGAAAGTGGTGTGAATACCATAAAATCCCTTGGCACAACACCGAAGAATGTCACTCCAAGTAGTCACTGGTGGCTAAGCTAAAAGATTTCGAGTCAAAGGCAAATTCTGACTCTAAATAAAATCCAGAAGAAGGAATAAAATTTTCGATGTCGAACCCAACGCCACTGTCGCTACCACCAAAGTCCATCCAATCGAACCAGAAGAACCAGAGGAAGGGGAACACCTCTTTCACTCACACAAATTAGTTTAGGAGAAATAAATAATAATAATATAAAAATAAGGGTCTTAATTAATAATAACTAAATAAGTTGGACCCCTTGTGATTCCCATCAATTCTTCTTTTCAATCATCAAATATAAAGTACCAAAAATAACCATTTATACCATATAACACCCTTGTATCTCTCGTGGATGTCATTTAAACTGAATACTAAATATCAGCAATAATTTATGTCATATCTCAAAAAAAGAATATATCCACATTATCCACAAAATATCCAACAATAAGGCTTGTTGTCCAAAATATGTTGAAAACCATTAAATATTGTCCTCATCACTGAAAATCATAAAAATAACCATTTAAAAACCATATTTTCTATTTTGTGAGGCATATTTCCTTTTCTCGTTGTTGTCTCCCTTAGACTTTTCTAAAGTATCTCATGGTTGATTAGACCTTTGGGGTTGTATCTTGTTGATCACATGAGAGAAGTTGTCTTTTAAGTGGAGGCGTGAAGATACGGATTTAGAGGACTCGGTGGATGGAATAGAGGGGGAGGTCATTGCTTTTCCTTTATCTAGCACAGTTTGCGGAATGTCAGTTTTTAATCTCTTGCTAGTGTGCGAGGATTGTACTGGAGAAACAGTAGGAGCAATTTGAACATTGGGGTTAATTGATGGTGGTAAAGGAAATGACACAATGGGCCAATCACGGTAGTGAGAGACAGGTTGGTGGACAATCTTTTACCAACCATCATTAGCAGGGACATCAGGCTACAATGACACATGTGGAGGAATGGGAATGCCAGGAAAATTCTGAGGAGGATGAAATGGGGGTCTGTCAGGTCGGGGGTGCAAGATACCATGGCCAACCAAATTAAAAAATCCAGCTTGAAGCAGTTGGTTCAACTCTTGTGGAACAACATTAAAATGAATAGAAAATTGAGGCCTTCTATGGCCTCGCTGCCAGTTACCCCTGCCTCCCTTATTTCGGCCATTGTTGCCTCTACTAAAAAAACTCATCCTGTAGCAACAATTTAACAATCATGAAGTTCTTAATAAACCATACATGAAACTCTACTTACATAAATCAACAGTTGGCTCTATATTTTACTATGAGACATATGCAATACATCCATAACATGTAATTTATTAATTGCCACGTGAACAGGGAATTGATAGGGTTCATGGGAAATATGGAGGTCTTGTATTTAGCGAAAAATGATATCATGGAGGGGAATTAATATACGAATATTGTTCAAACAATTAATAAAACAATCAACTGTGTATTTAAAAATATCCAGAATTTCAGTCCTCAACCCTTGCCACTATCAACTTCCTTTCATTTCCACACAGACTCCTCTTCAAAACAAATATACAGAACAAGGAATGAATAAGTGAAATTGGGATTGTGAAGGGGGTGTATTTAGCGAAAAATGGTAGAATTGGGGGGGTATCTCATGGATACTGTTCAAATTATACATCAACCATGCCATCTATGATATCAATCCACAATAAAACTTTCTTGTTGTTCAAAATTTTAAAATTTAAACAATACTATGTTTCCAAAAAAACAACCCAAAACTGATGCTTTCTTCACAAAAATGCTCACTTGCCTTAGAACTATATTACATAGTAACCAATTGCCCAAAAATAAAATAACCATAATAACAATATTGCATGTACATAACGGAATTGAAAAATGAAAAGCATCGTAATCACCACTAGAAATACAACAACAGTCTTGAAGTGGACAGACTACAACCATAATATCAAAATCAGCAAAGTCTTTAAAACCCACAGGGTCCCATGAAGTGCCCAAAAAAAATCCTTGTATATAACCATAATTTTAATCGAACCAAAACTTACTCATCTTATTTCATTCTGGTTCGTAGTCTTCATTTGAGCATCATATAACTTATAAACAGGTGATTTTTGTAATTACAATAAAACATAGCAAGTTTATATTATAACAATGATTTGCACATTGTTATCAACCTCATAAAATTCATATGGACAGATTGTGGCTTCAAGTGAATAAATGAGTTCAACACTTCATCCATACTTGCATAGCAAGTGACCAATCAAAACCCGTGCCCAAAGAAAAGATCACGAAAGTACTTTCATCAAATTCCGAGTAAGAAGTGCCTTCACAATAGTGCATAGGGTTCAACCAAACAGTGGACAGTAAGTCGCAGAATAAAGTGGGATGACAACCTTAGGGTTTGGCCAGAAAAGAGCATGAAAAATTCTACTCACCACACAATATTCCACATTGATACTCACAAAGTCAGGATTATGGTGCAGGCGCGTTAGCCACAAAGACCAACAATATTAACATACAGGCAGAGTGTCCACAAAAACCCACAGGCAAGAGGAAGAGATAACCCATTTTCGAACAGGGAAGAAAACCCAAAACAAGGGACCAGAGGGAAAGTAGGCTCGGGAGTATCCCTCAACCACATTCTTTTACAGCAAAATTGTGAACAGATACACCAATAAAAGACACCCACGACTCCTATAATTGCCATGATCTCAAAACAACCACCACAAGAAACCAAAACTTGAAAATCAACCAACACACAGTCCAAACATTATAACAACTTTGTAAATACATAGACCATGAGAAAATAAGAGCCAACTATTGACTTAAAGAGCAGATCGAATGTTCATTTATGGAAAAGCAAGAAAACCCCATACATGTGTAAAATATTTCTTAAGGAGAAAAGACCAGCTTGTATACCTTCTCCATGACCTAGCAAAGCGGAGCAGCAGCAACCAACAGAGAAAAATGCAAGAATAACTAGGGTGGCGGGCTCGAGATGAGTTTGAGTGACATTCATTTACTGCACTTCGCTTCTCCCTTCACACTTTCATTCATGGCTAGTACAATCCAAGACCACTTCAGAGTTCATCACCCTTTAGCATTCAATTCGATTAATGCATCCAACTATACCAAAGTCTCCATATGTTCCAATTTAACAATGTGCCAACCTTTGTCACTATCCCCATTTCACATATAACAATTTGCTAGGGATACAACCAATCTTGCAATTAAACCAATGCACACAACAATTGTTTAAAAACTCCAAGGTGACATAACTCAAATATTTTGCTAGGGATAACATATTCCAACATGACTTTTAATTCAAACAATGCATGTACCCTTTTGGTATGAAGTCACCACATCACACATATAACTTAAGCATGGAGTTTAGGTCATGTCTCAAAGTAAATGTAAAATAATAATACTTGCAAGTGTTATATAAAAAAAAACATCATTCCCTTTTAAATCATATCTCCCTTATCATCATATTTGATTAATCATTCCAAAATATTTTAAATGCAAATAAACTCTAGGGCTCTTATCAGCCAACTCATAAGCATGTAAATCAAAATTGTTGTTTTTTTCCTCATAGTCACACAAGTTTCACTAGGGGTCCCTCCTATTAGTATATTATTAGATATAGTTAAATAATAAGTCATAAGGCGTTTGCAACCATTTGCAAGTAGGTACCCTATGTTGCACCTTTGAGCATCAAAAAAATAGCGACTCCACAGGGAAATCTATTTATGACAGATTAAGAACTCAGAATATTCAGTTTCGCAGACTAGTGAACATAGGAAACAAGGGGAAAAAGATTGCTTAAGGGGGAAAATGATCCAAGACTTTGGGAATAACTCATGAAAATTGTTACGTATGAGGGGATTTGGTCTTGTATGCATAACATTCGATCGATCACAGTAAAAGTTTTTTCTGTTTTAAGGAGAAATTTCCTGGTATGCTCTTTTGAATCTCAGGATGGAGTGGAGAAAGGGATAGCAAAAGGTAGGGAAGAAAATCAATTCATCTATCTAACAGCAGTACTGGAAGCAGAAATCAATTTTAGCGATGTCTACAAGGAAGACATTGTGACAACTGTGTAAAATTTATTTTTATTGATCAGCGATACTTACAGAATGGCATTGTTGTGGAAAAACTAATCTGAAACTTATTTCTGATAAACAAAAAAGGAAAACAACAATTAAACAAAGAAAAATAAAACAGCGAAACAGAAAGCTATATACAGCATTGATTTCCACATGGAATTTATCAATCAAGTTGGTTCCACATAATGTTTCAAGTTGGAACCATTTGTACTATAGGAAAACAATCGCTCTTCCAAGTCTTTTAAAAGATAAGAGTTTGTGCCTAGAACAAAACAGATTTTGAAAGGACCTAGCCATATTTTATGAAACTTCGAATGCCTTCCTCTGTCAGCATGGGTTGAATCCCAAAACAAGACGTTCTCATTTACTTTAAATTTGACAGCTTTTGCACGTTTATTAAAATATTTCTTCACGGTTTGTTGTCTTCACTTTATGCTTTCCAAGGAAAACATTATTTGTTCTTCTAAGGCTAATAGTGCATTTATCCTTTGAGGGATATTGGAAGAACTTAATTCTTCAATATGTAGCATCAGTCGTAGAGAAGAAAGTTCCATCTCAGTCGGCATAATGTCTTCTTGACCATAAACAAGTTGAAAGGGAGTGCAACCTATGCTTACCTTGGTGGTAGTGTGATTTTCCCAAAGGGCGTAAGAGAGGAGGGTGTGCCACTGCCGAGGCTTATTTTCAATGAGCCTCTTTATGATCCTAACCAGTTTTTTGTTTGTAGACTTGACTTGCCCATTTCCTTGAGGGTAATAAGTTGATGAGGTGAAATGTTTGACCCCCAATTTAGCTAAAAATTGAGTCAATTTAGCGAAAATGAAAGTAGGACCATTTTCTGTAATAATCTCAAAAGGAATGCCAAATCTAGAGAAGATATTAGTTTCCAAGAAATAAATTACATGTTCGCCCTGTGAGTGCCTAAGAGGGACAACTTCAATCCACTTAGTGAAATAATCAGTGGCTATCAGAATAAAAACTTTCCCTGTTGAAGATGGAGGATGAATAGGACCAATAAAGTCTATACCCCATTTCGAAAAAGGAAAATCAAGGAGGATATGTTGCAAAGGCATAGAAGAAAGACATTCTTTCCTAGCGAATTTTTGGCACTTGTCACAAGATCTTGCAAATTTATAAGAATCTCAAAAAATTGAAGGCCAATACTAATCATTTCTGATGATTTTAAAAGCAGTAACTTTAGCAAAAAAATGGCCACCAACGTGCATAACAGAATCTGAAGATCCATGAGCTTCATGTAACAATTTTTGTGCTTCCTCATTATTCACACATCGAAGTAATATACCATCAGCGGATCTCGTGAACAAAAATCCTCCTAAAATAATATATGTGGAAGATTCAAGACAGAGCCTTCTCCTTTGATGAGTATCTAATTCAACTAGGAATTTCTAATATTGCAAGTAATACACCAGATTTTTATACCAGGGATGTTCATCTATAGGAAGGGTTTGACTCTCAATATAAAATAGTGTTGAAAGAGGATTATCATGATCATCAATTTCTTCACTTGCTTCAGCATGTTGAGCTAAGTTGTAATGTCCCCACTTTGGGACATCATCAAAGGGCAGAGACTTATGATGACCAGAGTAGCCAGATGGATGTTATAGCGAGTACAGGGGTATTTGAGAGGAATTATGGGGTCCAGTTGGAATTTATCATCATATTCCATCATTATGAGACATTCCGCACAGGTTGGCTTTGGTTTCGTTGCATTCCGATGATTTCCATGATTTTGACTATTTTGAGCTATAAGTCAATGGAATTCACTGAAGAGGTCATTTTGGGCACATTACTTAGTGGAACCTCTCAGTGTAATAGCTCATTGGAATCAGGAGGAGCAACACTACAGGATGGGATGGCTAGAAGTGACTTTCAGTGGCCAGGGAAGCCACAAGGAGAGATAAGGAGCTTTTCAAAGGTAAAAAGGTTAATTAATTAATT
>ML786530.1:19589-64774 GCA_009831015.1 Picea engelmannii | reverse complement strand
TTAGGGTGATTGGACACTTTTGGCAGCAGGGCCGAGTTATTGAGGGTTTCATCCTTCTATTGGAGCATGGCATTCTTCAGCTGGAGAGTTTGGCATTCAGATCTGCTTGTATTGATCTTCATTTCTCATTCAGCCTTTGGAGGAATCTTTTGTATTAGCAGGAGAATTTTGTAGAAGCTCTTATCTATTTTCTATCTTCTTGGCCATATGTTGAGCATTCCAGATCGACATCTTCATTGTAGCAGGTTTCTCTATTTTATGAATAAAGAAGAATTGAGATGTTTTGGCTTGTCTATCTTATTGCATATGGTTGAGGTATGTTCCATGGTTATCTCTTTATTTTATTTGATGCATACACACATATAAACACATCTAAAAGGTAGATTAGCAAAGTGTTTGATGAAATACCTCACTCAGAAAAAGTTTTAAAAAGACACCAAAACAGTGATGATCCTTGCATAATGGCTTGGGATCATTACATAAGTGAAGGGACAAGTCTCATCCCTTAATTTTTTTCAAAGTCATGATGGTTAAATCATGCTACTGGATTTTGGCAAGCTAATGTGCAAGATTCCATAAAAGATAAATTTGTGAAATAAAAAACTTGACAGCAAGCAAAGGGACTTTTACCTGCGTGTGCTTGCCTAGGATAAAGTGGAAAATTTTCTCTACAGCTTTAAGAAGAGAAAATGCATGTTTCTCAATATAAGAGTATTTGAACTTATCATTCAATAAATGTTGACTCATGTAAGATACAGTTTTTTCATTATTCTGTTCATCACATTGTGAGAGAATAGCAGAAATTGCTTCCTCGGTGGCATTAGTGTATATGAAAAAATCTTTCTCAAAGTCCAGTTTCGCCAGAAAGGTGCGGAAATAATTGCCTTCTTAATTCTTATGAAAGCATTTTTGACGTCATCTGTCCAAGAAAAATAGCAATCTTGTTTTAGAATATTATGAATTGGTTTAACCATTAATGCAAAATCAGGAACAAACCTACGAACGAAGTTGATAATGCCCATAAGGGCTTGAACCTCCTTTTTGGAAGTGGGGGAAAGAAGGTTCATAATAGCAACAATCATTTCGGGATCTATGCTTATTCCTGAATCAGAAACGATGTGTCCAAGGAGCTTTCCCTTAGTGATGCCAAAAATAGATTTAGAAGGATTTAAATAAATGTCGAATATTTGGCATCACGTGAGAACTTTTCTAAGATGACCAAGGTGATCCGATCGATTCTTTGAATAGATGGTCAAATAATCAAGATAAACTTGGATAATCTTACCGACCATACCTTCAAAATCTATTTGCATATCTCTCTGTAAAGTGGCACCTGCATTAGAAAATCCAAAAGGCATGCGTTCATAAGCAAATGTGCCCCATCATGTAGTAAAGGTGATTTTTTATCTATCATTCCTTTTTACCTTGATTTGATTATATCCGGAAAAACCATCAAGTAAGAACATAATTTGTGACCCTACAACATGTTGCAAAATTATTTCCATATTAGGGAGAGGAAAATGATATTTAACACTTTCTCTATTCAATGCATGAAAATCTATGCATAATCGAATCTGACCGGTTTTTTTCCTAACAGGAACTAAGTTGGAAACCCACTCAGAATATTTAACTAGAAAGATTATACCAGCTTTCAAGAGCTTTTCCAACTCCTTTCTAATAGTAGCTTCAAGTGCGGGGTTAATGGGTCTTTGTTTTTGACTAACTGGTTTTATCCCTTCCTTGATAGGAATTCCATGTTGTATGAGAGCAGGATCAAAACCATGAATATACTTGTATGACCATGCAAAAACATCTTGAAATTCACATAATAGTTATGTGAATTTCTCCTTTTCTTCATCGGAACATTGGGCACCTACTTTAACCATATTTGGAGATTCAAAAGTCCCAAGGTTCAACGAAATGGTATCACCCACTTTCCTTTTTGACTCCTCTTCCTTACGGGTTTCTATGTTTCTCACAACACTCGACGAAAATGAACTCTCAAGAGGAGTCAATCCTTTTGGAAATTTTTCATCTTCCATAGATATGATTTCCTTAGGATTAAACGGTTCATTTTGTATGAAATCATAGATGCCTTCATCAATAGGGAAAACCTGCCATGACTCTAAATTATATGGAATGTGAGGATGATATAAATATTGAAAGGTACAATCAAGCCTTTGAGGTAGAATTTGTTGAGTAGGGGATGTCGCAAATACAACTAACCTATCAGCCATTGAATTAAGTTCCCTCTTAACATGAGTGATGTTAAATGATAGTAGATTCAAGATAAGTGCCCAAATAACTTGGGTATAGAGTTTCATCAACTTATTTCTAGGAGAATAGATTTCATGCATAAGGTTCACATAAAGTTCGGAGTCACCAAAAATTGTAAGGTGACCGCAACCAAGGTTATGGGCATTTTTGATGCCTAGCAGTAAGGCTTCAAACTCAGTGACATTGTTCATGAAAGAAAACTCTAACCTATAAGAAAAGTTATGGATTTTACCTATAAGGGAGTATAAGATAATGCTAGCTCCATTACCTTTGTTTGAGCATGAGCCATCGAAATGCATGTGCCACATATTGTCTTCTAAATCAATTTTCTCTAAAGTTGTGTCACCCTCGTCAGCAAAGATAGATTACACCCCTAAGTCTTCCTCAAGAATATTTACGTTCGGTTGAGGAATACTTTCTATGTATGGAGAAATTCTTCCTTCTCTTAGGAATATCATATTCTTTCCATTCGTGGGAACAGATAAGTGTGTCCCATCAAGCAAAATATGTCCACCTATTAGGGCTTGTCAGTATCTTCCTAGGATAATAGAATAGTTTCTTACTGTCATGTTGATTACTTGGATGCTAAGGGTTGTCCTTATTTCAATATGTGCACATAGAACTAAAGTTACATCTTCGATTTCACCTATTGTTGACTTTTGTAGATTGTTATAGGAGTGCATTCTTCTAGAATTTTCATTAGTACATGATAAGCCTAGCTATTCCATAATGATTTTTGACATTACGCTTGGGCCCAAACCGCCATCAATTAGGAAACAATGGGTTATCTTATCCATAATTTTTACAGAAATGAAAAATGGAGGGTTTTTTATAGGGTGTTTAAAATTATTTACACCTATTTTATTTACAATGGAATCCTCTTCTTTTGCCTCTTCAGAAATATTGGCTATGGTGGAAGATTTTCCTTCCATAAAATTCTTGAGATGTTTTTGTTGTTCAAGGACGGAAACCATGTCCAAAAGAGTAGCATCATCCTTGATATTAGCCAATTGGTTAAGAATGTTATACTTGGAAGAGGGAATAAGGGAAGGAACTCCTTGACTCTCAGGAATATTAACAGTTTGTACATTAGTACCTTGTGAAAATGAGTCTGGAGTGGAAGAAGCATGAGGAGGGTCATATTTCCCTTTAGGAGCATAATATTTTTTCCTAGTATTTATGATCATAACATCTTCTGGTTCTGCCAAATATAGAACAACGATAGTGGTTTCGGGCTTCTTTCCAAATATTTTATATCTAGCACTCTTCTTAACTTCACAAGTGCTTTCTTCATGATTTTCTTCACATAAGTTACACCATCTGCGAGACATAATGGCCTTGGGTTGAAAATTGTTTTCATTTGTATTCATAAAAGGCACTGCAGATGAAGAAGATTCCCCAGAAGTAAGTGAGGGAGCATCCCCCTTTCGTTCATGGGCTATCATTCGAGTGTTCATATCTTGCACAAGTTGTAGGAGGGCAAACATATATGTTTGTTTGACTGAGTCTCCTTTAGGGAAACCTGTTCTTTCAAGTTTTTCTTCGCACTCCAGGAAAGTGTGGAGAGAAAAGTCGATATTGTCAATAGCCTTTTATTTGATCCTATGACGATAAGGAGAGGGAAGAACATTATAGTAATGCATGAAAGTGGCTTGGTTTTGGGGACAATTTAGTTCAGGGATTTGATTGTACAATTTGGTGAAGCGGAGATTTAAGGACTTAATAGTCTCACCATCTTTGTAAGAAATATTTTTATATTCCCTTAATTGTTCGGTCGGGCTCTTGGATTGTCCATAAGTGGACTTGAACCAACAAACCAACTCTTCCCAAGTGAAAAGTATCTTTGGGGGAAGATCAAAGAAACCAGTTGTTTCTTTCCCTTTAAGGGAGTTGAAAAATAAGTGCATGCATCTATCGTTATCGTTAGCTCCGATATTATGAAAAGCATTAGAAAATGACACTAGGTGTTCATTTGTAGAAATAGTGTTATTCCCTGAGAACCCATGAAGATGTTATTTAAACTTGGGTAATGGACGAGTAGCAGGTGCTAGATTCAAGGGAGAAGATATGTGCCATGGGATTGTAGTAGCATCTTCCTCAAATTGAAAAATCCCATACTTGTTTATAACTTTAGTAGGGTTGGTAGCTGATTGTACAGGAACTTGATGACTATATAGACTACCAATTACTGATGAGGTCGAAGGTTGGGATGATGAAGCACCTCCAGCACCACTAGCACCACCTGCAGATTCCATTTTGGGAGTGATGGGTAAGGGATAAAAGGGTGAGATGGAAGAGTCAGACAAAGTCCTCCTTAGAGTGCTTTCTTGGGTTAACAAAATGGCTTTCCTCCTTCTTATTTCAATGATAGGGGTAGCTTCATGGGAAAATCCTCTTCTTCTCCTATAAATGTGAGAATTTGAGGACATTAAAATGAAGACCAAAGACTTAGAAAGGGGAGGTTACTGTTGATTTCTAGGTTTCCTTTGCCTGGCTTCCCAACGTTCACGGATACTTATATCTTGTTCAACTACTTCCCAAGAGAGTTCAAGCTCGGCCCAGGTACTAGCATTTTATAGAATGGTATTGAATAAAGTCAATGAAATTCTAGTTTGGTCCTTACGATCATGTTCAATATTAGGTTGACTTGTAGAAGGTACTGTCATGAGAAAATCAGTCAAAGAGTGTTCAAGAAAAAGAAGAAATATTCAAAGATAATCGTGAATACAATCAACCAGTGAGATATGGAAGATCTCCCCAGTATGGTCTCCAAATAAATGTTGAGGACAAGGTATGGGACACCTTACTCAATCATTTTCAGATATTTCCTAGCTAGGACAAGATAGTTGGGAATGTCACTAGAGATTTATAGCCTAAAAACATTCACTCAATCTGCAAGTATTAATTACAAAGATTAAGTTTGGTTTTATAATTTGTATATGTTGCAATGTAAAATAAAATTTATACAAAGCTACTGGAATTTATACAGATTTTGCAATAAAGTAACATGGAGACCAAAAAGTGAAAAGAAGAACCAATTCATGAAAACACATGTATGAGACAGAACAACAATCTGATTTTATTTCATTTTGAGATACCAAAAGTGTATTTCTCTTTACAAACCCCTGCAAGGGTATGGACCAAATTCAAATTTATAGATGTTCGATGGGAACCATACAAAAAGACTCCGACAGTAAAATAAAACGGAAATCAATGATCTGGATCAGCTTGCCAGAAATTGCTGCCATTTTGACTCTGCAAGATATTCTTTATCAGCCATGAAAATTAATTCACAAACAGACAAGAATACACAGACTATCAAGGATGAATCAACACCTCTAAAACAAGCGATTGAAAAGTAAGATTCACTCTTGAACCTTGTTGCGTACAATAAGACCCCGCTGTCAAAAAGAGGATTAGGCTTTCAAGTAAACTTAGAAAAGAATGAAAACTACACTTATCTCATTAAACTAGAGAGCAAAACTTAGTCTTTTATTTCTCCTTCTATTATCCCCATGTCTCTTCATCCAATTGATCTTTTATTCTTTTCCAATCAGTTGAAGTAGTTCAACTATTTTCTTTAGTTAAGTTAAATTAGCTTAACAAATTAGTTTAGGAGAAATAAATAATAATAATAATATAAAAATAAGTAATTAATAATAACTAAATAGGTGGGACCCCTTGTGACTCCCATCAATTCTTCTTGTCAATCATCAAATACAAAGTACCAAAAATAACCATTTAGACCATATAACACACGTGTAGCTCCCATGGATATCATTTAATATGAATATTAAATATCAGTAATAATTTATATCATATTCCAAAAAACGAATATATCCACATTATCCACAAAATATCCAAAAATAAGGCTTGTTGTCTGAAATATGTTGAAAACCATTAAACATTGTCCTCATCACTGAAATTCATAAAAATAAGCATTTAAAAACCATATTTGTTATTTTGCGAGGCATAATTCCTTTTCTCGTTGATGTCTCCCTTAGAATTTTCTGAAGCGACACGTGATTGATTAGACCCTTGGGGTTGTATCTCGTTGATCACATGAGATCTGTGGTCTTTTAAGTGGAGGCATGAAGACATAGATTTAGAAGACTCAGTGGATGGACTAGAGGGGGAAGTTGTTGCTTTTCCTTTATCTAGCACAGATTGTGAAATGTCATTTTTTAATCTCTTGATAGCGTGTGAGGATTGTACTAGAGAAATAGCAGGAGAAATTTGAACATTGGGGTTAATTGGTGGTGGTAAAGGCAATGACATAGTGGGCCAACCACGGTGGTGAGAGACAGGATGGTGGACAATTTCTTTCCAACCGTCATTAGCGGGGACTTCAGGTTGCAATGAAACATGTGCAGGAACAGGAATGCCAGGAAAATTCTGAGGAGGCTCAAATGGGGGTCTGTCAGGTCGGGGGTGAAAGATACCATGGCCAACCAAATTAAAAAACCTAGCTTGAAGCAGTTGATTCAAATCTTGTGGATCAGCATCAAAATGAATAGAAAATTGAGGCCTTATATGGCCTCACTGCTAGTTACTCATGTCATTGTTATTTCGTCCATTGTTGCCTTTACTGAAAAAACTCATCCTGTAGAAACAATTTGACAGTCATGAAGTTCTTAATAAACCATACATGAAACTCTACTTACAAAAATCAACAGTTGGCTCTAGATTTTACTACGAGACACATGCAATCCATCCATAACATGTCATTTATTAATTGCCACATGAACAGGGAATTGATAGGGTTCATGGGAAATATGGAGGGCTTGTATTTAGCGAAAAATGATATCATGGAGGGGAATTAATATACGAATATTGTTCAAACAATTAATAAAAAAATCAACTGGGTATTTAAAAATATCTGGAACATAAGTCCTCAACCCTTGCCACTATCAACCTCCTTTCATTTCCACACAGACTCCTCTTCAAAACAAATATCACAGAACAGGGAATGAATAAGTGAAATTGGGATCGTGAAGGGGGTGTATTTAGAGAAAAATGGTGAATTGGGAGGGGTGGTATCTCATGGATATTTTTCAAATTATACATCAACCATGCCATCTATGATATCAATTGGCAATCAAACTTTCTTACTATTCAAAATTTTAAAATTTAAACAATACTCTGTTTCCAAAAAAACAACCCAAAATTGATGCTTGCTTCACAAAAATCCTCACTTTCCTTAGAACTATATTACACAGTAACCAATTGCCTAGAAATAAAATAACCATAATAACAATATTGCATGTACATAATGGAATTGAAAAATGAACAGCATCGTAATCACCATAGGAAATACAAAAACAGTCTTGAAGTGGACAGGCTACAACCATAATATCAAAATCAACAAAGTCCTTAAAACCCACAGGGTCCCGTGAAGTTCCCCAAAATAATCCTTGTATACAACCATAATTTTAATCAAGCCATAGCTTATCAAACTTCGTCATCCTATTTCATTTTGGTTCATGGACTTCATTTGAGCATCGTATAACTTATAAACAAGTGCTTTTTGTAATTACAATAAAACATAACAAGTTTATATTATAACAATAACTCGCACATTTCTATCGACCTCATAAACTTCATATGGATAGACTATGGCTTCAATTGAATAAATGAGTCCAACACTTCCTCCATACTTGCATAGCAAGTGACCAATCAAAACCCGCGCCCAAACAAAAGAGCATGAAAGTGATTTCATCAAATTATGAGAAAGAAATGCTTTCACAATAGTGCATAGGGTTCAACACAACAGTGGACAGTAAGTGGCAGAAGAAAGTGGGATGAAAACCTGAGGGTTTGGCTAGAAAAGAGTATGAAAAATTCTACTCACCACACAATATTCCACATTAATACTCACATATTTGAGATTATGGTAAGGGTGTCTTATCCATGAAGACCAACAAACTTAACATACAGGCAGAGTGTCCACAAAAACCCATAGGAAAGAGGCAAAGAGAACCCATTTTCGAACAAGGAAGAAAACTGAAAACAAGGGACTAGAGGCAAAGCAGGCCCGGGAGTATCCCTCAACCACATTCTTTTACAACAAATTTGCGAACAACTACACCAATAAAAGACACCCGTGACTCTTATAATTCCCATCATCTCAAAACAACCACCACATGAAACCAAAACTTGAAAATCAACCAACACACAATCTGAACATTATAACAAATTTGGAAATACACAGACCGTGAGAAAACAAGAGCCGACTATTGACTTAAAGAGAAGAGTGAATGTTCATGGATGGAAAATCAAGAAAACCCCATACCTATGTAAAATATTGTTTAAGGAGAAAAGACCAACTTGTATACCTTCTCCACAACCGAGCAAAGCGGAGCAGTAGCAACCAACAGAGAAAAATGCAAGAATGACTAGGGTGGAGGGCTGGAGGTGATTTTGAGTGATGTGCATTCACTGTATGTCACTTCTCCCTTTGCACTTTCATTCATGGATAGTACGATCCAAGCCCATTATAGATTTCATCACCCTTTAGTATTCAATTTGATTAATTCATCCAACTATACCAAATTCTCCATATGTTCCAATTTAACATTGCGCCAACCTTTGTCACTATCCCCCTTTCACATATAACAATTTGTTAGGGATGCAACCAATCTTGCAATTAAACCAATGCACACAACAATTGTTTAAAAAATCCAAGGTGACATAACTCAAATATTTTGTTGGGGATAACATATTCCAACGTGACTTTCAATTCAAACAATGCATGTACCCTTGTGGTATGAAGTCACCACATCACACATATAACTTAAGCATGGATTTTAGGTCTTGTCTCAAAGTAAATGTAAGATAATAATACTTGTGAATATTATATAAAAACAACACCATTCCCTTTTAGATCATATCATCCTTATCATCATATTTGATTAATCAACAAGAATAGACCTATGTTCATTATTGACCAATTTAGGAACTTTGAGCATTAATTCACTATGGAAAATGTAGTTACAAATATTTTTTCGAAGAAACTCCAATGTGATCGTGTAACTACATAAAAGAATGGTCACGCAATCCTAAGATGGTGTGATCACTATAATATAAGGTCATGCAACCCCAAATATAGTTATCATATTGTTTGATTGTAATTTAAGCTATGAAAGATGGGACTATAATCATGCATTGGGTGCAATTAGTGCAGTTAATTTTGTTCTAGGATGTCCTTGGTTAAAATACCATAAATATCCCCAATAAACAATATTGGTGTGATAATATATACCGTTGATGTATGAGATTAGGATTACATTGTATAGAAAAAATGCATCACAATTTTCTCTCTTAAATATGTGTGAGAGGGAGAAACTAAATGGAAGAAAGGAACCACAACAAAGAGAGAAGGGAGACCACCTACAAGAAAATAATGGTGAGGTGATACATTTATAACATATTTTTACAATTGTGGTAGGCATACCCATGCTTGTGAAATAACTAATACAAGTACAATATGGAACCATGGCTAGTGGAGACATGTTATGATACATATGAAAATGAATGTGTGATAGAATAAGTTCACCCATGGGGATTAATAACTACAACACAAGATCATCATTGGAAAGGGGGCTTATAACATGTACATAAATAACTAGATGTGTGCTCAAAGTGGAAGCTCAAAAGAAATTTTGAAAAAGAGGCATACAGGTCCTAGGTCTTGAACTAGATCTGGAACACTACTACCATTGAGTATGAATTTTCATGATGCGATAATGAGTTATGGTCAAGCATGGGGGAAAGCATGTGGTAATAGATCTATAATTAAAATCCCTATCATACATGAATTATCCCACTAATAACTAATTAGTCCCAATGTATGAGTAGGAACTAACATGGTATGGATAGATGTGTTGAAGTCGAACATTAGAAGGAATCATGTTGTCAAGGATCAATGATTGAATCCACTAAAAAATATGAGGAAAACTACAAATAATGACAACAATAACCAAGGTATTAATCCTCTAAATCAAACCCCAAAATAAAATAAGTTTTTTTTAATAGGGGTAGATGCATTAGAGAAAGGGAAATGGTGATTCCCTATAAAGAAACATGTGTTGAATATAAAAACTAGAAGAAACCATATTGTCATAGATCAATGATTGAAATCAACTAAATAATATGAGAAAAAATGTCATTAATGAAAACAATAACCAAGGTATTGAGCCTCTAAATAAAACCCCCAAAGAAAATAAGTTGGTGTTAATAGGGTAGATCCATTAGAGAATGGGAAATGGTGATTCCCTATAAAGAAATATGAGGTGTATGGCGGTGTTTTACGTGTATTCTTATTATCAGGATGGACTCAGTTTACACGATCATTTAATTTATAAATAGAGATTCTATTTGATCTTGTGAGGCTCTCGATGCAGTATACACAGAAGGAGAACTATGCCCAAACTATTGCATGATCTAATCTATCTTCCACACAACATAAACAAAAAGCGATTTCAAATTTAAATCATAATCCTATGATAATAAAAAGAAGAATCGACAATGTTTCCAGTCCCAACTTAGTGGTGGAACCTCACATGCTAGAGTCACTAAGAACCACACCCATAAGTTAACATTTATATTTGTATACTAACCATGGGCTGGGAACAGAGTGATTCAGCAGCACACCAATTCCATAGCACACATACAACCTACAGGAAATTAAATAAACACACAGAAAACCAAATATTCTCAATTGCAAGTAGGTTCATGGCACTTTGTGTGTTAAGGTTACTATAGACCATGCCCATAACTTAACATCTAACTCTCTACCCCATGATTTTTTTGAGAATAAAATAATTCTGCAATCAAATATCTTATTTCTACAATAAAAACATTATATAGGAAATAATAACCAGATAAGAAATTTATTTAAAAAATAAATAAACATGATTAAACTACAAAACTACAAAACTGATAACAAATTATTGATGCCCAAGGAAAAGGATGCCTCCTCTTTATATAGAAAAATAGAGCATCTATGCATTCAAAAAGAGAGAGGATAGAGTTCCTCGATTCATGGGTTATGTTTTAATTTCAACAATAATTGGATTGTTATGATCCATATGATTGTGGATTATTTAAACAATATATAACAAAATAATGCACTTGCTTTTCTTGTTCATTGGTGCACATGGATAGCTAATATGTCATCACAAAAGAGGGTCAATTTATGTTGCAGGTTATTTCTCATTCAAACACATGATTACAAGTTGTTGTGAAATGGAGTATTGCAATAAATGCAAAGTTATCTTTGGTCGAAATAGGTACTCGGTTGTTAATTGAAGATACCCTATTTTGATCATGTGAAGAACACTCTTCTCACACAGGATCAGGGATGTTGAATCAGTTATGACAATGATGCCACTTATTTTATTGGAAGTGAATCGGAGCATTGCAATTGGAATCTCTCTCATATTAATCGATATATTTAGATGCTCTATTTTTTTGTTATCACCAATAATATCCCTTTGCAAAGGAGACTACCCCTCTTCTATAAATACTAGATTTTAAAAACTATAAGAGAGAATCATGCTTGGTAATTAAATATTCTTTAATTGTTAAAACAAAGCACTAATTAACAATTTGCATGTATCCATGAATGATGTTCCAACTAGCATCCATGTGGCAAGGATGAATTTAGTTGTTGTAGCAATCGATCCTTATGAGTGTTAAGATATTTAGACACTTAGGAGTTAGTTAAGATCTACTTGGTTTGATGTGTCATTAGGTAAAAGTGTGTTTCTTTAGTATGCATTTGTAGTTAGGAAATCCGATGGTCACGATATGTTCCCGACATAGAGTGATCTGACAGTTCAAATTCTCCTCGATCTTAATGGCTATATTGATTTGTGGCTTAGCACCTGATTGGTCCATGATCTCTATTTAAAGAGCATGGAGGTTCATTTTTCGATGATCGATTGTGAGAAAATCTCTTGTAAAATCTCTCTGTAATATTTTTCTTTTGCATTAATAAATTGCTCCAAGTGGTCATGTTTGTTAGGGTTGTGGATGTTTCCCTGTAGGGGTTTTACCACATCAAAATATCAGTGTGTTGATCTTTGATCTAGTTGTGTGAGTGATTAATGAAGGTGTTTTTCCTCTGTTGGAATGTTTTTGTTGTCGAAAATGGTATTAGAGTTTGTTTAAAGACTTGCTCTTGTTGTAGATTGATATCGTGAAGTCGAGTTGCCTCATATTTGGTTTCTGTCATTTTTTTACATTTATGGGATGAGAGGATTGTTCCATTGCATCCAAAGCACATTTTTTTTAGTTAGGAACTGACGCAGCCGCACTCCTCGGAGCACGTCCTCTCTCACAGGATCTTCTTCTTCTCAGCCCGAAGAACTCCAAGGTTCTTCTATTTCCCTATCGGGAAATCTTCACCCCACATATTCTCTTCAGTGTGACTCCCCTTTGTTCACTTGCCGGGAAATCGGAACTCGCAGCTTTGCAAGTTCACTATCAATCACTGGGCTCTCGAATCCCTGAGACTCGATGGCCAGTCAATGTTGACTTCTTCCTGCACCTATCGGGACTTCTGCTCTATCGCGATTTCGCAACTCACGATGTCGTGCACTTTGAATCGTCGACTCCCGATACCCGATGCGCCGAATCTCCGATACGCACGTGTGAATTGACCTTTCCACACCTCGTCGCTTCGATCGGGATTTCAGAATTCATGGGATCACGAATCATAATGCCAAAGGATTCGGGACTTACCTTCCCCCGATCCCCGATATGATATGCCACATGTATTCCGCTAACTCCTGTTGTGACCCACATGACTCTCCTGTCGGGATATCGCGGGTCGCGATTCCAAGTTGCCAGGGTTTCTTACCTTCAAAATCCCCGATATGCCAAACTCCGACTCCCCGGGATGTCCTGACATGCATCCTCACTGATGGATGGTTCTGGGCTTATCGGAATATCGCGGATCGCGATATCACAATACTCATTGCACAAAGTTGGAGCTTCGACTTGTGAATCCCCGATATGCGATGTCACGTGTAGATCTGACGGTCCCTATGACTCGGGATCGACGGCTCTGCCCCTCCTGAGCTTCGAACCTTGTCCTCCTTACACTGTAACCTCTTTGCACCTCCGTGAGATCCAACGGTCCACGGAACTTCGTGAAATCTCCTCAAAGGATTTCGGCCGTCCATTCTTCCCTTCCATGATTCTGCGAAATGAAGAAGTGTCTCCCCACGAGAGTCGTTCGCCTGCTCGCCAAACTGCGACGCTTCTCCCTGACTTTCCACGACATCTTCCCTGCACTTATCCCTTAGTGAATTTGAAGGCCTATTCCTCCTGAGATTCTCCATGACTTCAGTCTTCTCGAAACCTCTTGCACGCACTCCTTGCGGCAACCATTCAACCTTGACTGAGTGTTGAAGTTTATCGACTCTGCGCACTCCTGCAGCAGCAGTCTTAATTCCCTTTGCTCAAAATCGCAACTCTGAGTCTTAACTTGGCCTGCACACTCCTTGCATGGCACTGTGCCTAGCTGCACCTTCGAAGAAATGAGAACAAAAGTTATCTCTAATTGAACCCTTCTGTCGACGCACTCCTTGCGGACGATTCAACTGCACTCCTTGCAGGAATTCTCTGGCTCAAAATAGAGAAACAATTGAAACTAATTCCTTGTTCCCTTCAGACTTCAATTCAACCATGAAATCACATACACAGCATATAAAAGCAAGTGTATAATAGGAAGAAAATATTCATGAGCATAACATCAATACACAGAGAAATAACACAAACCATGAATTTGAATCAAAGCTTTCTTCTATTAATTCAAATGTCTGTACATGGGTGTTCTTCAGACACTATTCTCTACTTGCTCTTCTGCTTCTTCTGAATGCTTATGGGTTATGTTACAATGTACAAAGGAGGGTGTCTATATATGTTTTCCCTCTTGGACTCGAGGCTATCAAATCTAGAATTAAATTCCTATCTACCTGCATTAAATCTATTAAATGTCGACTATCCACCTAAAGGACGAGAGCTATCCACTCAAGGTCCATTACACTATACAAAGGCACCTCCTCTTAAATGAGTCAATTAAGATTTGCGCAACAGTTCCAAATCATTTTCAAAATTTGTGCTAGCTTGTCCAGCTGTCCTTCTCTTATGCGCTGGCTCGCTTGATGTGTTGGCGATGCTCCTGCATCATACTCCTCGGCTTGAAAACTTTCATGGGCTCCTGTCCATGAGTTCCTGCACGGTCTGTCCATGTTTTTTTATCTCCGCTTCACTCTCCCAGCTGGCATCTTCCACTAGATGGCCCTTCCATTTGACCAGATACTCATAGTATTCTTTCCTCCTGGTCTTCTTACCCACTCTCTTGTCCAGTATGCATTCCATCTGTGGCTTTTCTGCAATTGGCAATTGTTTCATCCACTGGATCATTGGTTCCTCAGTTCCAGTTTTTGTTTCTCTAGTCTTGTATGGATATAAATCTGCGATATTGAATATCGGAGATATTCCGATGCCATCCGGCAACTCAATCTCATAATCATTTTCCCCGAATTTTCTCAAGACCTTGCATGGCCCGATTTTCTTCATCTTCAACTTATTGTATGTTCCTCTCAGGAACCTTTCTTTTCTCAAATGTGCCAGAACTAGATCACCAACTCCAAACTGAAGTTGTCTTCGATGCTGATCTTCTCTACGCTTATATTCTTGGTTTGATTTTAGCAGTCGCTCCTTCACCTAGCTGTGAAGTTCTTTCATCGCCTCAGCAAATTCTTTTGCACTAGCGGTGCTAGTAGAAATCCGTTCTGAATCCCTCGGTTCAAAAACTCCTCTCGGCTGCACTCCATATACAACCTGAAATGGACTCTTCCCTGTACTTCGATTCACCGAATCATTGTATGCAAACTCTGCCTGTGGCAATATATTGTCCCAACTGCTATGGTGCTCTATCACCAAGCTTCTCAGCAAGTCTCCCAGACTTATGTTGACCACTTCCATTTTTCCATCAATCTAAGGATGATAAGCAGAACTAAACGCCAAGTTAGTTCCTAGATTTTTCCATAAGGTCCTCCAAAAATGCCCTATGAATTTAGTGTCTATGTCCGAAACTATGCTTTTCGGCAATCCATGAAGTTGAATGATCTCTTTGAAAAACAGATTTGTGATATGAGTCACATCGCTGGTCTTCTAGCATGGAATGAAATGTGCCATTTTATAAAACTTGTCCACCACTACAAATATGGAATCAACACCTCTTTGTGTCCTCAACAAACCCAATACAAAATCCATGCTTATCGCCTCCCACGGCCTCTCTGATATGGGAAATGGCTGATAAAAACATGCATTATGTTTCCTTCCCTTCGAATGCTGGAAAAATCTGCATCTGTCAATGAACCTATTGACATCTTCTCTCATTCCCAGCCAAAAATATGATTCTCTCAGCTTCGCGAATGTTTTTTCATGGCCAAAATGTCCTGCCAATCCTCCGTTGTGCTTCTCTTTCAACAGATTCTCCCTCATGGAGCATTTCGGAATACACAGTCGATTGCCTCGGAACAGCAATCCCTCCTGGATCATATAATCTATCCAAGGACTCCTATCTCTAAGAACTGGATTCTCAGTTGCTTCATACGCTTCTGCAAAATCTGCATCACCTGCGTACATGTCCCTGAGATTTTCAAAACCTAATGTTTTGACTCGAAACTCCTGCAATAGCAAACACTTCATGCTCAAAGAATCATCCACTTTGTTAGCAGTACCCGAAATATGCTTAATCAAAAATGTGAAATTATGCATATACTCTACCCATTTTGCATGTTTCTGATTCAACTTCTCCTGTTGAGTCACAAACTGCAATGCATGATTATCACTGTATAATACAAATTCTTTTGGGATCAAGTAATGCCTCCACTTCTTCAATGCATGTATGATAGCATAAAATTCCTTATCATACGTGGAGTACTTTAGTTTCGACTCATTCAGCTTCTCGCTGAAGTATGAAACCGGCCTGTCTTCCTGACTCAAGACCTCTCCTATGGCAAACCCACTTGCATCACATTTCACCTGAAATGTTTTCTGGAAATCTAGCAACACCAACACTGGTTGTTCCGTTATCTTCCGCTTCAACAGGTTGAATATTTTCTCAGCCTCTGGTGTCCAGTGAAAAGACTTATGTCGCTTCTTCACTGTATCCATCATCGCTGCACTAATTCCACTGAAATTCCTGATGAACTTCCGGTAGAAACTAGCCAAACCATGAAAACTTCCCACCTCAAAAATATTTCTCAGTGATGGCCAATCCCTGATCACTTCCACCTTACCTGGATCCATCCTCAACTCATTTTTAGATATAAAAAATCCTAGATAAATGAGTTATGTCTTCATAAATGAGGATTTCTTCATATTAATCAATAGCTTCTCCTGCTATAGCTTCCTCATCATTGTAGCTAAATGCTCCAGATGTTCTGCCACTGACTTATTGTAAATCAGTATATCATCCAAATACACTATGATGAACTTCCCGATGAAATCCTTCAGGACTTCGTTCATCAACCTCATAAAGGTACTCGGTGCATTCGTCAAGCCAAATGGCATGACTAGCCATTCATACAGTCCTTCGTTGGTTTTGAAGGTTGTCTTCCATTCATCGCCTTCTCTCATGCGAATCTGGTGATATCCTCTTTTCAAATCTATCTTTGAAAAATACTTTGCCCCACTCAGGCAGTCCATCAGATCATCCATTCTCGGCAGTGGAAACCTGTACCTGATGGTTATTTTGTTGATCTCCCTCTAATAAGTACACATCCTCCAGCCTCCATCTTTCTTCGGACTGAGCACTGTCGGAACAACACATGGACTTAATCTCTCCCTAACCAGTCCTTTGTCCATTAACTCCTGGACCTGCTTCTTGACCTCTTCATTTTCTTGCGGCGTCAACCTATACGTGGCTTTATTCGGAAAACTGGCTCCGGGTATGAGGTCTATATGATGACTCACACTCCTCATTGGTGGCAACGAACAAGGTAATTCATCCACTATGATGTCAGCGAACTCTTCCAGCAGTTCCTGAACTTCATCTGGTAAATCATCCACTCTTGTGCTAGTCAGAACAATCCTTGGTTTCATGACAACAAAGAATTGTGGATCTTCTTTCTTCTTAACCTCTGTAAGAAGTTCCTTCCCACTCATGAGAAGTACTGTGTTGCTTACTTCCGGCTTCACCTCCTTATCTTTTATCGAAAGAAACATATGGGTTCTCCCATTCTTCTCCAGGGTATATGTGTTCATTCTCCCATCATGAATCACATTTCTGTCATATTGCCATGGTCTACCCAGCAATAGATGACATACATACATGGGAATAACATCACATAAAATTTTATCATTGTATCCTCCTATCTTGAATTCAACCAAGAATTGTTTAGTAACAGTTACATGCTGTCCTTTCTGTAGCCATGAAACTCTGTATGGCCTTGGATGATCAGTCGTCTCTAGCTCCATCTTCTCTACCATCTCTGTAGATACGAGATTATCCTTGCTACCACTGTCTACAATGACCTTTCATACCCTATCCTTAGTCTTGCAAGTTGTTCTAAATAGTCTGGTCCTTTGCACTGAGCTCTCCACCTCTTTCTCAGGTGTCAAAAGGAATTTTCGCATCATCAATGATCTTCCACCTTCTGCGTCTTTGGCCTCAACATCCCACCTTTGTGCCTCGGTGATGTGAGCTTCTCCATTGTCCTTCTTTTTCTTTGGACACTCGTAAGACTTGTGCCCATTTTTTCCACATGTGAAGCATGTGATTACTCCACCTCTTCCTCTTCCTCTACCCCTAGTACGAGGAAAAGTGTTTCCATCAGCATATCCTCCACTCTGCTCATTATGATGTCCTCTCTTCTCAATGTATGGTCCTCTCTGTGAGGTCCCACCTCTTTCTATCTTACCCTGAGGTTTCTTCCATTCCTCTTTGGGCTTCTGGTATTTATCCTGGGCAACTGCCTTGCCTCTAGGATGGCTTATGCCTCAGCCTCACTGACCTTTCTTTTGGCTCAGCTTCTCCTCTGCTTTCAGAGCCATCTGATAAGCATCCTCCACCATCCTGATGGTAACCATGCTTAATTCATCCTGAATGGCATATCTCAGACCATTCAGATATCTAGCAACCTTCTCATCATCGCTCTCCCGATGACCTGCTCTGATGTTCAGTCGATAGAATTCCTCAATGTATTCTTTCACTGTCATCAGCTTCTATCTCAGGTTCTGCATCCTCCTGAACAGAGTAATTCAGTAGTCTCTTGGGATGAACTTTTCTTTCATCTTCACAATCATTTGATCCCAACTCTTAATCTTCTACTTGCCTTTGCAGCATCTGTCAGCTTTGTTAGCACTCTGTAATTTTCCCAAGGCTGAAAGGCAATCACAGAGGCAACATCAGAACCGCTTCGAGTCTTGGATCTAGCCCTCCAAGACTCAGAGAGGGATCTCTCTGTGTAATATAGCTTTGTTTGCAGAGATATTAGGCTAGTTATGAAGGATAAGGGTTTTGCTGTCAAAGTATTTTTGAATGGTTGAGACAATCTACTCCTCCATTGGGATATGGGGTCTATACTTAATAAAATATGAGATACAACCAGAAACGTTGAAGAAATCCTTCACAAGGAGAGATAACACATTCACTGGATCTTTAATAATTTAAATGATGATCAGAAGAAGAGATAAGGAAATAACTCCAACCAACAGGCACTTAAGAATCTCTTAATTGAAGATATTTAGAAGATGAACATTCAAATCTTTAGAATCGGAAACAGGGTATCGGGGATAAATCCTGAGACATACGCTACTCTTAAATATTAGTTTCATAAAATGAGATGATTACAGAGAAAGAAAACATTTAACTGAGAAAATCACATCACCAGTGAACATGCGCAGGAATCCTGTAAAGTGCCTCTTTCATTAATGGCAGATCTATTCAAAAATGTTACATCTTGATAGCCACAGGGCGTGAAGATCCAACCCTTTTACATTCAAATCATCTCAATAAATAATATGGATCATCCCAAAAAAAAAATCAAGATGGTTTAACCGCCTCGGCCAAAAATAGCCACCACTCCCACGAAATTCGGAGCTTTCTGCCATGAAAAATGGACCGTTTTGCTACGAAACAGGGGTCCGATCAGACGTGATTCTTTCCTCAATGATGACACCTGGGTGAAAAATGAAAGATTTTATTGTATATGGACATGTGTTGGCCAAAAACCTCTCTCGGTTTCGCAAAATTCGTCCCCATCTGGCCGTGACAGTTCCTGCAAAATCGGGACTAAAACGGAAAATTTAAAATGTGGAAAAATAGGCCTCAAAGATGTCTTCGACTCTCCCGCCTCGTAGATCCATTGAAAAAACTTAAAAAAGGGTTTTGTTCCTCAGCTCGTGCTGACCAAAAACCTCTCTCGTGTTTTTAAAATCCTCCTCCTTTTGCCCAAAAACTCCTCCGGGAGAAGACATGGTAACACAGTCAAAAATTGGCAAAAATGAGGGAAAGTGATTTTTTGGTGGGAAAATGGAATTCCGGACCCCCCCCTCATTAAATGTCGAACGCCCGGGAGGATCCGGAATTGAACCCAGGCCATTGATCTCAGCGCTCACTCTAGGACCATCCATATGTGCATGGTTTTTAATTTAAATTCTGGATCCCCCCCCCCCCTTCGTTAACTTCCGGAAGGTGGGGGGGGCTCCGGAATTAATATCACGCGTTGATTCAACTTGGGGTATAGTGGATGGGGGGCGGGGTACATGAAATTGTGTGGGAGTTTAGGTGGGCGGGAGTATGGAGGGATTTAGTGGAGAGTGATGTAGGGGGATGGGTAGTGGAGGTAGGTGGGAGGTGACGTAGGGTTAATGTACGTGGGTTTTAACTTTCGGAACCCTTCCATTTGACATTCATGAGATTAAAATTGCCACCTTTGTATAATTGTTGCCACCTGTGCTCTAACTGCTGCCTTGTGGTTCTGGATTTCCAAATGTGCCATTGCCAGGTGTCTTATGTAGCCTCACGGGGTATGATTCTGTGGATACTACATTTACACTGTCAAATTGCCACTGAAACAAACAGACCTGCGGGAAAAGGATGAATGTTTGGCTTTCTTCTACCAACTGTAAAACCCAAGCTTTATCTAGTCACACTTATGGATATCAGCTATGTTCATTTTCAGGCCTGTTGAAGTGCGGCACATGCTTTGAGGCCACAACTTTATAGTGTCGGTGTCTTCAAGTGAAGTTTTTTAAGTCTACAACATCATGGCTCTCGATGAGAGAAGTGTGAGAACTGCTGAAAGCAACACCAGGACCAGGACCCCTGCTGTTCTGAAGGAGAAAAGTGTAAGCAATACCAATGGCAAATTTCTTCAATTTGGAGGATGACTTTTTGGCTTTCACCTGTGAATGTCCTAACATGTATGTGACATTGGCTTCTTTGGCTTTAACAAACTCTATAATCTCTTCTCTCACTCGTGGGTCTAAATCAGGGCTCTTGAATAACTCAAACTCGTCTTCCTTTTTCCTTTAAAAACTTGTTGTCGAAGAAGGAGTCTTCACTTTCATTTTACCCTACCTCACACATGAGCGATCTTGAGCTCCTATACTGGTCACTTCCATCAGCTTGCAAGCATTTCTCCTCTGCACAAGTTTTAGCAGCCTCTCAAGATACAATGACCAACATTTCACACAGCTCCTTAACAGCATCTGGCTGGACCACATCAGCCAATAGAGATCTGCAGGCGACCTTGATTGATGGCATTCCTATAGGTGCAGTAGGACGCACTATTGGAATAGAATAAATGGGAGGTTTCATCACCTCTGTTTAAACATTCGTACATTCGGATCCAGCATCATTCCAATTGATTTTGACTTCTGGCCCACGAGATTGCTTCCTAAACTATCTGTATTCAAACCTGAAACGTTTCCATAACATACTGAATTACTTTCTTGCAATATCCTTCAGTGCCTCTTATTGGAGTAAACTGTTGTTGGCTAAAAGGCTCAAACAAAACATGACAATCCTCATCATCGTTAGAGAGCTCTACAGACAGGGAACTCGGTGGCCAAACATTAGGTCTCTGATCTACAATTTGCTTTGGATGAGGAACTTGCATTTTCATTAGAACCAGAATCCCTTTCACCAATCTGCCGATATTGATGCCAATAGCAATGAACATCATCAAAAAGTTCATTGCGAGCAACCCTTCTCATACAGTCTGAAGCTGAAGGTTGTCGATTCATCGCCCTCTTTATCCGGTCTCCACAAATTTGACATTTCAAATGATGATCTCTATAATTGTTAACCTTGTCAAAGTTGTGATAAATAGTTATGGCATAACCGTCGGCAGGCCTCTGATGATCCGGAGCTATGCTGGTGTTTATTTCCTTCCTCACCTATTGAAAGAAGGGCCATGATCATCATGGTTGCTACTCCCGTTGGTAAGACACAAGTATGCATGGATCATTTTATGCAGTAAAGTATTCCTGAAATCATTACTTGGATGAGACTTTAATAATGGTTCTAAAAGGCGTATAGCACAACCTCCCATTTTAATATAATGGCAAACGCCTACACCGTAACCTTCTCTGCATGCGTGTGTACACCTTGAAACTATTTCAACAACTGGCGTAGGGTTTTCAACGCTGTTGGTTCAACACTTGTCACTGAGTTTATATATTTTTTAATCTCCTGCGAGTGATATCCCACATCCATGCGCTAGACTGAGTTTTCAGGGATTAAATTAATCAACATTCATACATTGTAGTAATGAAAGGAGCCCGAGGCTTGGGCTTGGGCTTGGGCTGTGGTGTTGGCGCTGTGTTGACCTGTCTGTTTGCTCATTGGTGTATGAGAAGGCACTGACTTGTGTGTTGATTGTGTGGAGATTGGCCCTTGGCCAAAATAAAATTTTGGAAAATACTTCTTTAATTTTTTGCATAAAACCCTGTATGAAGGCCGAGGGGCAAATTTTTGCTCATTTATCCATAAAACTTCTGCATAAATGCAAAGGCCGAGGGGCAATTTTTAATTTTTCACCAACTTCACCAAATTTTGGCGAACAAACCAACTTTGTCTTTGCCCACCAGCATTAAACTTTTACCACTTCGAACCAATCCACTATTCTTTTTGCAAAATGAAAAATAAATTTTCCAAAAAAAACACTAGATACAGATAATATCAATAATATCCAAGTCATAAGTTGATTCCCATAAATTATGGGGTGATAACAAGCTTGTAGCTCGTCCCACCACAATGTTGCATGTCCTTTCAAGTGCATGACAGCATGTCTGACCTTCTTATCCTCTTCGATATCTTCATAATCAAAGTAGGTGTCAAGAGATCTAATCCAATCTAGAAGCTCTTATGCATCCAGATTTCCCTCGTAAACTGGAATGTCCATCTTCGCCTTTGCACCCATCCTGGCGATATCTTTGATCAAACGCTCGTTGGTTGCATCCTCGACTGCAAATTCCTCATCGCGTTCAGCTTCAACTTCATCTTCTGAATCGCTGAAATCCCTCGCACTAACTGTGCATCTTTGAGTTGTCTCCATATCCTCAAGTCTTGCTCGGAGATCTCTCATCTGTCTCTCCATTTCTGGATTTCCTACCAGCCTGCCTCTTCTCCGCACCTCCCTATCTTATGGATCAGGTTACTGTCATTCTCTTCTGGGCGGCATGGAAAATTTCTCCTTCTCTGCTACAGAAAGAAAATAATTATTTCCCGCTCTGATACCACACCTGACGCAACCGCACTCCTCGGAGCACGTCCGCTCTCACAAGATCTTCTTCTTCTCGTCCCGAAGAACACCAAGGTTCTTCTATTTCCCTATTGGGAAATCTACACCCCACAGATTCTCTTCAGCGCGACTCCCCTTTGTTCACTTGTCAGGAAATCGAAACTCGCAGCTTCGCAAGTTCACTATCGATCACTGGGCTCTCGAATCCCTGAGATCCGATGGTCAGTCAACGCTGACTTCTTCCTGCACCTATCAGGACTTCTGCTCTATCACGATTTTGCAACTCGCAATGTCGTGCACTTTGAATCACCAACTCTCGATACCCGATGCACCGAATCTCTGATACGCATGTGTGAATTGACCTTTCCACGCCCCGTCGCTTCGATCAGGATTTCGGAATTCACGGGATCGTGAATCCTAATTCCAAAGGATTCGGGACTTACCTTCCCCCAATCCCCGATATGATATGCCACCTGTCTTTCGCTAACTCTTGCTATGACCCACACGAATCTCCTGTCGGGATATCATGGGTCGCGATTCCAAGTTGCCAGAGTTTCTTACCTTCAAAATCCCTGATATGCCGAACTCCAACTCCTCGAGATCTCCTGACACGCGTCCTCACTAATGGATAGTTCTGGGCTTATCGGAATATCGTGGATCGCGATATCGCAATACTCGTTGCACAAAGTTGGAGCTTTGACTTGTGAATCCTCGATATGCGATGTCACGTGTAGATCTGACGGTCCCTATGACTCGGTATCGACGGATCTGCCCCTCCTGAGCTTTGAACCTTGTCCTCCTTACACTGTAACCTATCTGCACCTCCGTGAGATCCAACAGTCCACGGAACTTCACGAAATCTCCTCAAAGGATTTTGTTCATCCGTTCTTCTCTTCGATGATTCTGCGAAATGAAGAAGTGTCTCCCCACGAGAGTCATTCGCCTGCTCGCAAAACTACGACGCTTCTCCCTGACTTTCCACGACAGCTTCCCTGCACTTATCCCTTAGTGAATTTGAAGGCCTATTCCTCCTGAGCTTCTCTACGACTTCATTCTTCTCGGAACCTCTTGCACACACTCCTCGCGACAACCCTTCAACCTCGACTGAGTGTTGAAGTTTATCGACTCTGCGCACTCCTGCAGTAGCAGTCTTAATTCCCTTTGCTCAAAATCGCAACTTTGAGTCTTAACTTGGCCTCCGTACTCCTTGCACGTCATTGTGCCTAACTGCACCTTCGAAGAAATGAGAAAAAAAGTTATCTCTAATTGAACCCTTCTGTCGACGCACTCCTTACGGACGATTCAACTGCACTCCTTGCAGGAATTCTCTGGCTCAAAATAGAGAAACAATTGAAACTAATTCCTTGTTCCCTTCAGACTTCAATTCAACCATGAAATCACATACACAACATATAAAAGCAAGTGTATAACAGGAAGCAAACATTCATGAGCATAACATCAATACACAGAGAAATAACACAAACCATGAATTTGAATCAAAACTTTCTTCTATTAATTCAAATGTATGTACATGGGTGTTCTTCAGACACTATTCTCTACTTGCTCTTCTGCTTCTTCTGAATTCTTCTGGGTTATGTTACAATGTACAAAGGAGGGTGTCTATATCTGTTTTCCCTCTTGGACTCTAGGCTATCAAATCTAGAATTAAATTCCTATCTACCTGCATTAAATCTATTAAATGTCGACTATCCACCTAAAGGACGAGAGCTATCCGTTCAAGGTCCATTACACTATACAAAGGCACCTCCTCTTAAATGAGTCATTTAAGATTTGTGCAACAGTTCCAAAGAATTTTCAAAATTTGTGTTGGCTTGTCCAGTTGTCCTTCTCTTCTGCGCTGGCTCGCTTGATGTGCTGGCGATGCTCCTGCATCAGGAATGCTTTTTGTTTCACTTGAAAAGGTTTATGTTTTCCCAAGATACAGCCATTTCAATCAGATCCGAAGGTATAAATCCCGAATACACCCTTTTTAATTTTTGTAGAGTATTATTTTGGTTTTCTATTTTTTGTTTCTAGGTTGATACTATTTTGGATCTGTGTTTTCTCTTTTCCATATGCCCTCTACGATGTCGTCAAATCAGAAATATAATGGAAAGGGTGCATTTTTATGGGTAAGCTAACTGACAACTAACCCTTGTTGTTATCGAGAAGCGAGCAAATTTTCTTGTGTGAAAAGAGGTTTTTTATGAACACGGTCTCCAAGGTTGTTTTCAACAACAACAACAATCCTCCTTCTAAAAAATAGAATATGTTTTGCTAGATCACTTGGTTAAAAGTTGTCTTATTAAGTAAGAGGTCTTGAGTTCAAGTCTTTTTTTTATACTTTTTTTGAAAAAGTTCATGCATCCATTGTAAAGTGTATTTCACTTCAAGTATAAAAGTGAATCACTATAAGTAGCTTTGATATTTTATTTTAAAGTTATTTGTTTTGCATGCAACTTTCTTTTATAAAGTAACTTCATTGTAAAAGTGACCCCTGCTTCTTTTTATAAAAGTGGGTCACTTCCTAAAGCAACTTACTTGTAAAAGTGAGGTTATTTGGAGGGGTATCACCACGTGGACCAACTTCTACTTGCCACGTGTCTTTGTGGTTACCATTTATGCTTTTTTTTCGAAAGGGCATAACTTTCACATCTGAAGTCCATTTTCAATGCCCCTTTTTTTTAAACCGCCTAATTTTTTGAGATCTTTCCATCTAGATCATGAGTTTCATTTTTTAAATCCATATTATCTGCATATTTAATATGGATTCTTCCAATGATATTTTTCTTACGAGAACCAACTACTTCCAATGGAAATCCCTTATGGAGGATTTATTAAGAAGTAAAGGCTTGTACCGAATTACCTTGGGAAAGGAAAAGGAACCCATTGATGATGAAAAGAAAGTAAAATGGGCTAATAGGAATGACGAAACACATGGACTAATCGGAATGTCCATCTCTCCTTATTTAAGGTTCCACCTTTAAGAAATTGATGATTCTAATGAAATCTATGTTTGGTAAACACGATATTGTTCAAGCACATCAGTTATAAAATCAGATATCGACTTTAAGTCTAAATGATTTTTCTTTCATTAAATACTATCTATATAAGTTTAAAACATTTAGAATTTTATCTCAAGAGTGTAACATAAAGTTGGAGGAAGAGCGTTGCATCTATATTATTCTTTCTAATCTTGGTAGTGCATATTCTGTGTTTGTATCTACCTTTTATGCCATGAGAGAGGCTCTATGGAAAGCTTATCAAAAACCCACTCTTGAGTCCTTGTGTGATGCTTTGATTAAATATAAAGATAAGTTTGTACAACTTGGAGTGATCAACACTGCAGGTATCTCCAACAAAGCCTTAGTATCCCAGCAGAAAGATAAACCCAAGAATCCAATGAAGAAACATCCTCACCACAACAACAAGAAAAACAAGGGCCTCAAACCCACTTAGACAACTTCTACTCCTAATGGTGACAAAGGAGAAAAATCTAAAAATAAGAAGACTGACACACATTGCAACTTTTGTGGGAAATATGATCATGATGAGTCCAAATGTTTCAAGAAGATGGCAGCCTTAGAAGCAGTGATGAAGAAGAAAAACATCAGTGTTGATTCTACTTATTCTTTTCTTCTCATAGACATGCATTTTTTTCTTTTGTTTTCTCCATAAATGCAACTTCCACTTCTTCTTATGATGAGTGGCTTATCGATTCTGGATCATCTTATCATATGGCTAAGGAGAAATCCATATTTTCCACTCTAAATGAATGTAACACCAAGAAAATATTTGTTGGTGATGATAGATCTCTTAGTGTTGTAGGATCTAGAATTGTTCAGGTAGATAATGGCCACTTCAATGATGTATTATGTGTTCCAAGTCTTTTATGTAACGTTCTATCAGTGTATCAAATCACTCATTCAGGTGAGAGTATAACCATATATTTTTCACCTCACCAAGTTGTAATCAAAGATCTAAAATATCCTAATCATGTTCTTGCAACTGGAATTGTTGATGATATTACCAGGTTGTACAAGTTTCACAACTTTGGGTCATCATCTTTTCCATTAGTTTTTGTTGCTCATAGAAATGACTTGATCAAACTTTGTCATGTGTGATTTGGTCATCTAAACTATCGCTCATTGTAGCAATTATGTAAGCAACAGATGGTGATTGATATTCCTCTTGTTTCATGCAGAGATGGTGTTTGCGTCGGATGTGTTCTCGGCAACCATCATCGAGACAGTTTTGACAAACATGCCTCTTGGCATGCCTCAGGCCCTTTGCAGTTTGTTCACGGTGAATTGTTTGGTCCATTCTCTTCTCCTTCTTTTTTTGGGTGCAAATATTTCTTAACTTTCATTGATGAATTTTCCAAACGTACTTGGGTTTACTTCTTAAAACTTAAGAGTTAATTTTTTGACAAGTTTTTGGCCTACAAGGCCCTTGCAGAAAATCAATCTAGACATCAAATTCAAAGGTTAAGAACAGATAATGGAGGTGAATATGTGAACAATAATTTTACAAGTTATTTCATTACACAGGGCATCAAAATGTAACACACTATTTCATATACTTCACAACAAAATGGTGTTGCTAAGAGAAAGAACTACACATTAAAAGAAATGGTGAATTATATGATCCAATCTAAGGGATTAAGTCTAAATTATTGGGCAGAAGCCATAAACTATGAAAATTACATAGTAAATCACACTCCCACAAAGGCTCTTAAAAATATAACAACGAAAGAAACATGGACTAAAATTAAACTAGATGTAAGTCACTTTCATGTATTTGGCAGTATAGCATTGGCTCACATTCCTGATGAGAAAAGGAAACCATTGCAGCCTAAAGGTGAGAAGTGTATATTTGTTGGTTATTCTGAAAATGTCAAAAGTTATAGACTTCTTCAACCACATTGTAATGAAATTATTATTAGAAGAGATGTTAACTTTGACGAAAATCTCTTGTCCTACGAGCCTAATTTGGTGATTGTACCTTCTTCATCCTGTGAGCCATGTTCGGTGTTTGAGCCTTATTTTGTTCCTATTTTAGTTTCTTCTTTAGATGATGACAATGAGGATGAAAATATAGCTCTGCCTGCTCACCTTCCTCCATATGGGTCCATTGAACTTGAACCACCACCACCACCACCACCATAGCTTCCTAGATGGGTTTGTTCAACACAAGAAGCAGTTGGTGATGTTATCGGTGATCCTTCATATCAGCATCATACATGTTCACAATTCCAGTGAGCATCTTCTCTTTTGGATCAAGTTTCAGAGACTCATTATCTAGAGACATTTTTAGAATCTTCAGATCATCCAAATTGGGATAAAAAAATGAATGAAGAGTATTGTTCTTTAATGGAAAATGATACTTGGGATATTGTACCTCTTCCAAAAGGAAGAAAACTTGTCATACATAAATGAGTCTACAGAACTAATTATGCATCAAATGGAAGTGTTGAAAGGAACAAGGCTTGGTTTGTTTCCAAACAATTTTCCCAAGTTGAAGATTTAACTATAATGAAACATTTTCCCCTATAGCCAAAATGAGTTCCATACACCTTGTTCTTTCCCTTGCTTCCTCACATAAATGGGAGGTCCATCAGATGGATTTTAAATCTTTCTTCTTGCATGGGGATTTGTAAGAAGAAATCTACATGGAAAAACCTTGTGGCTATGTCTAGAATGACTCTAGCCATGTTTGTTGCCAAGAAATATATTTATGGTCTTAAGCAAGCTCCCCGAACTTGATATTCCAAAATGGACATCTTTCTTATTGACACTGAATTTTCTAGATGTCATTATAATCCTAATGTATATACCAAGAAAGTAGGAAGCCATCTCATAATCATTTTCCTTTATGTTGATGACCTTATCCTTACTAGTAGTGACTCAAAACTTTTAAACCATGTGAAAACTAGCCTTAAGAAGAAATTTGAAATGACAGACTTGGGATTTTTGCATTATTTCCTTGGCCTCCAAGTTTTTTAAACCAATGAAGGAAATTTTATTTCCCAGTCTAAGTATACTTGTGACCCTCTTCATCGCTTCCACATGGAATATTGTAAACCATCTGTTATCACTGAAATTTCGTTTGCACATGGCGACAAGAACTCTACATCATCAAAACAGCAATGAAGTCATTCATGGCACTGAATTAAGTTCACAGCATTCCAAAAAGGTCAAAAACTATACAAAGTAACCAAAAATTGAAGGGCGCTTTACAGCAGTAGGGTGCGCGCGCGTATGCGCGGGACAAAAATGTGTTGCGCGCGCGTGCGCGCGCCTGACGCGCGACTGTCCACATAAAAATCCGCGCATCTACTAATACGGTGCATTAATTGCTTAAGTCGGCCTCCCGACCGCCTGTGGACCGGCCCCCAAGACGATTTGACCCTCAGATCAGGGTCGGCTCTGCAAATTCGGCGAATTTATGGCTTAAGTGAACCCTAAACAGGTCCGTGTTTACACCGGAAGTTGGTTACGTGACCGACTGGAAATTGCTATAAATAGCTGTGAAGGCTCATTGTTTCAGCAGAGAATTCCCAGCAAAGTTACGTTGTCCAGATTCAGAGCTCAGTCTTTTGACAAGCCATCCATGAGCGGCCTAACTCAGAGTTCTTTCACTGTTCATTTCAGCTCTACTCATTTTGTAAGGAAAGCACAATCTTGAGAGCCCCGAAGGACCTTCCGCTGGAGGGAGAGGGAACCCTTATCTCTTCCCTCGGCGTGTGCTCTGGTTTCGCTAATAAGATCAAGCCCGGAACCATTGACGACTCCCTTGTCTCATGTTTGATGTTTTTGTTTGTTTTCGAACTGTTATTTGCTTTCAGTTGTTAATTAGATTGTATTATGTTCTATTTTTTGTTTCCTGTTAACCCCATGCTGCCACAGATGTTTTGCCTTGGTGAACCCAACAAGGCATGCAGAGAGGTCTCCATTTTTCTCACCTGCTGACAGATTGACCGCGAACACCATCCCCTTCTCCCTTGCAGTATGGAGTCAATATTGTTGCCACCTATACTTATCCCAACATTGATGCCACTTTGTACCATCTGTTAGTTGGTAGCCTCTTATATTTGAATCATACCCATCCTGATTTTTCCTTTGTTGTTGTTCTTGTTGCCCGATATATGCAAACACCCCATGAAAACAAGTGGAAAGTGGCTAAAAGAATACTTCGGTATGCCTAGGGTACAGGTTAGTTCGAGATACATTACAGTTCAGGGGGGACTCCTTTATTGGTTTGTTTCACTAATTCATATTGGTCGATGACCCTGATGATTGAAATTGTATTGCAAGTTATGTTTTCAACCTTGGTTCACGACTTGTCACTTAGGCCTGTAAGAAACAACAGGCTATTGCACTTTCTTCAGCAGAAGCAGAGTACTGAGCAACGATAAATGCAAGTCAGGAAGCCTTGTGGATTTGACAGATCCTTTCAAAGTTTCATTCCAATAGCAACATCTGACTAACCTTTGGTGAGACAATCAAAGTGCCATCAAGCTCGCCAAAGACCCAGTTCATCATCAGCGTAGAAAACACATCGATCTACGCATGCACTTCATCAGAAAGCTCATTCATGATCGAGTTATTGAAGTGCTCTTTTTCCCTACAGACGATCAAGTTGTAGACATTTTCACAAAGACTCTTACAGAAGTGAAGTTTTCCAAACTTCGATCTATGTTAGGAGTTCAGGGATTTTTCATTAAGGGGGTATAGGCTCTAATGCCTCCTTCCTTCTCTTATTGTGTCACTATTGTAAATTCTTCAATCCTACCCCAAGTTGTTCTTAAGGGGGGATGTTAGGATATTTAGACACTTAGGAGTTAGTTAATATCTACTTGGTCTAATGTGTCCTTAGGTAAAAGAGTGTTTCTTAGTGTATTTCTTTAGTATGCATTAGTATGCATTTGTAGTTAGGAAATCCGATGGTCATGATGTGTTTCCGACATAGCGTGATCTGATAGTTCATATTCTCCTCGATCTTAATAGATACATTGATCTGTCGCTTAACACCCGATTGGTCTATGATATCTATTTAAAGAGCATGGAGGTTCATTTTCCAATGATCAATTGTGAGAAACTCTCTTGTGAAATCTCTCTGTGATATTTTTCTTTTGCATTAATAATTTTTTCCAAGTGGTCATGTTGGTTGGGGTCGTGGATGTTTCCCCGTAGGGGTTTACCACATCAAAATATCATTTTTTTTATATTTGATATGGTTGTGTGAGTGGTTACTGAAGGTGTTTGTCCCTTGTTGGAATACATGTGTTGTCGAACAATGAGCTCTAGTTTCCCAAATGAATTTAGAATTCTATGTATGTGGGAAAATGGAATTAGGCAAGGGGGCAAGTAGAAATTTTCCTTTCAACTCTTATAATTATAATTCATCCCTCTAATATATTCTCTCATGGTTGTGAGAAATAGTCTTCAATTAAAATATTTTAATATGATGCCAGTGTCTCTCCATACTTATGTATGTTGATACATTTTGACACATATGCCCATACTACATTCCATCAGGCTCACATACTTGGAATTGGAACTTGGAGGCTATAATATTCGGTAATATGTGTTCCATGGTGTCATCACCAATTCTGTAGAAATTTCTTGAACCCATGAGAATCCCAAAAATATAGCAACTAGCAATAATGAATTAAATATGTGATAAAGGATGTGCAACAACCATGATTCAAGGATCTGCAGCAAAGGAAAATATGGTGGATAAGATATTGTGGATCCATAGCATGTGAACCTTTAAAGAAATGCCCGATGAAAACGTGTCCATATGTGAGCCATCAATTCAAAATTAAATACATAGTACACTACTTCCCCTAATGTTAGTCAAAAATCCAATGATATACTAAGAAATGTTATGGAAAACACCTTGAGCCTAGATCCCACATATGAGTATTAAAATGGGATAATATAGGATTATGACTAAATGAAAAGGGTTTAATAATAATGAAAAGTGGGTCTCAAAAGATAGTTATTTTGCGTCTCATTATCTCCCCCAAACTGAATATGTTGTATGTCCTTGTGCAACCATGCATATCTGTAACAATAAGTTGTAAGGACACATACTAAATTATGCTTCCTTTTTCAAGGCATACCAATCAAATTTTCTCAAGGTAATGGATCCTCCTCAAAGCATAGATCAATTAATGAAGTCTCCTTCAAATTTGCATAAGAAAATAGGGTAAGTAGACACAAAAATACAATTTTACCTTTGTATTCAATTAGGTATGCTTGTTGGTATTGATATTCCCAAAGTATTTGTATTGGTATAAGCTTCCATGGATGACCCTACAAAAGGAAATATGTAGCAACTTGATGGATGTGCGGCAACTAATAAATGGCCTATTTCTCAGCACAACATGCTAGAAGGAGGTATGAAATATGGGTGTTCTAATTTTCGTAGTTGTGGTTTCCAATGAAGAGGTTGTCAACATCATTTATTCTTTAATACTCCATTGGAATTATATGTAGTACACAACATTTCTACGAACTATGAATTTCAAAAACCAAAAAGTTCCTTTGTAAAATGTACATAGCATGTAAGAAATGATTTGCAATCCTCATACCATATGTAATGTATCCTCCAATGAGTCTTATCTTGTTTTTTTCTCAATGGATCTTGTGGGGTAGCATGTTCATTTCCTTGGCTCCTCCATATTAGCTACTTCTTTTTCTGTTGTTGGTTCTTATGGAGCAACAACATCGTCTTTTTTTTCTCTTGTTGTTGGTCCTTGTGTGACATCAACAAGACCTTCTATTGTTGGTTATTTTGGAGCAACGATAGAGTTTCTTGATGTTGGTTTTTTTGTAGCAGCATCAATTCTTTATGTAGAAAAACTAATTTCCTTCCTTGAACAACTTCTAGTCCTTCTCATTTTGGGACATTTACGGAGGTGTTGGAATGGATTTGAATTGTGGAAGTGGAGTAAGATGATGTCATGGTTCAGATGGAGTGGTGAAGGTTTTATATTGAACAAGGATAGGGATGGTATGAGCATGAAAAATGATGGCATGGTCCTATAAGGTAAAGGTGATGTTATCCCCCCCCCCCCCAATTGAATACTTTTTTTATCCTTGGAAAAATAGAAAATGATTGTAAGGAAGTAGAATAGATCAAAAGAAAATAGGCTTAAGTAGTTTTCCAAATACAAATCTAGAGTATTCAATGAATATAACAAACAAAGAGAAATAATAAGCATACATGTACATACCCAATAAGTCCATGAAATTTGTAGCAAGTATATGATCTTCCATAGAAATTTCTTCACAGGTTCTCATGATAGCGAGCAAACATCTTTGAAAAATTGTGCCGAGGGCTATCAGAAAAATATCCTTCTAGTTCCAGGATATATTCATTGAATCTTTTGAGGGGATACCACTTATGCAACAACTTATTCTGCTACAAGTTCTTGTGGGGTAGTAGTATTTTCCTTTTGTATAACTTCTTTAGGTGATTTTTATATTATTGGTTCTTGTGTGGCAACAGTAGGGCCTTTGAGGTTGGTTATTGTGGGGAAACCTCAAAGAGTGTAGGTGTTGGTTCTTTTGTGACAACACCTATGAGATTTCCCCTATAGTTGGTTTTTGTGTGACGACCACAAGGATTATTGGCATTGGTTCTTCAGTAGAAGTACCAATATTGTCCTTAGAACTTTGTTATTTATTTGTCTTCTATATCAATGGTGGATATGATAAGTATTACTAAAAATAAAAACATACTGCAATATTTGTAGCTCATGAAGAAACTGTGCTAGACAATATTAGTAATAGGCATGTAACACAAAAACTTATGATGGATTGGTAGCAACAAGATTTATTTATTCAACAATTATTGGAACTAGAAAGGTAGCTTGGCATTGTAAGTGATAAAAGTTACTTTATTAGGTGGTTTAGAAGTGGGAGGAGTAGGAAGTTATGGAGGTCTTGTGGAGGAAAAAAGTAAGCCAAATTTGTGATTAGGTAGTGCTGGCTACATAAATTATATTCCAATGGAATTATTGGATTTCAAGGTTAACCCACACAGGAAAAGAAAAAATCATTAACTTCAGTAGCCAATTTGAGTTGGGAAATATGCATGTGCGTATCGTGGTTCTTTAGGTATTCCCGAAGGAGCCTTGTGAAACAATGGGATCACTGGTGTAGAAATGGGTATTGGCTTCTATAGCACTAGTATTTAATTGATTTTCAACACAATTCCTCATTCGTCTTGTACTCTATCTGCAACTTTATAGAATGTCCTTGTGTTGTAGGTAAGCATATAGAACAAGTCTGCAGCAAGTCCTAGGAACATAATATCCATACATAGTTAAGAATTACATGATAATGCACTTGTTTTCATGTCTATGTGACATTCCCATTTCATTCATTCATGGATTGACCTCCATGGTCCTTCTTTGACCTACAAAAAAAAACTAGCATTTTTCTTGTAACACAAGGTGAGATTATGGATGAAAATAGATATTATGACTTTATTCCTCCAATAATCATCAAGAGTATTAAAATCAATGCATATAAAACATGTCTCTTAAAAGATTCATTGAAATTTTTTCACTGTTACCTGTTGAGGAGTGGTGGGAGGCCTAGACTACCTAGCAGTAATTCAATGATAAATTATTCATCTGATGTTCAATAAGAGTGATTCCAAATCCATATGAAGTATATTCATAGGTATATCTCTATTATAAGCATGTTTTTAAATTTACTTTAAATGACATGTGAAACAAGATGCAAAGCATAGTTGTTTTTTATTTCTAGCCTAGAAAAACAATCATGATTTTTATCATAACTTTTTCATTCGATAATGGATTGACTTGATCCAAATTGGAGATAAAATTAGATTCATGTAGGTATCTCCAATAGAAAAAAAAAAATTACAAACATAAATAATTGATGGGTCAAGTATCCCAATGAACAACCTAGGAAACAGAGTTTCTGGGGTGCAGATTTAGGATAGGCAAATAGTATTTAGGGAATAAATTTTACATATGATATTAAAACAACATTATTCTAGTTGGGCTGTAAAATAGATTCATAGGAGAATATTCCCTAGAAATGGGTTTGAAATATCTATCCATTTGGTCTTCCAAAAGTGGATTGTCCCAACTATGTTATGGGTAAGATCATTGCCACAAGAATTCGATAATCAAGCTATTTCTTTGAAATAATGACCTAGGTATGTGAGATGGTTTTATAGGCATATAGTTTTTAATTTAATGAAACCTCATGCCAAAAACTACAAATACTCAATTCCTATGTTTTATGGTATGCCCTACACAAAATCGTGTGCATGCTTAAAATTCTGAGAACTGTAGTTTCAAAGCTATGAGAGGTATTTTATAAATTGAATAATGTAAAAAATACCTTAATGAAATAGCTTCTACTCTCTCTCTAAACATGCGGGAGATTTATGATGCATCACTTAATGGTAACCTTATGATTGGAAACTTTATTTTCCTCGTCATTTTTTCTATAGTGCTAGCTACCATGGTTATTTAAGCAACAAGACAAACTTCTTGTATCTCCTTACTAGCTTCTTGGTATCTCATTTAATACATGATAAGCAACCCATTAATGAACAAGTATATTTCCCTTAGTTTCAAAAACTCTCTACCTTCTCTTCATCACTTATGTTTCCTTAGTGAATAATATAGGAAATGGTTGTAGAGGTTCTTGAAAGAAAAACAAGGCCTAGTATGCATTGTTAGAAACTGTAATAGGTGAAAGTCAAGAAAAAAAATGTACATAACCCCCATTATCCAAATGGAATTAAGGAGCCTAAACTTACCCATCCTATAATATCCAAGCAAGTCGAATCATTCCAAAGAGAAATGATACAATCATGTAGCTTTACTCATGAAGAATCGAACCTATATTTATATATGAAGATACATTAAGATCCCTGGTAAGTGTACTTAGCTCATATTACCAATCCAAGTATTACTAATTTGTATTTTATCATTGGATTTTAATTCATCACTACCATAGTTGTAATCCTCACTTGTGACATTCTTTGATACAATGAAATTGTAAACAAGGTCAAAGCAATTGAGAATTTCTCTTCATTTATGCATTCTAGTGACTAGGTAGGGAATGTTGAGGTCACAACTCTAAAGTGTATCCTTGTTTTGAAATGAACCTTGTACTAATGAAGATTTTTTTCCCTTTGATTCAACGTTGGCAAGTTAGATTTGATTTCAGTTTGAGGATAGCCATATAACTTGATTCACAATACCATTTACTGATTTTTGCAACAATTTCAATTTGAAGATATTTGACCATATAGATTCATGACTTGTGCATACTATTGAAATATGTGATGATCAATCTTTGTTTTATAATTTTTCGATATTCTATTGGTATGGTAATGATCAAATTCCAATTGTTATTTACAAAATGATATTTGTTGTAGTAGAGATGACTTAAAATATTAGATCATGGGATTATAAGGGTTTAAAAGAGATATAATTCTACAAGACCAAGTCAAAATTGTTACCTCCTTTGTTGTTAATCTTGAGTGAGAGTGAGTTCATGCATGCTTAATCCTTACTTTCCGTGAAATGGAAATAGGTTATTTTTGGTGTAGGGGGAAACTCTTGAAGTGCTAAGAAACATTATATCTCCTTGAAGAAAATCCTATAAAGGTTATGTTGTAGCATCCCTCTGAAGATTCCAACTGTAAAACATTCAATAATGATTTGCAATGCCATATTTTATATGTTTTGGCAACTCCTAGAAATGGGATGTGTAACACCATTAGGTGGGGAATAAAAACTTAACCCAATCCATTGAGTTCCATAGGAGTAAAATACAATGCAACTTGGATACATGAGATATGAGAAAACATGGCATTTCATTCCACTCAGTCTCTAATGGGTCAAAGAAGGTCGAACACATATGGACTTTGGATTATACTGGAATAGACACAAAGTATAGGCTATAGAAAAAAAATGATAACCCTTATGATGATTTTGAGATGAAGAGCATAATATTGGAAACAATCCTTGGAATATGCTAAAACAAGTTCCTTTAAGAGAAACTTGGAATGTGCAGATCTCTTATTAGAGGATAATATTGAAACGTGTATTACAATTCCAACACATGTGAAATTTGTCATGATTTTCTTGAACGGAATGCAAGAAGGACAAAAATAAGCTATCCAAGGTTATCCAATACTTACAAAGAAGGAAATTTTATTTCTTGGAAAAACAATGGGATCATGCATATATGCTCATTATACCATCTTTGATAAGATGCCTTTCTTTAGCACATCATCGAGAATGCATAACCATTATATACCCATGTTCTTCTTGATTTCAGTGTATCATAGAATATGAATTGAGGTCCGGAAGTTGATTCATATCTAGGTTAGATATTAATCATTAGAGGTTGTTTGTTATAGCAATATATAGTTCAAGTGTGGTATGAGATGATGATATCCTAACATAACCAAAGTGGGAACCCTCGGGAGTACATAGAGTGTATGGCCATCTAAATTACAAAATCAATATAATGAGAACCTGACATAACCACCATGGGAATTTCACGGAGTGTCTCATTATTCATGAAATTTTTCCACACTTTGTTCAAAGAAACTTAGATGTTCTTGAATGTATGTCAAATAAAAGTAATAGAAGGCTTATGAATTTATAATGCATATCTTCTTTAAATAACCTCTCCTTGACTTTTCTTCAAACAAAATATTTCTTCCTCCTTCCAAACTTCCTACAAAAGATATTAGTACTATGGGTGGCTCTTACAATAGCGCAAAATAAAATATTATTAACTTAACTCATGCATTGACATGACATAATGTAGGATACTATAAACAAAGGTTGTCTAAAGGGTAGTCGGCATTTCCATAAGGTCACTTTGGCCTAGTATCTTTCTATAATTAACCTAAGGTAGAAGTCCTAGTTCTTTGAGTGCCTCCTTGGAAACAACACCAAAAATGATGGTGTTTTATGTGTCTTCCTTGTTAATATTATGGTAGCTGCGAGAGGTATTTACCTCTACATGTGAACCTGACGAGAATAGAAGACTCTGGGAAGCAAGAGAAACCCTAATGAATAGGATAATAACCCTAGAAGCCTTGTCGGCTCAAGAATATAATTTATATTAGGCTATTAGCCTCCAAGAGAAGAAGTCAGCCAGAATTAATAATAATATACTGAACAGACACATACCCAGAAGGAGAAGTCGGCCCCAATAAACTGGCAAGATTACTATAAATACAAGGTGCCAGTTTTTCATTTGTCACATCTCAGGACTGCAGTTTTCCCATTTGCTGCGCACTGCAGTTGCAGCTGGTGCACAGGTTTAGAGGAGGGTTGTAGGTGCATCTGTAGCAGCAGCAAGTTCAGTATTTGGTTTGGATATCTCTTGGCTAGGGTTTGGAACATATGATCAGTCTTTTGTGTTGTGCTATGCTTGGGGAGAAATGTGTTGCTCTTTGTTTGGCTATCTAGCCTAGGGTTTGCTTCCGGAGGAATTCTCAGGTCAAGGTTAAGGTGCTCGGAGGGAGGCTTCAGCCTATGGTTGGGTGACGAGGGTATCGTCAATGGTAAAACGAGCACACCATCTTCTATATTCTAACAGGTTATGGGCCCACACCCCTTCAGTCAGCCTAAAATGTTGGAAGGAAACATAACCGCTAGACATTGAGCTCGTTGAGGTACTGTCGCTAGGGTTACTAGTAGGAGCAATTTCCAAAAGCACTGCAGCTAGGGTTACCAGCAGTAGCAGTTGCAGAAACCCTAAACCTCTTATTGAGGCACCATAAAGTGACAATATTGACCTAATCTCTGGATAGATCAGTGTGCCCTAGCCTAGTGCATCTCCTGGTACACTCAGAAGGCCAAGACATGAAGTTAGGATTTCTGGTCAAATCTAGGGTTTGACCAAGTCAAGCAAGCCATGACGAACTCTATGAAGTCTGAGAACAAGCAAGAAGGAGCTTCTAAATTCATATCATGGAAGACAAGGATTGACCTCATCCTTGCTAAGAACAAAGTGTTGGACATTGTGAAAGGAAAGATAGTGAAGCCAGAGTTTACAGAAGGAGAAGAGAAGGAACCACAGAACGTTGCAGCTATGGAGAAGTTCAAAGACGTTGACATCAATTCCATGAGTATCATAGTGGATTCCATAAAAGACCACTTGATACCCTACATCTCCCATCTTGACTCATCGAAGAAGATGTACGATTCCCTAACAAATCTCTTCTCAATCAGAAATATTGGACAAGTTATGAGTCTGAAAAATGAGCTCCGTGACATGAAGATGAATGATGACGACAGCATAACATCCTACTTTGTAAGGATATCCTAGCTAAGAGACCAACTACAAGCTATTGAAGAGATCACTTCAGAAAAGGAATTGGTGAACATAGTACTTAATGGTCTTCCCAAGACATGGGATGCATTTTCCGCAAGCATGAATACAAGGAAGGAGTACTCGACATTTGAAGAACTTTGGACTTGCTGTGCTCAATAAGAATCAAGGATCAATGAAAAAGAGAAACCTCAAAATAAGTACGATGATCAAGCCTTCACAGCAAGATTCAATAACTTCAGAAACAAAAAGAAGTTCAGTTCAAGGAGGAAGCCAAATCAAGAGAAAGACATCTCAGAAATACAATGCTTCAACTGTCAGAAGTACGGTCACTACAAAAATCAGTGTCTCAAGATAAAGAAAAGAAATAAGAAACACGAAGCATCGATTTCCAAAGAAAAGGAACCGACAAAGAAGACTAAGCAGGATTGAAGAGACTTCTTCTACTAAAAGGTAACAACACTCTTCTTATTTTCTGTACATATCTTGCTTGCATCGTCTTTGTACATATCTTGTATATCTATCTTTTGGAAGATAATGTGTTCCAAAAAGAACTATACCTATGGAAGAACAACAAGATAAGAATGAATATCACTAGATAATACACACGAAGGGATGAAATATATTACAAGATAAGTCGAATCAATTTTGAAGAGACTTAGAAGTCAGACATCAAGAGAAAATGAAGAAAGACTTATGACGACAACTAAGACAAAAGTGTGGACTTTGTTAAGACAAGAAAGTCAATTATATATTGCAGAAGACAATAAGGTTGCAGATGGAAGCATGGACTCTATTATATATTGTAGAAGACAACAAGGACGGAGACAGAAGCATGGACTCAGTCAGACGAAGGGAGAGGATTTTATACACTCTTACATGAAGCAAGGATTAGGAGGGAGATAATCCTATGATCCATTGAAGATGATGAAATGTATATATCCATGGTAGAAGCCATGAAAGAAAGTACGTGTTCATCTCAACCGTAGAAGAAGACCTTTTCAAAGAGTAGCCTTAAAGTATTCTTGGTTGTCCATCTAGATCCATGAACCAATGATGAAGGTAAGAAGTGGAATCTCTAGGACATGGAATCTATAAGAAACTCCATGGACCCAAAAGTAAAAGAAAAGCATGAAGAGGAACATAAGGATTCCAAGAAAGAAAGAAATTCCAGAAATAACCAATCATTCTATCAAGAATCACAAGATTACTAGCCTGATATGAACTCACTAAAAGCAATCAAGCAGAAGAATTGAAAGTCGTGATGAAGAATAGTGTACGGAAGACTTCTGAATGAAAGCATTGTGAGATCCAGAACCAGAGGTTCTCTCAGATGGAAGGAGAAGACTATGATGATTGATTATTCCAGTACACCGGACTTATCTCTATATAAGTCATTATATTATCCGCAACATCCATGAGTCGGAATTCTACATCAAATGAATGCAAAGAATGTTCTCCAGAAGAAATTGAGTAAAGAGTGCATGTAGAGCAATCTCAAGACTTTAAGGCATACCAAAAAGATACTCTTGTATGCAGATAAGAAGAAGACAACTTGGTGGAAAACCTCCAGTGCACAGTAGAAGTGTGGTGAAGATTTCCTATAACATAGAGATGACTACTCAGAAGATCAGATCTCATGATGACAGAAGAAGTGCCACACGGATATGTTCCAGTTATCCAACTATGATATACTCTATTGTTCAGATCTACAAAAAGCCTTCACAGTATTCCAGACTACAGTACAAGCATTACATTATCCATGATGAAGTCCAGAAAGGAGAAAGTGATTCTCCACTATATATCTCCACAGATGAGCAGATAAGCATACATTTTTGTAAAGCCCATATTCAAGATGAAAGAACTTGCATACTCAAGCTAGAGCTCATGGAAATAACTCTATTAACCGGAAGGGAAGACTCTCCAAGATAGAAGAAGGTACGCAAACATTTATTTTTGTGATTGAAATAACTCTCCAGTTAGGAGGGAGCATTTATCTTTGTAAAAGTCCAGATTGGACAGATGCTTCCCTATTCGGAAAGTGGATTGAGATTTCTGATGGACAATGGTTTTCCATTGTAGTTAACATGGGAGGTAGATTGATTGTTGATGTATCATAGACAACGACTTCTCATTATGGGGAGTGGTCTAGGATAGTCATTCTTCTTGGCAGTCACTCTGTGTAGTGATCAAGTAGAATGGTCCACCTCGCCAGGCAGTCATTCTTTCGAAGTTCACAGTTGTGAGTAGTTTCGAAGAATCGTCTGTTTTGGAGGTTGATGCAAGACAGAAATTCCTCGAGGGCAGACTCATTCTTTCCAGGATACAATTTGATTAGTGTCGGAGGAATGGCCCGGGGTGGGGAATGGTTCGGACAGTTACTCCTCGAGGGCAGACTCATTCTCTCCAGGCTACACCTTGTTTGGTGTCGGAGGAATGGCCGAGGGTGGGGAGTAGTCCAGGCTCAGCAATCAGGGACAGTTATTCCTCGAGGGCAGACTCATTCTCTCCAGGCTACACCTTGTTTGGTGTCGGAGGAATTGACCAGGGTCGGGAATAGTCCAGGACAGTCATTCCTTAGGGCAAACTCATTCCCTCTAGGTTACACTTTGTTTAGTGTCAGAGGAATGGCCCAAGCTAAGGAATGGTCCAAGCATTTCTCGAGGGAAAACTCATTCTCTCCAGGTTACACTTTGTTTAGAGTCGGAAGAATGGGCCAGGGTGGGAAATGGTCCAGGTTCAGAAATTAGAAACAATCCTTCTTCCTTTGTTGAGAAGAATGGGGCAAATAGCTTATTATTTATATTCTATGTTGAGGGCAGACATTCTTTCAGACCTCACAGATGTGAGTGAAATATTGGCCCAAATGACTATTATTGATGTTATATATTGAGGGCAGACATTCTTTTAGATCTCACAGACATGAGTGAAAGATTGGCCCAGATGATTATTGTTGATATTCTATATTGAGGGCAGACACTCTTTCAGATCTCACAGACGTGAGTGAAAGATTGGCCCAGTTGATTCAGTTTTTATGATAACATTGTTTCTATGCAGATGAAGACTACTGTGGTGGAAGACATTCTTTCAGATCTCACAGAAGTGAGTGAAAGATTGGCCCAGATGATACAATTTTTATCATAGCATTTTTTCTATGCAGGATGCTCTCAGATGTTTGTTATGAAGACTATATGACAGTAGATGAGGACTACTGTGGTGAATGTGTTTCACTGCTCGCAACTATACGTTGTTGATCAAGTACTTGTATGTTACTTGATGTGGTAGTTAACCACTGGATTGTAGTTGTGTACTACTATGAATAGACACAGGTGTGTTCTATTCTTGTTCGAATTGCCTTGAAGACTATCAGTAGATTATTGGAGATGATCATTCAGATGAATCATGAATAGAGATTTTCCAGACGGAAAATAGTTCAGAGCTTTTACTTCTCTTGTATCACTCCATGGTGAGAGTGACTTATCCAGCATCATATTACCGAGATGAAGTATGGTTTTGAGAGATGATGCAGATGATAGTGATGGTGATGCTCATGATCTAGTCATGAAATAGTCTAGATGACTATATTGATGCTACCGGGTAAATGGTATGTTTTGTGCTCAAGTCCATTACCTGTAAATACCTCTCTAGCTAGGAGGGAGTGTTAATATTATGGTAGTTGTGGCAGGTATTTACCTCTACATGTGAGCCTAACGAGAATAGAAGACTCCGGGAAGCAAGAGAAACCCTAATGAATTAGAAAATAACCATAGAAGCCTTGTCGGCTCAAGAATATAATTTATATTAGGCTATTAGCCTCCAAGAGAAGAAGTCGACCAGAATTAATAATAATATACTCAACAAACACATACCCAGAAGGACAAGTCGGCCCCAGTAAACTGGCAGGATTACTATAAATACAGGACGCCAGTTTTTCATTTGTCACATCTCATGACTGCAGTTTTCCCAGTTGGTGCGCACTGCAGTTGCAGTTGGTGCGCAGGTTTGGAGGAGGGTTGCAGGTGCAGCTGCAGCAGCAGCAAGTTCAGTATTTGGTTTGGATATCTCTTGTCTATGGTTTGGAACATCTGATCAATCTTTTGTGTTGTTCTATCCTTGGGGAGAGATGCGCTACTCTTTGTTTGGCTATCTAGCCTAGGGTTTGCTTCCGAAGGAATTCTCAGGTCAAGGTTAAGGTGCTCGAAGAGAGGCTTCGGGCTGTGGTTGGGTGACGAGGGTATCGTCAATGGTAAAAGAATGGTGCAGTATACATAGAAGAATAACTCTTGTGAGGCTCTTGGTGCAGTATACATAGAATATAGAAGATGGTGTGCTCATTTTACCATTGACGATACCCTCGTCACCCAACCACAAGCCGAAGCCTCCCTCCGAGCACCTTAACCTTGACCTGAGAATTCATCTAGAAGAAAACCCTAGGCTAGATAGCCAAACAAAGAGTAGTGCATCAATCCACAAGGATAGCGCATCACAAAAGATTGATCAGATGTTCCAAACCCTAGCCAAGAGATATTGAAGCCAATACTGAAACTAATTGTTGTTGCAGCTGCACCTGCAACCCTCCTCCAAACCTGTGCACCAACTGCAACTGCAGTGCGCACCAACTGGGAAAACTGCAGTCCTGAGATGTTGTCAAATGAGAACTAGCGCCCTATATTTATAATAATCCTGCTAGTTTGTTGGGGCCGAATTATCCTTCTGGGTATGTGTCTGTTCAGTATATTATTATTAATTCTTGCCGACTTCTTCTCTTGGAGGCTAATAGCCTAATATAAATTATCTTCTTGAGCCGACAAGGCTTCTAGGGTTATTTTCCAATTCATTAGGGTTTCTCTTGCTTCCCAGAGTCTTCTATTCTCGTCAGGTTCACATGTCGAGGTAAATACCTCCCGCAGCTACCATAATATTAACACTCCCTCCTAGCTAGAGAGGTATTTACAGGTAATGGACTTGAGCACAAAACATACCATTTACCCGGTAGCATCAATATAGTCATCTAGACTATTTTATGACATCATGAGCATCACCATCACCATCAGCTGCATCATCTCTCGAAACCATACTTCATCTGAGTAGTTATATATGATGTTGGATAAGTCACTCTCACCATGGAGTGATACAGGAGGAGTAAAATCTCTGAACTATTTTCCATCTGGAAAATCTCTGTTCATCATTCATATGAATGATCATCTCCAATAATCTATTGATAGTCTTCAAGGCAATTAGAACAAGGATAGAACACACCTATGTCTATTCATAGTAGTACACAACTACAATCCAGTGGTTAGCTACCACATCAAGTAACACACAAATACTTGATCAGCAACATATAGTTGCGAGCAGTGAGACACATTCACTACAGTAGTCCTCATATATTGTCATATAGTCTTCATAACAAACATCTGAGAGCATCCTGCATAGAAACAATGTTATGATAAAAACTATATCATCTAGGCCAATCTTTCACTCACATCTGTGAGATCTGAAAGAATGTATGCCACCACAGTAGTCTTCATCTGCATAGAAACAATGTTATCATAAAAATTGAATCAACTGGGCCAATCTTTCACTCACATCTGTGAGATCTGAAAGAGTGCCTTCCCTCAGTATATAATATCAACAATGATCATCTGGGCCAATATTTCACTCACGTCTGTGAGATCTGAAAGAATGTCTGCCCTCAATATATAACATCAATAATAATCATCTGGGCCAATCTTTCACTCACATCTGTGAGGTCTGAAAGAATGTCTGC
>ML786530.1:0-13642 GCA_009831015.1 Picea engelmannii | reverse complement strand
GGAGGGAGTGTTAATATTATGGTAGTTGCGGGAGGTATTTACCTCTACATGTGAACCTGACGAGAATAGAAGACTCCGGGAAGCAAGAGAAACCCTAATGAATTGGCAAATAACCCTAGAAGCCTTGTCATCTCAAGAAGATAATTTATATTAGGCTATCAGCCTCCAAGAGAAGAAGTCGGCCAGAATTAATAATAATATACTGAACAGACACATACCCAGAAGGAGAAGTTGGCCCCAGCAAACTGGCAGGATTACTATAAATACAGGGCGCGAGTTCTCATTTGACAGCATCTCAGGACTGCAGTTTTCCCAGTTGGTGCGCACTGCAGTTGCAGTTGGTGTGCAGGTTTGGAGGAGGGTTGTAGCTGCAGCTGCAGCAGCAGCTAGTTTCAGTATTGGCTTGGATATATCTTGGCTAGGGTTTGGAACATCTGATCAGTCTTTTTTGATGTGCTATCCTTGGGGATTGATGTGCTACTCTTTGTTTGGCTATCTAGCCTAGGGTTTTCTTCCGGAGGAATTCTCAAGTCAAGGTTAAGGTGCTCGGAGGGAGGCTTCGGCCTGTGGTTGGGTGACGAGGGTATCGTCAATGGTAAAACGAGTACACCATATTGTGAGGCTCTTGGTGCAGTATACATAGAAGAATAACTCTACCCAATCTATTGCATGATCTGATCTATCTTCCACACAACATAAACAAAAAGTGATTTAAAATCTTAACCATAAACCTATGATAATAAGAAGAAGAATCGATCATGTTTTCAGTCCCAAACCAGTGGCGGTGCGTCACATGTTAGATTCAATGGGAACCATGCCCATAACTTAACATTTAGCTCTGTATATTGAGCATGGGTTGAGAATGAACCGATTATGTAGAAAACCAATTCCATAGCACATGTACAACCTATAGTAAATTAAATAAACCACACATAAAACTAGATATTCTCAATCAAAACTAGGTTGATGACACTTTGTTTGTTAAGGTTACTATATACCATGCCCATAAATTAACAGCCAACTATGTATCCCAAGCTTTGTTTGAGAATAAAATAACTCTGCAATGAAATATCTTATTTCTACAATAAAAACATTCTTCAAAAAATAATAACCAAAAAATAAATTAATTAAAAATATAACCTAAACATAATTAAACTACAACAAACACTGAACACTTATACATAGAGGGCATCCATAGTGCCTTACCTTAGAGTGGGCCCCCCTCTAAGGGTTTAGCCTATATGCCTAGCTATGGACTCATTTTGTGCGCACTATGAAATGACCATGCACAAGAAATGAACTCAAAAATGTACATTAAATGGAATAAGAGTGTTTTCCCCCAAAATAATAAAAAACGATTGATGCCGGAGGATGAGGATGCCTCCTTTTTATATAGAAAAATAGAGCATCTATGCATTCAAAGAGAGAGAGGATATAGTTCCTCAATTCATGGGTTTTGTTTTAATTTCAACAATAACTGGAGTTATATAATCCATATGATTTGAGATTATTTAAACAATATATAACAAAATAATGCACTTGTTGTTGTTCCATTTCATTGGTATGCATGGATGTTTGATCTGTCTATCATACGAGAGGGTCAATTTATGTTTTAGTTTATTGTTCATTCAAACACATTATTAGAGGTTGTTGTGTGATGGCATCTTTCAATAAATACATGGTTATCTCTGGTCGAAACAGAGTCAGGTACTTTGTTGTTAATTGAAGATACCCTAATTTTATCATGTGAAGAACACTCTTTTCATACATGATCGAGGATATTGAAGCAATTATGAAAAAGATGTTGTTAACTTTTTTTTCCAATAGAAAATTAGCTCAATTATATTAATGAAAATATATTTTTTTACATCTCCAAGACCATACAATGATCATAGTTGAAACAGGTCCATAGACCAAGCTCATAAACATAAACTACAACATTCCCAAAAGAACCAGAAAGTCACTAGACCCAACACCCAGGCTGCAAAATGAGAAACAAAACAGGGATAAAATCCCCAACAAACAACCGAAAGGAACTAAACTAGATGTCACTCACCCCTAAAGGACCTCAAAGTGTTTACCCAACACAACACGCCCCCAAAAAACCTAAAAGTGTTAAACAGAATACTGCATGCCCCCAGTGTGGACCTCAAATCTCTAGTCCAAAACCTCTTCTAGCCAAGGAGGAATAGATCATCAGGCACCCGAAAATCCAACGAGATGACAAAACCCCCTGCAAAATAACCCAGAAGCTCCGATGAAACACCAACGCACATATGAAGTTACAACATGGTTTTGGCATAAGAAGGTAAAAGCACGGCCCCGAACAGGAGGCAACAACCATTGTGTCTCGTTTCTCCTTCTTCTGCAGAGCCACGCTCACCCACAGATGACTCAAAGCGCCACACCACAAGGCCCGCAGGCCCTACACCTGCCGCACCGTTGCTTGCTCTGGAAGCCCACGCCCTCCCTGTCCCTATCCCGCTCCCTCTCCCTCGCCCGCGCATGCCCCCATCCGATCTCGCCCAGCTCCATGGATACAGGGATGTGGCTAGCAAAACCTAGCCACAGAGCCCTCCAGCGTTCTCAAAAACCTATCGAAACTTTCTTAGATGTCGCTAACCTTATTGGCAATGAATTGGAGAATTGTTAGAAATGTTTGGAATCTATCTCATCTTACTAGATAGATTTAGATGCTTTATTTTCCTGATACCACGACGAATATCCCTTTGCAAAGGAGACTACTCCACTTTTGTAAATGATAGCTTTGAACAACTATAAGAGAGAATCGTGCTTGGTAATTAACTAGCACACCAGCTAAATAGCTGATGGTGAACGTCGAAAGGCTGATAAGATGAAACGAATCCTTAAAAGAATATATTAAATTTTATTATTGATTAACAAATAAATGGTTGAGCTTCATTTATCTGGTGTTAATATTTTAATTTATGTTAATCACTTAAGTGGCAATTAATTAGCTATCAAAGTAATTTTTAAATATGATTAGGTAAATGTAAAAAAGTAAACACATAAACGGATGTCTTTATAATAGCTAGGAAATTAATGATTGAAATCACATCCATTTATTTTGTGTGACTACTAAGAATATTCCATCCATATTTAATATTGTCCATAGAAAACTTATTAAGCACTAAACCCTTATTAAATCTGCCCATTGTCAATAGGTGTACGCCTTTCGGCATAAATATTTCTTAATTGTTAAAACAGAGCACTAATTAACCATTTGAATTTATCCATGAATGATGTTCCAACTATCATCCATGTGGCAAGGATGAATTTAGTTGTTGTAGCAATCGATCCATATCAGTTGTAGTTTCCCAAATGAATTTACTATTCTATTGATGTGGGAAAATGGAATTATGCATGGGGGCACGTAGAAATATTCCTTTCAACTCTTATAATCAAAATCCCTCCCTCTAATATATTCCCTCATGGTTGGAGTGTTGAATTCATGGAATCCTTTATTTATTCCTTGACTAACTTGCTTAACCGGTGGGGACTGTGAACAATTTCATGAAGTCTTCAATTAAAATATTTTAATATGTTGGCAGTATCTTTCCATACTTATGTATGTTGATGCATTTTGGCACATATTCCCATACTAGATTCCATCAAGCTCACATACTTGCAATTGGAATTTGGTGGCTGGAATATTCAATAATATTTGTTCTACTGTGTCATCATCAGTTCAATAGCAATTGCTTGAACCCATGAGAATCCCACAACAATAGAAACTATCAATAATGACTTAAACTTGTAGTAAATGGTGTGCAAGAACCATGATTCAAGGATTTGTAGCAAAGGAAAATATGGTGAATAAGATATTGTGGATCCATAGCATGTGAAACTTTAAAGCAATACCTTGTAACAACTTGTCCACACGTGAGCCATCAATTCAAAAGTAAATATCAAATACACTACTTCCCCTAATGTTAGTCAGGAACCCAATGAAATACTAAGAAATGTTATGGAAAGCACCTGGTTCTCGCGGATGAGCATTAAAATGGGATAATATAGAATTATATGTAAACGAAAAAGGTTTAATAATAAGGAAAAGAGGATCTCAAACTATGGTAATTTTGCAGCTCATCAATGTAGAAAAAATAAGTAGATCTAATATATTTATACTTCACACACGACAGTGATAGGAAGAGAATATCCTTTGAATGGAACAAAAATGATGGTGGACCTAGCAGCAACAATAAAACTCGATGAGATAATTGTACAAGATGTTAACGTTAATACTAGGATGCCATTATGATGAGGGTGTATTGGGATCCATGTAGACAAAGGAAAACTAAGGACTTGAGGGACACTTGAGGATAAGATGATAATTCAAATGGATGGTAGATTGAAATCTCTAAAACCACAACAATGACATCAATTGGATGGAATGAGTGGAAAACATTGAACAAGTGGATTTTTTATGAACATACATGGGTGACTAAGTACAAATTATTCAAATAAGGGATACCCTCACAACTGCCCAAAATAGATGTAATATGAAGTAAAATATTTATGGAAAAATAATAAGAACTAATCTGCTTTCACCCATTTTGGTTTTTTGTAATTGATGTCTTAATTTTTGTATTTTGTAATGAATAAATAATCAATATATTACTGCAATGATATAGATACCAAATTGAACCAAGTGGTTCCAAACTATGTGTAGGAAAAAGTGATAACATATGGAGGCACCAAGGGTGGGTATTGGGGGTGACTCTCCTTGGAATAGGTGAGTGGAGATGAAAATGCAGAAGCACTTTCACATGTGAATGGAGTGAAGCATGAGTTCAATGAAATAGTGATAAGAAAATAATACACCAAAATAACTACTCAAGAGTCCTATGGTATAGGCCAACAAGGGGAAGAGAAAAGCATGAGGGTCTTTACGCAAAAGGGACTATATAGTCTTCTGATCCTAATGGGAAAGAAATGGAATGGGTGCTAGAATGTAAAAGGTGTTAAACTAAGGAAACCAATTAAAGGTGGAGTACTACCATCTTATGAGCACAATAATGTAGCTTAGAATGGTGAGGAAACTCCCCAAGATGGGGTGGAACCTAAGGTAAAGTCAAAATGTGACAAAAGGTAAAATGTAATGATTACAAAAGGAAAGTAGAAAATATGCATGATGGGGGACCACGAAAAAAGTGTGAAAAGTGATGTCTTTCATAGTATGTTGCACACATATAAATAAAACATCGAGTGCTCAACAAAAATAAGAACAAAATTTAGATAATATACATGGGTCCTTCACTAGTGTGATGAAGGATGAGAATATGATTAGAAACAATCTCGTGATGATGTCATCGGTGGTGTTTTCTCATATACTAAGTAATGAACAACACCAATACTATTGGAAACTTAAGAGGTTAGGAAATGAGGGGTTCCCAAAGAAGGAAATCCCATGAAGGAACTGGTGAACAAGAATTTCCTAAAGGAGGAACTCTTGTGAAGGAGGACAAGGACTGAGGAATTCCTAAAGGAGGCACTCCTATGAAGGAGGCTAGGAAATAATGACTTCCAAACAGAGGGATTCGCACAAAGTGAAGGAAGGACATGGAACAAGGAGTTCCAAAGGGAGGCACTCTGGAAAAGTGTAGGGAAGCCAAATATTAAGGAGTGCCCAAGGTAGGCACTCCCATGAAATGTATCAAGGTCAGGTAATGAATAATTCTCAAAGTCACTCATGCAAATTGTAGGTATGGAAAGGAACAAATATTTACCAGAGGCACTCCCATGAAATGCATAAAGGCTAGGGAATGAAGAGTTCCCAAAAGAGGAACTTATGTGAAATGTAGAGAGGTTGAGGCACCCATATGGGGGGTAACCAAAGACACTAAAGTGTATGAGACCTCACCATGTATATTTATGATGATGTCTTGGTGGGTCATTCTAATTAGGACATGGAGCTTGTAATCTTATGTTGTTGAGGTGCTTGGGATACGAGAGTGTGGGATGATGGATACCACAAAGAGCATCATGCAAGTCCATGTTGCATCATGAACTAGGTATTGTGTGACTGTGATAGATAGTAGTACTACTCATGGCTCCATAAGTGGATATAGGTTGATGGAAGGGTTTCTACTAAATAGAAAAGACAATTGACCAAAGGTATAAAAAGAGGTAGTTTAAGGTTTGGCATTCATGAAAGAGGATCTAAAAAATCATATCAAATTCCATATGGTGTATAACATGCATGGGTGGGATTGGGACCTTAAAATATTTAACTACATCTCATGTGGGGGGGAAATCAAGGGCCTTTGGGTGGGGTTTCAAAGAATCTCTTCCAAGCGCAAGTGGTGGTCTTGGTCAAGAGGGAGTCATGATAGTCCCAAGGGAGATGGAATCAAATGGTATGTTGATGGAGTGGTTATGCCCTTATAGGAGTTCAATAGGATAATTAAGGTGGAAGTTATCATTAGGACTAGTGAAAGAAGTTATGACCTTGAAGAATTATTTCCCATTAGGGAAGAAGGTGGTTGAGGAGGAATGGGTACTTTAATGAATGGGGGAAGAAATAAGTGTGGGTGCCCCCAAGGGTGAATGAATGTATCCAACCCTCAAGAAAAAGTGGTTCTCAAACCATACACTCTTGCTTTGAAGGTGTGGGTGTTGCACAACTGATGGAAGTGGAAACGTAGTGCATGGACTCCCATGTGCTTGACCAGACACAAAGGATGGCCAAGTACACTTCCATTGATGAGAAAGGACACCAAGAATAGACTTTTGTTCATCCTTTATCAAATTTAGGTGACTTTGAGCATTAGTGTGCCATTGAAATTCACAAATCATGTAGTTACAGGTATCATGAAGGTACTAAAGGAATCCTAGTGTGATCATGTGACTACATAAAGGAAATGGCAGTGCAACCCATGAGATGACATGACGATTAAAAGATAAGGTTGTCTAACCCCCAAAATGGTTAACATATAGCTTGACTATCATTTTAGCAATTATATATGGGCCTATAAATTGTGCATCAGGTGTATTAAGTGTGGTTAATTTCGATATATGATTTGTTTGGTTAAAATCACATAAATGTCCCAAGTGGACCAAATTAGTGTGATAATAGCAATGAAAAAGAAAGTTTTAAGGGCCCATAGTAGGAAACACAATGAGGAAATGAGAAGTATTAACTATTCTAAATAGAATACCGAAATATAGGAAAAACAAGTGTTATATTGTAATTCCATTTATTTCAACCAAGGATCATCAAAGGTTACCATTCATATTGTAGGAGCTATGGTAGAGGTATCTAACTTTTGTTAATTATACATACTCTTCATTTTCTTTCAGTTTAAATTTCAAAACATCTCAAATGCATTGAAAGTGTCAACAAAGGTCATGGACAATTCTTAACTATGTTTTCTTAAATCTCATTATGATTCAATACATTTTTATTTTTATTTTAAATTGTTTTGGCGTGAAACATGAATTCATTTTCCAATGTTGATAGAGGCTAGGTAAGACACATTAAAGATATTGTTGGAGGGAAGGAGTCTGAAAAGGCTAGAGAAGAACTAAGAAAATTTTCGTAGAGTTTCTACTAATGATCCTTTCATATCAACTATGACATATCAAGGTGGAAATAACTCAAGAATTCTTCAAACTACAAAAATTAAATAGATAAAGCAAGGTTTTGATGGATGTGTTTCATTTTCCAATGTTGATAGAGGCTAGGTAAGACACATTAAAGATATTGTTGGAGGGAAGGAGTCTGAAAAGGATAGAGAAGAACTAAGAAAATTTTCTTAGAGTTTCTACTAATGATCCTTTCATATCAACTATGACATATCAAGGTGGAAATAACTCAACAATTCTTCAAACTACAAAAATTAAATAGATAAAGCATGCTTGATAGTGGCACAAATGACTATGAACTCTTTACATTTAGATAATTATGGATATACATCAAGAGAGCTCTTAAATAGAGAGAGGCCCATTGCATGCAAAGAGATGTATTACATTACATGAAAACTATGAACTTTTAGATGGGAGTTGAAATCCATTAGAAGATATAATACCCCTGACCCATAAAGCCTTAAGATCAAAAATTTTAACTACACGAAAAAAGTGGATCCCCATTAGATTGTTAAGGTTAAAATTTCTTTGGATTCCCACTTTGTGTATATATTTGTGCCCACTTGATGCACCAATAAGTAACTATGTTGACACTCTTGTATCTTAGACCCTTTGGCATGAGAATTGAGAACGAATATGTATTCCTTGATGGTTGTCAGTTAGAACACTATTATCTCATAAACTTTTATAAGAACTAGCAGGTTCAACCTAGTGTTCCTAAATATTTTCTCTCCAACAAATAAATGCATACGACACAAATGTACAAAAATCATGCATTTTTTCATTTTATGTATAATTTGGAAAAAGTACGATTTGAATTATATTAGTATTTTATAATTATCATGATATTTTAGAAAACAGTAGCTAATTGATCAAAAACTATACAATTATTAACAAATATCCTATAAATGAATTTTCATTGCAACCAATTAAAACCAAAATTATCATGGGAAGAAAATATTTGTTACTTAATCAAAACAAGCAAGGAGAAGATATCAAATGACTTTATCTGTTTTATCTAGCGAGCAATTCAAACATTGTGTAATTATTCATTCTTATTTGTTTATGTTATTGATTCAAACATTATGTAATTATTCATTCTTAATCGTTTATGTTATTGTTATTTGCATGGAAGGTGATAGCAAGTTAGCTCACACACCAAAGGAAGGTGATGGTGTAGGGAATATAGTGTTTGAGGTTATGCATTATTGAATTGAAGGTTGTATATGGATAAAATGTGAGGTGGAGAAACTTGGGTTGTAGAAAATTGATTTCTATATATAAATTTGGGAGGCAGAAAACATTAGGCAAAGAAAGCTTTCACTAGAGGGAAAAAATTATCAGTGTAAAATCATTAGCAACTTTTATAACCTTCATACCATGCTTAAAGTTATATTTATGAAGTTATTTATCCATATAAAAAGTTCATTCCTTGAAATTTTGTGTTGACTTCTAATTCCATATGAACGATGTAGTTATCCTAATCATTTATACAACTTTCAAAGCTTTGGGTCCCAATTCCATTGTTGGAGAGTCAAACTATCTCAAAATGGATTGTATCTAAGATCTCGGATTTGTTCAATCTTTTCTTCAAAAAATTGTACACATTTCTCTAGGATTGATTGAAGATCATTATCTTATCGATTCATGTGGAAAATTATCAAGAGGCATGGAAGCATAGTTAACTATGTCCCACTCTTGGTTATCTTACTCAAAGACACATGTTTTTAATTTCAAGAGAGAGTTTAGATTATGCTATACAAAAAAACCAAGGTGGGTTGTTAATAAATTGTGTGGTTTGAAGCTCTATTGGGTATTGAAAACATGCATGCACTTTTATAGGGTTTTATGAATCTCTATTGGGTATTGAAAACATGCACTTTAGGGTTTTATGGTTGTTGAATAGACATTTAGGATTCTTTTCAAGTCCACTAAATGTTTTTGGTTCTAATGACCAAAGATTTCACACATCTACCATCTTGAAATTTGCATAGAAGGTAGTCTACTTGACTTGGCCATATGTAAGTCATACAATAAAACATAGTGCTTGAATCTTAAAAAAAAAAAAAATTAAGTATTTGCATCATGCATGACATCTATTTCATTTTCAAAGATAGTAATATTGGATAAAGTAGAAAGTGATTGAGATTGTGTTAATTTGGGAACTATATTGTTATGTGAACACTAATAATAATATCTTTACACCAAAGTAATGGAGAAAATCTACTATGGAATTATTTAACCCCAAATGTTCTAGCATTAATTCTCAAGTATCGAATTCTAGCACCTACATTTCTCAGGTATGTTGAAACACATTTTAGTTTTTTTTTTAATTTCTTTGTCCTTATACACCCCTCTTCTATATTAAATTTAGTCTATCATATATTATTTATATTTTCTCGAAGTGATGCAGGAGCATCGTCAGTGAGCATGCATGGCAGAACAACTCAACACCTGGGAATTGTTTCAAAATCTCAAACGCTGGGAGTTACAGCGAATATTTTGGAGCTGGTTGGAAAAATGGAAGAAGATCAAACGCTTGGGAACAGAATGATCATGAGCGATCAGGGAGTTTCACTCCTAGTCTTGAATTTAACTGAACTTAAGTAGCAATTAGGCTTTCATTTTGGAAGTAGATGAGTAGTCGGGGGGAACACTAAGGACCCTCTGAGTTAAATAGAGGTTTTGTACACCCAAATGAGGTTGTTGTGAGTTAGTAGGAATTTTCTGAGTTTTAAGTTATTGTTTTGATATTAGTTGTAGCCATTTAATTTTGAATGAATATGACAGAGGAAAATTGACCCAAATGCATAATATTGTTACTGCTTGCAATTCTCTGATATTGGATTTTCATAAATGAATGAATTTCGTTATGAATGGATGAAACTGTGAATGTCAATATAAGTTTCAATTGTTTCTCTTATGTTGAGTGAGTGCAAGGTGTGCGCATCGAACACAAGGAGTGCATTGACGAAATCTGTTTCGATTCCAAAGCTCAGAAGAGATAACACAAAACTTTCCCTTTGCAAGCAGTGCAAAGCGACTGCTGCAAGGCGTGCACAGTCACCCGCAAAAACTAAGTCTTGCGTAAGAATATGCTACAAGGAGTGCACAGATATAAAAGCTCAGGAGGAGGAGCTACAACAATGGCTAGATCGACTATAGGGAGAAATCTGGGCCATCAAATCAAAGTCCAGACAGGAGGAATGTGCATAAGGGGAGAACAGATCTCGTTCATCGGATCTAGACGCGAAGGACCAACAGTCGTTGTATCCAAGTAAGGTGCACGTATCTTAACCCTTTGAAAGTGCACAGGAGAGGCATAATCGCGAAATCACGAAATTCTGAAGTCTATCAGAATCGTCCATCAAGAAGGGGCATGTGGCAAGAGATCAATGTTTTGTTGAATTCGCAATCGAGGGAACCAGAGGCAGGAGTTGTGAAAACTTGTGAAATCCGAAATCGCGAGGCCATCTGGATCCTCGGATCACGAAGAGTTAAGAATCGTTGATTTGATGCGAGGAGTTTTCAGGAAATTGGGAATCGGGAGAAGGGAGGTGATCGATCCTCCAACTTTGTGAAACACAAAGTCCTGAAATGCGAAGGAGACAGCAGGACCATCAGATCATATGGATTTTGGACCATTGATCTGACGTGCGTGGAGCCCAGATTTTGGGTTTCGAAAATTGGGAGGACGAGCAAACAAACCTTCCGGGGGCACGAAACGTGAAACCAAAAAGTACTCAAGAGGTTGGGCCCAGGTCATAGTGAGGGGTCACATCGTCGAAGGATAAGGGAGGAGCTAGCATGCGCTAGGGCCCACGTCGAGATTTCGAAAGTCGGAGAATCGGAGTTGGCTCATACGCAAATGCCTGAAACGCGAAATCATGACGCGCCTTTGGTTAGGCGAGTGGTCACAACCATGGTCACGTAACGGAGGGAGCTTAGCCAAGGAAGAGCTAGCGCTCGTTTGGTGTTGAAGTTTGAATAGTGCTCAGGAGAGGGCCCATGGGTCTCATACGAACAGTGTTTGAATAACACTCAGGAGAGGGCCCGTGGGACTCATACGACCAGTGCATTTGGAGAAAGGACCTGTGTAAGTTGATTTGGGGTCCAGTTGAGACCCGAGGAGTCAATTCGACTCAGTACCTTGATCGTTCCTTGACCGGGAGGTTAGCAGCCCCGACGGGAGAAAGGGGGGGTCTGCATCACAAAGTTAAAGATAAGAGATTATTAAATCACTCATAGAGGTCAGATTTCAAATAAGAAACCATGATATCCACAACATATATCCTATATTTTCTTTAGTTGTCCATATTTGAAGGATTTTTTTTCATTGAGAAGTCTATAGATACCTTAGTTGTCTAAATTAAATTATAGAATGCATAAACATAATAACATTTTATTTTAATAACAAGGTGATGATATTTATAAGTTATATAAGTGAATTGTGTACTTTTTAAATCACAAATCATGAGGTCCTTTGCAATGTATTTAGATTTTATTCATATATATGTGTTTTTAAAGACATATTTAATCTCAAGGAGTCTTTCACGTTTATTTGGTTAATTCCAATTTTCCTCATTAAATAGGATGTAAGAAGCCAAGGTGTCTCTCTAATAATAAAGTGATTTGTTCAATTGTTTTGGCCCTAAAAATGTTGTTCTGGCCCTAAAAATGTTGATCAAGCTACGATATTTATAACACAATTCCACTATAGTATTTGTAATCTTGCCTTAATTTTGTGAAGGATCTAAGAATACACTATTGGCATTCCTTTGATGATACCATATTACTTTTGCGGATTCTATGGCACCTAACTCAAATCATATCCATTGAGGCTCAGGTAGCCCTATCTTTAGCTCTCCCTAAAATTTCAACATCAAGTGAAGATTTATAAACATTATTTATTCAAGAAACTCTGGCATGCCATGATATGATTTATCCATATTCACAACGCGTAACATGAATTATCTAATATAAGTCCATCTTATTCCTAAAAAAAATTCCATGTTTTCTTACTCCATAAATTAAAGTATTGTACCATGTTCTCTTGAGAAAATTATAATAAGTAATTTATAATGCCTAAGCAATCACATAAGTAGTTAGTTCTAAGAAATCATTTAGGTTTCAATAGGAATTTCTAAATCTCATTTTCATTATTGACTTCAATCAAAATACTCGAGCACAAACACTCCCCTGAAAGACATGCTCTCCATTCATGGGTATGTTGTTCACATAAGAGGATCATTTATTATGGTTGGAAGGGGAAACTCATGGTCAACTATGGAGGAATATATACCCCTAGTTGTGGTTGTTTAGATGAAATATAGATGTCATGAGATTTTCATATGTACTTTCTTTATTGTAATAAATTATCATACTAGGAACTATTTGCTTGTGTGGTTGCCATGCATTATTTACCTATGGTTGAGAGGTGTAAGTGGGTTAAAATGCAAACTACACCCATATAATGCCCAAGTATATATCCCCACCCATAATATGCCCCTATGATAGCATTCATGTGATCATTAAATTCTCCCCTAATCAACTTCAACTTCCTATAGAATCATTTTCAACCCATGCACAATAGATGATCTCAAATAGTTACTATAATGAGAACCTCTTACACTTACAGAGGATTTCTTCTTGAAGATAACAATAGTCAATAGTCTAGTTTATTTATACTTAAGTTTCATATTCAAGTGCATATGTGTACTTATAGCTTATGTGGTAAAGACGAATATTTATGCAATAATATTCTCTTCTTGAAAAAGTCAATTGCATATTAATTGTCAGTATTGGGTAGTATGAATTTTCCCTATATAAGGTCACCACCTTCTAGGAACTAGAAAATGTATTTTTTAATAGAATTGTGTATTTTCCCTCCTCTATGTGCATCTTCTAGTTCCATAAGTTACAATAGTGAGGCAATCCTTTCTCATCTTACTCATATGTTCATAGAGTTTTGTTATGATGCTTAGAAATTAAGCTTTCTAGTGAACCTACAATTGTCATTAATATTAGGAAATCA
>ML786529.1:391445-401668 GCA_009831015.1 Picea engelmannii | reverse complement strand
TAGGCACTGTGTAAAAAGGTTTTGTAAAGTCAACAAAACAACGTAGGAGGTTGGTTTTATTATTGCAACATTCCTCTGCAATGATCCTAAGCATAATAAGGTGGTCCACAGTTGAATGATATCTCATAAATCTAGCCCGACCTATAGATGTTTTTCCATGGCTTTATAGCCATACATTGATCTTCTTTTCCAAAATAATTCCATATAACTTGGCTAAAATGGGGCTAATCATAATAGTTCTACAACAAAAACTAAATTTTATTAATAATTAATGGTGAAAAAATTGCAATGTATATAGCAATATATAATGGCTAGAATGGTGGTAGCTTATCTTTGATAAGAAATTTAATGGTTATGCTCATTCACAAAAAGACCATAACAAGAGGATAAAACTTCATTTTATAATAATAACAAGCATAAGTGAAAAAATCTCTACTATGAAAGAACTTCAACCCTAGCATGAACTTTTGATTTAATGAGGACATTACACTAAATGAATCTTAGTTTTCTAAAAAAAAAGGGGAAACATACCAAATCATATTTTTTCACTTGGTACTTTGTTTTAGGTATTCTTTAACTTGTTAGGAAGAAAATTAGTAGATCGAGTCTGGCCCCCAACTGATGTGTGTAGAACCCTAAAAAAATGGATTGGAAGGTCTTGTAAAAAGTGTTGAAAAATCATGACCCAAAAACTACTAATATCAAGATTATCTCTGAGATAGCCCCAGATGGTCACATGAGTTCAACAATTTTCCTAGATTAACTATAGTCATCTCTAAAGTTAATAAATAATTGCAGCAAGAAATGGTTAAGAGCTTATGTTTCCTTCTTGGAGGTCACATGTTCAAATCGAGAGGGAGGTATGGTATGTATACCTCCGTAGTCTTTAACAGTCAAATCGTTGTGCAGAGAGGATCCCTTGTCCCACAAACAAGGAGTCTCATACACCAATTTGATGTCTAACTTGACCGTGACCTTAAAAATAAATTAATAATAATAATAATAATAATAAATAAATAATGATATACTAGATCTCAAACCTCTAATCCTCTAATTAAAAAAGACCACACAACAATAATAAAAATGATCCTCATAACACTAATTACAAATGAGAAAAGCCACACAATAATAATGAAAATATTACTCCAACAACCACACAACATTACTCCAACCATTACACTGATCTCTTCACAACTAAATATTTTTTTAAAGATAAATTTGTTATATTTTTGTTTGATTGTAACGACTATGATGACACTCTTAATTGTTAAACCCTTGGGAATTGATGTTCACATCAAGTTGTAATATGATAGTTTTGCTAATAATATTTGGTAATTAGAGAAGTTTTGAAATGGATATAGAAATTATTAAAATACTTTCCTTTGTATTGATATTTTCCATTGTGTTGGCAGTAATTCCTTGAAACTTGTTTTTTAATGGTATTGTTTAACTGTTTTATATTTTGGTTTTTTTCACCAGAATCTATGGACATAAAATATGTACAAAATCGCAATTTTTTGTTGTTTAAATTGTATTTATGAATGCGTAAATGGATTCAACATGCTGAAAAATCCTTGGGGCACTCAAATTGTACTTAATTAACCACTCAAATATGTAGACCCAACAATTTCTCATCGAATTTCATGCAAAATTAAATAGAAAATATCCCTGGAAAAGGACCAAAACATAGAACAATTAGACTATCATTTTTTAATCATTTATATATTATAAATTATTGTTATTTTTTTCTGTTAGAAATGCTCGTCACTTGTGGGGCCAACATTTCAACTGTTGGCTAAGAAACCACAACCCATGGGCATCTAAGCCATCAAAATCACCTAGGGATTGCACCCGACATGGGTCACACCAACCCTTAACATGGTTGGATTTTTGGTTGTTTCCTCCTGACTAAATACACCATAAAAAGATTAAACTTAGATCACATAGCAAACAAAACCCACACCTTAAGTGGTTGAGCTAACCAAAATTCACTATAAATTATTGATATTATAAAAAAATTAAAATATAAAATATGAATACTATTAATTACATTTTTAATAATAAATTTTATTTTTTTTAATATAAAAATCTTTAAAAAGATCTTTAATATGATTATAATTTATTTAGCATCCCACAAATCACATGCTTTATATTTCCGAGTTTTATATTGAAAGTGTTTATCAAAAACTCAGTTACACTTCCCTATATTGAAAGTGTTTATCATACAACTTTATTCTCTTTGGTTAAAAGTTCCTTTCTATGACTAAGTATATGACTAAGTAAATAACAATGAGGTTAACCAGTTTTTTTGGGGACTTTTTTAACTAATCAATGATTTTTTTATTAATTTAAATAAATAGATAAATTTTAATTTTGTATTGTCATAATATAAATACAGTTTATTATAAAGGAAAGATGTATTTGGTCAATCTAATTTAGTTTTAGTGGTTAGGAGGAATGATGGTTTAATTTTAATGATGGTGGTTCAATTCCTACAAGTGACATGATATGTTGAGCTCTTGACTAGTATATTGTTGTAATGACTTCCAGTCATTCTCAATATTATTTTCATAATTTAATGTTATTTTAGCGTTTACCTTAAGTTACATGCTTTTTATTTGACACGTTATTAAACTAGACATTTTTTAATGGTAAACCTTTTCATAATCTTTTTTAGTTTTTTATGAAAAAAATATCATTTTAACGAGAAATTATATCTCAATATTTAAAATTTATAGTATCATATATCTTTATAATCCTTTATAGTTTTTTGGAAAATGTATCATTTTAATGAGAAATTATGTTTAAATATTAAAAAAATGTTCACATTTGGTTTTGAAATAATTTACTTATATTTTTTTGGAAAATGTATCATTTTAATAAGAAATTATGTTTAAATATTTAAAAAGTGTTCACATTTAGTTTTGAAATAATTTACTTTCAATCTACATGTGTTAAAAAAAAAAAAAAAAAAAAATCTAAACTCTTTATACATAAATTGTACTTATACATAAATTGTACTTATGAAACATTGACACTCTAGTGTTGCAAATGAAGTTTCATTATATATTTCATATATTTTGTAGTGTCTCAAGATAGTGGGAGAACCAAAATCATGAAAGACAAGTTTGGGGATGACCCGAGAGACATGCCAAATTTCAAGGGATAGCAAAAGAAATAATGTATCAGATATTAGAAACAACATTTGAATTTCTAATATACAAAATTGTATCTTATATAATATAAGATAATTAATAATTTTATTAATATACAAAATTGTATATTATATAATATAAGATAATTGATAATTTCATTATAGAACAATAATTATATAAATGCAATTTTTTTAAAGTGTTGAAGGGTGGAACTTTTTTTAGGAAAAGAAACCATACCAAATAACTAAGATTCTTGCAATGTCTTTTGTACATATTCATGAAATCTTATAAATGATGAACTCTATGGCCTTAGCTTGTTCATCTTGATAATGCCTACAAATTGTCATCATAATTAGCTAAATCAAAACATAAGAGGTTTGAAATAAAAATACTAAACAAAGTTCAAAGGATGAAAGGTTTTCTAATTCATGAATTTAATAATGCCTACAAATTGTCACCATGGCTAAATTAAAACATAAGAAGTTTGAAAAAAAAAATACTGAACAAATTTAATTTGAAAAAAAAATACTAAACAAATTTCAAAGGATGAAAGATATTCTAATCCATGAATTTCCTTGTATATGCATCATGAATACATGGGAGAATTTCATCCTACATCTTTGGTTGTTGACAATTATACATGCAAAGTAAACATACCAATATGTAGTCAACTAACATACCAATATGTAGTTAACTACTTCATTATGCTTGTATATTTATGAATGAAATGTAGTACTCATTTTCAACTTAGTGTTTATTGATGCCCATGGTGTAATCTAAAAGTGGATGAGATGCATGTTGTCCATGTATGATTCCCTAGATGTAAAAAAATCCAAAATGTGCACACATATGTGTAAAGAATAATTTTATTGTATTTTTCCTTGTCATTGAAGTCTTGCATGCTCGAATAAACATAGAGAGGTAACTGAAATTGTCAACGATCATAAATATATAATTGTAATTGTGTTCAACCTTTGGTAATCCTACAATAGAATCCATCAAGATACCCTCACATACCATGGAGGGTATTGGAAGTGGAGTGTATAATAGTCTCGATTTCTATTTCTAGGTTTAGAGATTCTACACATAGCACACACCCTCATGAATGTCTCTATATTTTCTTGTGTATGTGGTTAATAGAAAAATCATTGTAATTATTTCAAGGTCTTATGCACACCAACATGTCCTAAAACTCTTGAGCTATGCACTTCCATCATAAAAAAAACAAACAATCTTACCCTTTAGGAATGTAAATATATGCGTAGTGGTAAAGTATACCACTTTCACATGGAACCCTTGTTGGTAAAGTGACACGTAATTTGTATAATCTTCCCCTACTACTTTGATGCCACTAGAAGTCTCAAAAGAAAATATAAAATCTTGTTTTGGACCCACCTTCTTATACCATATGGCAAAATTAACCTATTGTAAGTATGAAACCCACTTGAATTGTCGAGTCTGCTATAATTGAGACTATGTTTAGATAATTGCAATAGTTGATGGTCATAAAGAATCATCGTATCCTTACTAAGAAGATGATTTTCCCATGTTTCATTTATTTTGTGATTATATACAACTCTTTATCATATGTTGGGTAGTTAATATTGTTCCTGTAGAGGTTTTCAAGGGATAATTGATTGGCCTATAATGTTGCAAAAACAATACTCCCATGGCATACCTTGAGGCATCAACTTCAATCTCAAAAGAATTTTTAGATTTGGTAAACCTAGCACCAAGCATTTACCCACCTTCTCTTTCAAAGCTTCCAATTATTTACCGTGCTTTATTATCCATGATAACACCTTGTTGCACTTAGTCAACCCATGTCACAAATGTACCATCTCAAAATGACCATATATAAGGCTTAAGAGATGTCTTGCTAGACCTAATAAAATCATGAATTAAGTTACAATAATCATTTGATCATTCTTTCTATTTGACAAGTGTCCACTCACCAAAGTATTGAGGACATTTGGAATTTGTTTGATAGAATAACCATACACATTCTATGCCAAATCGTTGCAGATGCTTGGTATGTGTTTGTTGATATGTTTGCAAGCAAAGTGTCTGGTAAAAAAATTTCATGCAAGGTGTTTGCCGAACTATTTACAAACAAGTTGTTTGACAAAATGCATGCTGAAAGTTTTTTGATTGTGAAGTTTTATATGACATCTCCAAGGATGTTTGTCAAGAGTTCGACGAAAAGTGTGTAGATCCTACAACACAAATATAATTTCAGATTAGGGATGTTACAATATATCTGAGTAATGTTTTTTATTTATGTTATGAATATTTATATTTGGTACATCACATATAGTAATCAATTGGAAGTCAAACTTTCATGGCCTTTAATTAATTTTAATGTCAATTTTTTTTTTCTAAAGTTAAACTTTAGTTTATTTAAAAAAATCCCTATACACACTTTGGACCAAAGCCACTTTTAAACACATCTTTAATTTTACTATACACCACATTGATACACTTCATTTTGGAAGACATGGGTTCATTTGGTTGGGATCCTATGCTCTGAAATAACATTGAAAGAGGGCCACAATTTCATGTAGGTGATACACAAGATCATACAATTTCATATCTAGGCCTCCATATCTTTGTAGTGGGAACTAGAATGGTACCCATATTTGAACTTGCCAATATTTCCTTGAAAAATGAAAAAATTGCATGCTTTATGGAATAATTTATGTTCCATAAAGCAGTTATTTTAGCTTAAAAGTTTCCATGTCATTGCTTGTCCCTTTTCTTGAAGAGCTCAATTTCTAACATATTCCCTTTTTTTTTCTTCCCTTTCCATTCTAATTCACACCTATGGTCTTTTATACGTTTTAAAATATGACTTCATGAACTAGTAAGTTGTACTTAACATGGCAGTTTATCATTATGTTCTCTATTTTGATATGGATTTAGGGACTAAAGGGAGAAGCAACACAAATATCCTTACTAGAGATCAATTCTATTATAAACACAATGATTCAATCTCTTTAAAATATGAGAATTGTTTATTTGTTATTGGGTTTATACTTGCAGGTGCCAAAGCTTATGCCTTTGGGATTTGGTATGTTACCATTCCCGATTCCATTGTTGTGTGGCTTGTCAACATACACCTTCTTGTAGATACAAATCTCACATAGAAGGTGAACATGGTTCTATCCACTTTAGACAGAATTGTGGTATGGGATACAAATACTAGTGACAAAGGACTAAACTAGTGGATCAACTCACTTGTTTGAAAATTATTTGGGACTCTTGGAATCCAGTGGCAACTCACTTGTTTGAAAAATATTTGTTCATCCTACAAACACTCTTATGCCTATGAAATCATTCCTAAGGGGAATTGCTTTGGTATAAAAAAAATGAGAATACTTATGCCTCTAGCAACTATGAGCTCTCTTTCAAGAGTGGAAACACACTTTCACTCACATACACTAGAGAATTAGTAGAAACCCTAGATGAATATTGGGCGGATCTAGATTCTATGGATCAATAGTAGTAGTATGGAGTTACTATTGGCAGAGGCACACTGATTATTTCCAATGTGGGCATGAACACAATAGGTGGTATCAACATAAGAGATGGGATTAATTTCATGATATCTAATTTCAGAGAAGGCCATCTAAGGAGACTAATAGGCTACATGGTAAGTAATTGAGTATTGATTGAAAGCTTGAATGTTTACTAGTTTCTCATGAACATTAGTTAGTGTGTTGAGGCATTTTTTCAATTGTACACTAAGGAGATATTTTGTCAAAATTCGTTGTGATTTGGTGAGAATACTGATTATGTTTTCAATTTCTTGGAAACTTGGCTAAATTCAATTTGGGTATTTTGTTAAACGTCTAGTAGGTAGGGCATATAATAGGGTTTGGAAAACACTTGGTGGTCATGCACAACTAGCTTTGGCACTCTCACACTACTGATACTACAACTCATCTACTTAATATTTTCTCCACCACTATGTAAATTAAAATATAATCAAGGAATTCAAGGTTTCTATATTTTTTAAAAGAATTGATACATAGTTTTATAAATTGTTTACAGTAAGAAAAGATTTCATTAACATTTTCTAAAGGTCTATCTGCTTATGAATTCAGGTTTCACAATGATTTGTTCATATATAGGATCAAAACAAGGTTGGTGGGTGTGAGGTTGGAAGATAATTCAACAAAACCAAGATGGATAGGTTGCTCAACCTTTGCCTCCTCTACACTTGTTGGGATTTGAAATCATGACCAACTATGAGGCATGCTACTCATAATTTGGATGTGGATGATTGCTTGCTCACTACCTTGTTTTCATAGATGGAGGAATTTCACTTTGATTGGGAATCAAACTTAGGTGAAGCATCCTTTTTTTTCAAAAGAATCCACGATCTTAGCATACAATGCGTTTTGGGCCACTAAAAAGACTTATTGTTACAAATATTTAATATTTAACCCCTATTTCATTAAATTTTGGAATAATAAAGCAAAATCTACACTAAAAAACTATGAATTTTGATTTTGAAAGTGCCAATATTGACCTTTATAAAGTGAAAAATTGGGTTCTTAAAATAACAATATTGGTTTTCAAAAGTGTTATTTTCAATTCCAAAAGTGCAAATTTCAAATAATTTTGAACCCAAAAAGTGTGATTTGCGATTCCAAAACTGTGATTTTCAACTCCAAAAATGTGAATTTTGAAATACAAAAGAGTCAATATCTAATTGCTACACTTTGTAATTAGATTTCAATGTTTTGATTTTTTCCTTAATGTGTATATAATATTGAATCAGATATTAATGTATAGTGGTCAACATATTATTTTTGTATGTGCATGCATAATAACACCAATATGATACCCATTGCTAAATATATCAATATTGAAGAGATGAAATAAAATAAAAACAAGTGACAACAATCATTGTATTCTAGAGTTGTTCTTTTTAATAAATATCTGAGGAAACATCACTCAAATAAAGTCTCATTCATCAACATCACTCCCACTCTCAACAGTATGCTCCATCTACAGTTGGTGTGTATTTATTGCTACAAGGCCCTTCTTAGTTTTTTTCTTCTCTCTCTTGTTCACCCTATCCTTGGTCATCATGCCCATATGATTCTATTAAAATCAATGAACATATTTTCTTCTGAAATAGCAACCCATTCTTGTTTTTTATTTAAACAATTTTTATCCAATTATTTGTTAACCTTTGATGTTCTGGTTGGCTTCCACCATTGAACCTCTACTTTGTAATAATGAATAATAGTATCTACATCCTGGTAAACATTTCCCTTTTCCCTAACCACCTATATCATACAATATTTCCCTAGTAATTGTATTATGAGCATTTGTCCCTCTACAACATCATCTTTTGGAGAGAATGGATCTCTCAACTTGTTACATAGAGTTCAGATCTCTCAACTTGGTGGATGTGAGGTTGGTTTACGACTAACCATTTTCACTTCATTTGGTGGTTTCGGTTTATCACTAACCATTTTCACTCATTAATGTACTCCCCCCATTAAGACACGTGAGAGTTTCATCAATTTCCTCCCCCTTTGAGGTGCAAAAGAGGACCATTCTCATTTCATTTGTGCACATCTCATGTTTCAAGGTGAAAGGAGAGAATATTGAATGGATATATACCGCAATATGTGTCTTTACTTGAGAGAGAATTATGTGGTAAGTGTCAAGCTGTAGATATACCATGTAAATCAACATTTAATTGTCAACTCGGGAAGGTAGACTTAGAGGAACCAGCACAGGAAATGCAGGGTTGAAGAGGGGGTTTAAAGGATGCCAAACTAATCTTTGAACTGCTAAAAGAAACTTGTTGAAAGAAGCTATTGTACTCTACTTTGTTCGGCACTACTCTGTACTGACTTGCACTCGTTCTGCACTACTCTGTACTAATTTCATAAAACTGCTCTGTATATGCATGTAAAAGGTCTACTGCACACTGATGACTGAAAACAACTAATATTTTGCTACTCATTACTCCACACAACTCAGCAACGATGAAACTCTCGATTGTAACCAAATGAAATGCTATTTCTGTCAATGGCTGAAAAGATAACATCTAAACTTGAAGCTTGAAATGTTAAACCCTCTGTTGTAATCGAATGAAATGCTATTTCTGTTCTATGAAATCAATGAGAAAACGGCTGAAAGATAATGTCTATTGTAAATGCAATCTACACAGCTCTGTTTCCATCGAAGGGGGGCCTGCCTTCTTTGTCAACAGACTATCTCACTCAATGCATATTGAATATAACTAACAGCAAACTGGCAATATCAGAAATCGAATTAATGGAACACTCTTAACTATCTTATTGAAAATAAGAACAATACAGTGCTTGGAGACCTCCATTCCTCTATCTAATCTATGCTAAGTCTATCCTCCGTTTTCCCGAGCATAACCGCCCTCCTTTAGAACGTTTCAGATCCTTTACAATGTATGGCTTTGCGCCCAAGAAGTTACAAAACGGTTTTGAGAGATCATCGGAGGATGAGACACGTTTTGAGACACGTTTTACACAGTCAATCGTTCCATATACATGCACGATTTCAAATGCTTGATGCCAGCTATTGAGTTCTCAAACAAACAGTTTCCCCCCTGCGTTACACATGCACGGATTTATGACTGCGTTACATATGCATGGATTTATGAAGTGGCAGAGGGCGTAAACTATTCTGTCAAGGGAAGGTCCAGCTGTAGAGATTCCTCCTCAAATCGCAGAGTACCCTGTTTAGCTTGTTCAGAGTCAAACTTATCTTGGCTGGCATTTTGCATATTGCCCAATAACCCCCAAAAACTGAAGTAAATGATGACCTTAATAATTTGCGTTACATCTTGAATAATATTGCCGAGATCTTTCTACCTGGAAAATTGAGAAGAAAGCATTCCCAAATAAAACACAAACATACCCTAGTTCTCCACTAGCACTACCGGGGATAACAATAACCCCATGTCTTTTTGCAAACCATTTAACAACTTCAACATCATCAGAAGCACCAGTTGGTAACTTTGCTCCAGAGATAAATTACTCCTTGTCTGCCCTTTACAACATTTGC
>ML786529.1:372875-391345 GCA_009831015.1 Picea engelmannii | reverse complement strand
ATACAATTTTGTATATTAATAAAATTATTAATTATCTTATATTATATAAGATACAATTTTGTATATTAGAAATTCAAATGTTGTTTCTAATATCTGATACATTATTTCTTTTGCTATCCCTTGAAATTTGGCATGTCTCTCGGGTCATCCCCAAACTTGTCTTTCATGATTTTGGTTCTCCCACTATCTTGAGACACTACAAAATATATGAAATATATAATGAAACTTCATTTGCAACACTAGAGTGTCAATGTTTCATAAGTACAATTTATGTATAAGTACAATTTATGTATAAAGAGTTTAGATTTTTTTTTTTTTTTTTTTTTAACACATGTAGATTGAAAGTAAATTATTTCAAAACTAAATGTGAACACTTTTTAAATATTTAAACATAATTTCTTATTAAAATGATACATTTTCCAAAAAAATATAAGTAAATTATTTCAAAACCAAATGTGAACATTTTTTTAATATTTAAACATAATTTCTCATTAAAATGATACATTTTCCAAAAAACTATAAAGGATTATAAAGATATATGATACTATAAATTTTAAATATTGAGATATAATTTCTCGTTAAAATGATATTTTTTTCATAAAAAACTAAAAAAGATTATGAAAAGGTTTACCATTAAAAAATGTCTAGTTTAATAACGTGTCAAATAAAAAGCATGTAACTTAAGGTAAACGCTAAAATAACATTAAATTATGAAAATAATATTGAGAATGACTGGAAGTCATTACAACAATATACTAGTCAAGAGCTCAACATATCATGTCACTTGTAGGAATTGAACCACCATCATTAAAATTAAACCATCATTCCTCCTAACCACTAAAACTAAATTAGATTGACCAAATACATCTTTCCTTTATAATAAACTGTATTTATATTATGACAATACAAAATTAAAATTTATCTATTTATTTAAATTAATAAAAAAATCATTGATTAGTTAAAAAAGTCCCCAAAAAAACTGGTTAACCTCATTGTTATTTACTTAGTCATATACTTAGTCATAGAAAGGAACTTTTAACCAAAGAGAATAAAGTTGTATGATAAACACTTTCAATATAGGGAAGTGTAACTGAGTTTTTGATAAACACTTTCAATATAAAACTCGGAAATATAAAGCATGTGATTTGTGGGATGCTAAATAAATTATAATCATATTAAAGATCTTTTTAAAGATTTTTATATTAAAAAAAATAAAATTTATTATTAAAAATGTAATTAATAGTATTCATATTTTATATTTTAATTTTTTTATAATATCAATAATTTATAGTGAATTTTGGTTAGCTCAACCACTTAAGGTGTGGGTTTTGTTTGCTATGTGATCTAAGTTTAATCTTTTTATGGTGTATTTAGTCAGGAGGAAACAACCAAAAATCCAACCATGTTAAGGGTTGGTGTGACCCATGTCGGGTGCAATCCCTAGGTGATTTTGATGGCTTAGATGCCCATGGGTTGTGGTTTCTTAGCCAACAGTTGAAATGTTGGCCCCACAAGTGACGAGCATTTCTAACAGAAAAAAATAACAATAATTTATAATATATAAATGATTAAAAAATGATAGTCTAATTGTTCTATGTTTTGGTCCTTTTCCAGGGATATTTTCTATTTAATTTTGCATGAAATTCGATGAGAAATTGTTGGGTCTACATATTTGAGTGGTTAATTAAGTACAATTTGAGTGCCCCAAGGATTTTTCAGCATGTTGAATCCATTTACGCATTCATAAATACAATTTAAACAACAAAAAATTGCGATTTTGTACATATTTTATGTCCATAGATTCTGGTGAAAAAAACCAAAATATAAAACAGTTAAACAATACCATTAAAAAACAAGTTTCAAGGAATTACTGCCAACACAATGGAAAATATCAATACAAAGGAAAGTATTTTAATAATTTCTATATCCATTTCAAAACTTCTCTAATTACCAAATATTATTAGCAAAACTATCATATTACAACTTGATGTGAACATCAATTCCCAAGGGTTTAACAATTAAGAGTGTCATCATAGTCGTTACAATCAAACAAAAATATAACAAATTTATCTTTAAAAAAATATTTAGTTGTGAAGAGATCAGTGTAATGGTTGGAGTAATGTTGTGTGGTTGTTGGAGTAATATTTTCATTATTATTGTGTGGCTTTTCTCATTTGTAATTAGTGTTATGAGGATCATTTTTATTATTGTTGTGTGGTCTTTTTTAATTAGAGGATTAGAGGTTTGAGATCTAGTATATCATTATTTATTTATTATTATTATTATTATTATTAATTTATTTTTAAGGTCACGGTCAAGTTAGACATCAAATTGGTGTATGAGACTCCTTGTTTGTGGGACAAGGGATCCTCTCTGCACAACGATTTGACTGTTAAAGACTACGGAGGTATACATACCATACCTCCCTCTCGATTTGAACATGTGACCTCCAAGAAGGAAACATAAGCTCTTAACCATTTCTTGCTGCAATTATTTATTAACTTTAGAGATGACTATAGTTAATCTAGGAAAATTGTTGAACTCATGTGACCATCTGGGGCTATCTCAGAGATAATCTTGATATTAGTAGTTTTTGGGTCATGATTTTTCAACACTTTTTACAAGACCTTCCAATCCATTTTTTTAGGGTTCTACACACATCAGTTGGGGGCCAGACTCGATCTACTAATTTTCTTCCTAACAAGTTAAAGAATACCTAAAACAAAGTACCAAGTGAAAAAATATGATTTGGTATGTTTCCCCTTTTTTTTTAGAAAACTAAGATTCATTTAGTGTAATGTCCTCATTAAATCAAAAGTTCATGCTAGGGTTGAAGTTCTTTCATAGTAGAGATTTTTTCACTTATGCTTGTTATTATTATAAAATGAAGTTTTATCCTCTTGTTATGGTCTTTTTGTGAATGAGCATAACCATTAAATTTCTTATCAAAGATAAGCTACCACCATTCTAGCCATTATATATTGCTATATACATTGCAATTTTTTCACCATTAATTATTAATAAAATTTAGTTTTTGTTGTAGAACTATTATGATTAGCCCCATTTTAGCCAAGTTATATGGAATTATTTTGGAAAAGAAGATCAATGTATGGCTATAAAGCCATGGAAAAACATCTATAGGTCGGGCTAGATTTATGAGATATCATTCAACTGTGGACCACCTTATTATGCTTAGGATCATTGCAGAGGAATGTTGCAATAATAAAACCAACCTCCTACGTTGTTTTGTTGACTTTACAAAACCTTTTTACACAGTGCCTAAAATTTTGGAATAGATTAGAAGAGCTAAAATTTCCTTTCGAGTTGAGAGTTGTTGCGATAAGGTTGTATGAGAACATTACCGCCAAGTTTAGGAACACTAAGGGGCTAATAAAAAAATTTAATTATTATAAATGAGTTAACTAAGGTTGTCTTGTGTCCCCTACCCTTTTTGGCATATACATCGACAAGTTACAGGGTTGTTTAGAAGAAGCATGTTGTGTCAGCGTGATTCTAGCTGGTATAGTCATCACCCTTCTTCTTTATAATAATGATATTGTTCTTATGGTGAGGAGTCCCTATGATCTTGAAAAAAATAACTAAAAATTCTCAAAGATTTTTTCTCTAATACAAGTATGTATGTTAACATTGACAAAATGAAGGTTATGATAAATAAATCCAAAAATATCACTTACACTAATTTTGTGTATGACAACAATAGCTTGGAGAAAGTGGCTTCATACAAATAACTTGAAATCGATCTTCATCACAAGACTAACTGGAACTAGAGCATTGAGAAAATGATAAATGGAGGGTGGGGAACTTATTATGGATTTGAAAACAATTGAAAATCAGTAGACCTCTGGATATGGGATAAGAAACTCATATTTGAGACTCTTGTCATTCCTCTTATCTTATATAGTAGTGAAGTTTGGTAATGTAGTATCAATGGAGTCATGGAAAAAGATAGAGAAAATCCAATTTTTTTTATAACTTATAATATCAAAATTAAAGGCAACACGCCATATCCTATTCTCCTCATAAAAACGAGTATTTTCCCCAATGAGAGCACAACTATGACTAATACCTAATGTACAAGAACAATATAAGCAACATGGAAGATACAAAGCTTCCTAATATTGCTTCAAGCTCCAGTCAAATCCACTTGCAGCTCAATTGAAGTTGGCATAAATATGTCAAGTCTTGGTTAAATCATTGGGGAATCAAGGAACAAGGTGACTGTAGAATAACTATAATATTAAAAATATCACTACATCTAAATTTAAGGAGAAATTGTGGTGCGATAAATAATTAAAGGATAAAATAAATTAAGATACTATAAGGAGGTGATCAACTCTTATTTACAAGATCAAATATATCTCTTTGTTTTGATTATTGTATATAAGAAAATCAATGTTGCTAAAATAATAATAAACTCTCATGAGCTCCATAGTGAAATAGGGCATTGGAAAATTCTTAAAACGTCATTGATCGAAAGAATTTGTCATCTTTGTGACACTAAGTGGGTTGAAGATAAAAAAAAACTCTCTTAGAATGTTATGTATACACCCACATTAGATCACAATTTCAAAATATTTGCAACAATATTGACCTTCCTAACATTTTAACTCAAAACTATAGTTATTTAGGAATGCTTATCTTAAAGCTTTTCGAGCACATAAATAAAATTCTAAAAAAAACCAAGTAATTCCTTTTCTTTCTTAAGGTTCAATAGACAAAATTTAGTTTCAACGGATATTGGCCATCATCATCATCATCATTGTGCTTTTAATTTTATATGTTGTGTTTTCTCTATAATATTGTGTATCTTTCATATCATTCTCAATCCAAACTAAATCACTTAAAAGCCAACTATGGTGACAATATTTGTTCTCCCTTTAGGATTGACTATATGTGTTCTTATGTTTGTCTCCATTCCATCAAAATTGATGCAAACAACTCAAAGGAGCTAAAGAAGGTGCATGATACTTCTAAATTATAGTATTTGGGGTTCAAGGACAATAATATTGGGGTTTAACCCAATAATATAAAGGTAGGAAGAAGTAAGCAACATCCAACTCAACTTTTTAGACATACACAATGATTTGAAAAAAATATTTGGCACACAATCACCTATTCAACATGAGTAAAAGGTCCATACACATGTAATTTAAATTACATCATTTTCTCTAGATTAAAAACAACCTTCCAATTGTGAGTATTTCCTATACATATTGAAATTCAATAAACCAAGACATTTTATCTTTTATAAAAAAAATGATTAATTAAATCTTTTTATCTCCTACAAAGATAACTTTTCAAAGGACGAAGATAACTTTTCAAAGGACGAGATTGAAAAAGTTGGTACACAAAGTTTGAATATTTTATTTACATATTGAAATTCAATGAACCAAAACATTTTATCTTTTATAAAAAATTTGATGAACCAAGGCATTTTAAAATGTGATGAACCAAGCATTTTATCTCCTAGATCGGAGGATGGGATTGAAAGAGATGGTACACAATGTTTGAATATTTTCAATACATATTGAAATTCAATGAATGAAGGCATTTTATCTTCTATAAAAAGTTTTGATGAACCAAAGCTTTTTATCTCCTAGAAAGATACCTTTTTAGGAAGGGGTTGAAAAAGATGGTAAAAGGTTTGAGTATTTTTTATACATATTGAAATTCAATGAACCAAGGTATTTTATCTTCTATAAAAGAAAATTGATGAACCAAAGAATTTTATATTCTAGAAAGATTTTTTTTTTTTGGAGAATGGGATTGAAAGATATGGTACAAAAGGTTTAAGTATTTTCTATATATATTGAAATTCAAGGCACAAGACATTTTGTCTCCTAGAAAAATAACTTTTCCGAGAAGGAGTGAAAGAGACGATACAAAAGGTTTGAGTATTTTCTATACATATTGAAATTCAATGAACCAAGACATTTTATCTTCTATAAAAAAAAATTGTTGAACCAAGGCATTTTATCTCCTAGAAAGATAAATTTTTAGAGGATGGGACTCAAAGAGATGGTACAAAAGGTTTGAGCATTTTCTATCAATGAATCAAGGCATTCTATCTTCTATAAAAAAAAATTGATGAACCAAGGCATTTTATCTCCTAAAAAGATAAATTTTCAGATGACGGCACTGAAAGAGATGGTACAAAAGGTTTGAGTATTTTCTATCAATAAACCAAGGCATTATATCTTCTATAAAAAAATTATGAACCAAGAAATTTTATCTCCCGAAAAGATAACTTTTCAAAGGATGGGATTGAAAGAGATGGTACAAAAGGTTTGAGTATTTTCTATACATATTAAAATTCAATGAACCAAGGCATGTTATCTTGTATAAAAACAAAATTGATAAACCAAGGAATTTTATTTCCTAGAAAGATAACTTTTCAGAGGACAAGATTGAAAGAGATGGCACAAAAGGTTTCAGTATTTTGTATACATATTGAAATTCAATGAATCAAGGCATTTTATCTTCTATATAAAAATTTGAAGAATCAAGGCATTACATCTCCTTGAAAGATAACTTTTTGGAGGACGAGATTGAAGGAGATGGTACAAAACATTTGAGTATTTTCTATACATATCGAAATTCAATGAAACGAGACATTTTATCTTTTATAAAAAAAAAAAAAAATTGATGAACCAAGACATTTTATCTCCTAAAAAAGCTAATTTTTGAGAGTGGGATTGAAAAAGATGGTATAAAGATATGAGTATTTTCTATACATATTGAAATTTAAATTTAAATTTAATGAATGAAAGCATTTAATCTTTTATAAAAAAAAAATGATGAACCAAAACATCTTTTAGAAATATAACTTTTGTGAGGATGAAATTGAAAGAAATAAAACAAAAGATTTGAGTATTTTCTATACATATTGAAATTCAATAAACCAAAACATTTTATGTTCTATAATTATTTTGATAAACCTATCTAGTAGAAAAAAAAAACTTTTGGGAAAATGGATTGAAAGACAATTAACTTTGGCAAATAGAAAAAATAAAAAATAAAAAATGTTGGATTTGTTGAATTTGGTGAGAACGAATTCCTCCAGGATTAGTATTTTGGATCCTATTATTTTGTGTTGGTTGCAACTAAATAGACCAAGTTAGAATATGGATAGGAGTGCATTTAATAATCAGTTTCATGTGTAAATGTATATAAATTTATGTAAGCCCGTAGAGGTAAATGAGAGAGGAGAGGATGTAAGAGGATATGAGAGAGCTTGCAAGTCTATTGTAATCTCTATGATCTGAATAATAAGACAATCGATACCTATGTTTGGTGGACGTAGCCCAATGTTTCGGTGAACCACGTGAAATCTCTGTGTTTCTAATTTGCGTGATTGTTGATTGTCTTATGTGAATTGCATTTTCCGCATTTGCAATTCTAACAATTGGTATCAGAGTTGCGTTGGAGATCCGTGAGAACCATATCTATGGTGCAAGATCGTGAATTGAGTAGAAATTCATCGATGCTCCATGGGAAATGTTAGAGGCACGTCGACACACTCACACTTGTTAGAGGAACATTGATCGCGAATTGAGTAGAAATTCATCGGCACACCTTGTTAATGCATCACAGAGCGCTAGCGCTCCCCCATCCATAGTGAGGGAGCGTTGATCCAACACTATCGCTCCCCCATCCATAGTGAAGGAGTGTCGATCTCCCTTCAAGAAACACTCGCATGGTGTTTTGAAAAAAAAATTAAGGTATGAAGTTCTTTACAATATTTTGAATTAAAATATTGTTTGTATAAAACAAAAGGGTGGTGGATGTTTTAAAAGGTTTTTTATGAAGTAAAAGGTATAAAGTAAAAAGAAAAGGTGATTTTTTTCTAATTTGTTTTTTAATAAGAGGTGAGGTTAGTAAAAATGTTTTTTTACTAAACCTTTTTTTGGAGTTTATACCATTATTCCTCCACATATTTTTAATGGGATTGGTTATTATAAGCAGTGGTTTTGGAATTTTTCTTCTGCTAATGGAGAAAACTCAAAGTGCTAAATTCGAAATCGAGAAGTTCAATGGCAAGAAAAATTTCGAGATATGGAAGGTTAAGATGCACGATCTGCTCATGCAACAAGGCGTGGTGAAGACGCTTTTGGGAAAAGCAAAGCAACCTACAACCATAACATATGAAGACTGGGATGAGATTGATGTGAGAGCACTGAGTGCCATACACCTGTGTTTTGTCGATGATGTTATGTTCAACATTGTCTTGGAGAAGACAACATCCGGTTTGTGGATGAAGCTAGAAAGCTTGTATATGACGAAATCCTTGACGAATAGGATCTTCCTGAAAATAAAATTGTACAGTTTGCGCATGAAGGAAAGTACAAAAATAACTGACCATTTAAATACTTTTAATACTCTTTTAGTCCAGTTGACTAGCATGGGAGTGAAATTCGAATATGAAGATAAGGAAATTACATTATTGTGTTATTTTCCTGCGTCATAGGATCACTTTGTCACCTCTATTATTTTCAACACAATAGAAAGTATTGAGTTTGATGTTATTGTTGGAGCACTGCTATCTGAGGAAACAAGGAAGAAAACCAATTCATAAACCTCTACATATGAAGTGATGATGGTCAGAGGCAGACCTAAAGAAAGATGATAGGTTCAGAGGGATTTCTCTCGATCAAAGTTGAAGGGAAAAAAGAGTAAGCTTAAGTGCTGGTTTTGTGGAAAATCAGGACACCTAAAGAAGGATCATTGGAAGCTGTTATCACATGCTAATTTGCACTAATTTTTCCCAAAGCATCTTGTCCTTGTGCTATCTTTCCACTTAGATTTTAAAACTTTTTCACCAGCTTCGTCAGGCTCCCATCACCTAAATCCTTCACTCGACTGATCATCCAAAATAGTCATGTCCTCCATTAGTAAAAAATTTGGAAAATATCCCAAACCTATATCTAGCCTAAATGCTTATCTAAATCCCTCAGTTCCATCACTTCATTCATTTTTTACCCTTATTATCATATTCCCGTTGAAAATTAAAAATATTCCTTTTATTAAGCACCCTTATCCTATCCACAAAGTCATGTGATAAGCCTCATATGCCCAAAGTCCTTAGAAAATAGAAAAATGGCTTATTATCATTAATATAAATATTTTTATATTAAAATGTTTATATTAATATTTGATCAAATATTTAATTTATGGCATCACGTCAAATCATGGGCTCGAATCTCAATTTATAATGTGGAAAAGTCAAAGGGTGGATGGAGGGCGCACATACATATCGGGCGTAGAATTAACGCGGAGGTTAATTATGTGAAGGCGGGCCGATATATAAACCAATGGTTTTTTGTTGAGGAGATGTGCCCTTACGTGGTGAATATCGGGGGTAAAAGTAGTGTGGATTAAACCACTCCATCCCAAGCCCGATATAATAAATGCAACCATTTATCATATAGTTTATGTGCGGCATATTTTCCAGGAATGCATTTCAATAATAAATGAGATTTTTCCTCACGGTGAAAAGGTTCTATAGAGGTAAAATTTAAGTTTTACAAATTAAAGAGATTAATGTTTAGGTCCATAGAAAATAATTAAATGGGAAGATGCACTTGAAAGGAAGACTTGGATAATTCTTTATCTAAAGGTTTTACAGAAGTAAAAGAAGAAGATCAAAAGTATTTTACCAAACATGGTAAACAAGACATGGTTTTCAAAACCATGGGAAACAAACCAGTAAATGGTTTTCACAGTGAAATGGTAAATTGGAAAAAACAAGAAACAATAAATGTTTTTCACAGTGAAATGGTAAATTGGGCAAAACAAGACATGGTTTTCAAAACCATGGGAAGCAAGCAATAAATGGTTTTTCAAAACCATGGGCATGAATTAAATTATGGAAATTTAATTTTAAAGGATAAAAACTATTTGGGAATTATTTTTTATTCAAATATATTATTCCCAAATATTTAAGAAAAATATGGATAAATAAAATTAGATTTGGAAAAAGCACAAGTGACATTTCAAAGAGGATGTGGCAGTCAGTTTCTGCAACAATTGAGACTTACATGACGATTTACAGATGAACCAGAATGAGTTTTCAAAATTCAAAGGAGTTTGTTATCAAGCATCAACCCTATAACATTAACCTTGTTCATTTTTCACATAGGTGTCACGGATTGGGAGATTCGAGGGAATATTGGAGCCATATTTTTTTGTTATGATTTCATGTTCGAGACATGTTTTTGTGACTCATATTTCGGCCAGCTGGAGATGAATTTCAAGAAAATGAGAGGTTTTTCTTCAAAACGAGCTTATATACAAAAACCATTCTCATATTTTACACAACTATTACAGTTTGATAATTACAGGTGGTGTTTATAAGCCTATTTTTTCGCCTGAAAAACAGGAGATCAGTGAAACGTGTCATGTTCTATTTGTAACTGTTTCTATTTTGGGGAAGAAGCTGAAATGTTTTAGTTGAACTATTGTAATTGGTTTCTAATTAAAAGGAACTCGAAATTGTATAAATGATAGAGTTTATGAATGTATTAATGTTGGCAGAAGTGCAAGGGCACCTTTTTGTTGTTTCTAAACTCTATTTTAATTTCCTGGAGTTGAATTGAATACATATGCAGAAGTTTTTGAAGTCTCTATGAAAAGATTCTAATGGTGGTGATATGAGTTTTGTCTCCTTTCATTGTATGCATTTCGTGTGTTTTTTATTTCTATTTACATTTTCTTCTATTTAAATTGGAGAGTTAAAGGCCCAGAATTCAACTTATGATGCTCTTGGCTTAAGCAGTTTAAACTGTGTAATTTTCTTCCTAGCTAATTCATAATTTATTTCAGTAATGCTCTAATGCAGTTATTTGTTTTCCCCTTCTTCCTACACTTCGCTTAAACTCAATTTGCAGCTCAGATTCATTGCCTCATTTAGCCTTTATCCTTTGGAGAGTTATACTAATCAGTCATTGTTTTCATTCACTTTCAGAATTTCTTCTCCATAGCCCTAAGTGTCCCTCCCCTTCCTCGCCAACAACTTTATAAAAAACCCCCAAAACAAACTAAATCTAGCCATTGATTGCCAAAGATATATCAAGTGACACGAGAGATCCCTCTCCGACTTGAGCAGGCTAGTGCCCAACTATAAAGTAGGTTGAAATAGTTACCTCTATCATTTGTCTATCAGCTGGACAAAATTTACAGAGTGCTAACATTCTGGCGCCGTTGTCGGGGACAAAATTGAAAAATTTTCCCTGGGAAAGAACGACATGGTTGAGTTCTAAGGTATAAGAACAACAGACACTTAGGCACATATTGGCTGTATTCCTACTCTGGCGACTCCACACATCAAAAAAATCAGTTTGAAGGTAATTCCACTGGTAGAAGAATCCATAAATTTAAATTTTAACTCGTGACTCCACTCTCAATACAAAATCCAACTTCCAAAACATCATTGGCGACTCCATTGTATGAATATGAGTTCAATATCTGAAAGGTATGTTCCAATGAATCACTCTCATATTCCTGGCTTTCCAAATCGTATTCCTCACATAGATTGGCAAAAATATTTGCCTAAATTCGAAGATGGGAAAGGAAATGATGTTGCCTTGCACTTGATTAGATTTCACATGCACATATGTAAGTTGGGGGTTTAATTTCATGAGGATTGTTTGATGAGAATGTTTATGGCTAATTTAGAGGGGGAAAGCAATATTATGGTATGAAGGTTTAAAACCAGGAAGCTTATACTCTCTTAAGGATTTCCACATAACATTCTTTAAACATTATGGAGAATCTAATCCTTCATTCTTGGTGTTTGAAGATTGTTGTGAATTTTGTGAACATTTCATTAACTACCTTGAAAATGTTTTTGGTGATGAAGAGTGTATGAATGATGAAATCATAGAATCCCTTTATGAATATTCATCCCAACAACAAATAGTATCCCCTCCTTTGGTTGAAGGTGAATCTGATCAAGAAATTGTTGTTGAAAGTCATTTTCCTTCTCCTGAACTTGATGAAGATATTCATACATGGATGAGGATTCTGAAACTGCATCTATGGAGACTTCAAGCAGTGAACAAACAAATTACATAGAGTTTCAGGAAAGAAACAAAACAACATATGCCATTTTTCAATCAGAAATACAGAAAGATAATGAAGAGGCAGTTGTTTTATTTGATTCATTTGGAAATCATGGTTTTGAAAATGCATCCATGGGAACTCTAGATTGTGAAATAGTTCATGATGTTATCTTTTCACATTTGCAAGAATATTATGAGAAGGAACTTATTTCCATTCATTCATTTGAAAGTCAAAATGACAGTCCTCAAGCAAATTTTCAGAAGGTTAATAAAACCAAACTATAATTGTTTGATGAACAAGAGGATAGCCTTGATACACATAATATGGCTGTCATATTTGAAGATGTTCAAGAATGTATGAATGTTTTTGTTGAGATGCATGGAAAAGTAGACAAACCTATTGTTGCCATTTCATTTGAAAATGTTCTCAGAACTGAAGAAATAGAGCAAGAGCAACAAACACTTATGAATGAGGCTTGTCTTCCTATTTTTGTTCATCAAGAAGAAATGATCTTTCATGGTTTTCAAGATCCCGTGGCCATCCTATTACATTCATCAGTGAAGGAGGAACTTGTTTCATTCATAAGCTCAGATTTTGGATTCAATTTTTGTTTTTAGCTGCCATCTTTTACATTTGTCTGCCTGCTTAAGAAAAATGTGAGCAGAGGAAAATCGGGAAGCCAATTGCTTGATTGGCTGCATTGGCACTTTAGCATCACTTGATTGAGTATTCATTTCAGCATTTTTAGGGTAGGTAGGAGTGTGTGAATAAGCTTGTTGTTCAATCATTTTTCAGTTTGGATTTCCAGTAGTTTGTACAGTCAGATTTTAGCGGTGTATTCAGTGTTTAGTATCTAGTTGAGAGAAGTGTGAAGAATTTGGTTTTCAACAATCACTGGTGACAAGTCAGAGTAGGGTACATACACATATTTTGGGAGCATCCCAATGGATCAGGCACTGGGTCTACGAGTTCTTTTCTACCTCACTGGGAGGATAACATCTCCATTTGGAGCCTATGTTATCACATGCTAATTTGCATTAATTTATCCCAAAGCATCTTGTCCTTGTGCTATCTTTCCACTCATATTTTAAAACTTTTTCACCAACTTCGTCAAGCTCCCATCACCTAAATCCTTCACTCGATTGATCATCCAAAATATTCATGTCCATGAGTCAAAATTTGACAAATATCCCAAATCTATATCTAGCCTAAATGCTTATCTAAATACCTCAGTTCCATCACTTCATTCATTTTTTACCCTTATTATCATATTCCCGTTGAAAATTAAAAATATTCCTTTTATCAAGCACCCTTATCCTATCCGCAAAGTCATGTGATAAGCCTCATATGCCCAAAGTCCTTAGAAAATAGAAAAAGGGTTTATTATTATTAATATAAATATTTTTATATTAAAATATGTATATTAATATTTGATCCAATATTTAATTTATTGCATCATGTCAAATCATGGGATGGAATCTCAATTTATAATGTGGAAAAGTCAAAGGGTGGATGGAGGGCACACATACATATCGGGCGTAGAATTAATGCGGAGGTTAATTATGTGAAGGCAAGCCGATATATAAACCGATGGTTTTTGGTTGGGGAGATGTGTCCTTACATGGATTAAACCACTCCAGCCCAAGCCCGATATAATAAATGAAACCATTTATCATATAGTTTATGTGCGACATATTTTCCAGGAATGCATTTCAATAATACTTATGGAATTTCAAATAAATGAGATTTTTCTCGCGGTGAAAAGGTTTTACAGAGGTAAAATTTAAGTTTTACAAATTAAAGAGATTAATGTTTAGTTCCATGGAAAATAATTAAATGGGAAGATGCACGTGAAAGGAAGACTTGGATAATTCTTTATCCAAAGGTTTTACAGAAGTAAAAGAAGAAGATCAAAAGTATTTTACCAAAGATGGTAAACAAGACATGGTTTTCAAAACCATGGGAAACAAGCCAGTAAATGGTTTTCACAGTGAAATGGAAAATTGGAAAAAGCAAGAAACAATAAATGTTTTTCACAGTGAAATGGTAAATTGGGCAAAACAAGACATGGTTTTCAAAACCATGGGAAGAAAGCAATAAATGGTTTTTCAAAACCATGGGCATGAATTAAATTATGGAAATTTAATTTTAAAGGATAAAAAATATTTGGGAATTATTTTTATTCAAATATGTTATTCCCAGATATTTAAGGAAAATTTGGATAAATAAAATTAGATTTGGAAAAAGCACAAGTGACATTTCAAAGAGGATGTGGTAGTCAGTTTCCGCAGCAGTTGAGACTTACAGGATGATTTCTGGATCAACCAAAATGAATTTTCAAAATTCAAAGGAGTTTATTGTCAAGCACGGACCCTAGAACATTAACCTTGTTCATTTTTCACACAGGTGTCACGGATTGGGAGATTCGAGGGAATCTTGGAGCCATATTTTTTTGTTATGATTTCATGTTCGAGACATGTTTTTGTGACACATATTTCAACCAGCTGGAGATGAATTTCAAGAAACCGAGAGAGGTTTTTCTTCAGAACAAGCTTATATACAAAAACATTCTCAGATTTTACACAACTATTACGGTTTGATAATTACAGGTGGCGCTTTGAAGCCTATTTCTTCTCCTGAAAAACATGAGATCAGTTAAACGTGTCATGTTCTATTTGTAACTATTTCTATTTTGGTGAAGAAGCTGAAACGTTTCAATTTATCTATTGTAATTGGTTTCTACTTAAAAGGAACTCGAAATTGTATAAATGATAGAGGTTCTGAATGTATTAATGTTGGCAGAAGTGCAAGGGCACCTTTTTGTTGTTTCTGAGCTCTATTGTAATTTTCTGGAGCTGAATTGAGTACATATGCAGAAGCTTTTGAAGTCTCTATGAAAAGATTGTAATGATGGTGATATGAGTTTTGTCTCCTTTCATAGTATGTATTTCCTGTGTTTTTTATTTCCATTTCCATTTTCTTCTATTTAAATTGGAGATTTAAAGGCCCATAATTCATTTTATGATGCTCTTGGCTTAAGCAATTTAAACTGTGTAATTTTCTTCCTAGCTAATTCAAAATTCATTTCAGTAATGTTTTGATGCAGTTATTTGTTTTCCCTTTCTTCCTACACTTCTCTTAAACTCAATTTGCAGCTCAGATTCATTGCCTCATTTAGCCTTTATCCTCTAGAGAGTTCTACTATCCAGTCATTGTTTTCATTCACTTTCAGAATTTCGACTCCATATTCCTAAGTGTCCCTCCCCTTCCTTGCCAACAACTTTATAAAAAAAAACCCCAAAAAACTAAATCTAGCCACCGATTGCCAAAGATATATCAAGTGACATGAGAGATCCCTCTCTGAGTTGAGCAGGTTAGTGCCCATCTCTAAAGTAGGTTAAAACAGTTACCTCTGTCGTTTTTCTATCAGTCAGAAAAAATTTGTAGAGTGCTAACAGAAGCGACAACAAGCCTCTAAAGACGACCCCCATGAAGGAAGTGAACGCAACTGAAATGGGTTCAACAATAGGTTCAGGTATGACTGATGAAGTTTTATCAATTAGTATTGGTTCATGTCATGATCAACAATGGTTATTAGATTTTGGTGGTTCAAATCACATGTGTCTTCATAGACACTAGTTTGTTACTTACCGGTATATAGATGATGGAATTGTTTATATGGGAAATGACATATCATGTAAAGTTGTGGGAATTGGTAGCATTCGAATTAAGATGTTTGATGGAACTGTTAAAATACTAATTGATGTGAGACATGTACCTGAGCTTAGCAAGAACCTAATATCTTTGGGAGTCTTAGACACTAGAGGATATTAAAGTATTGTTCAATGTGGAGTTATGAAGGTCTACAAAGGAATCCTACTAGTTATGAAAGCGAAGAAGGTTGGAAACCTGTTTCTGTTAGAAGGAAGAACCGAGTTAGATCATGCGACAACTATATCCGATAATGATAGTGATTATGTTCGACTGTGGCATCAACAATTGGGCCTGTTATCACACAATTTGTAGGAAGGGTTTAGGTTAGCTTGAGTCAAGGCTTCAAACTGGCGTAACAGGAGCTTCCCCACCCACTGTCACCTCGATGGGGAGCTCTTTCTATTTAGGGTGTCTAATCCCAAGGGAGACGTCCCTAGTAATCTGGAGCTCTGAAGGAGAAAGATCAAGGTGTAAGGCTTCAAAGGTTAAAGTGAGCTTTCCCTTCACAGATTACTGCCAAATAGATAGTCAAGAGTGAAAGTATTCCACTGAGAAAGGCACCTGTTTATGGGACAAGGCAAATAAAACTAAAATGTGCTGCAGTGGTTAGTACTTCAAATATTAATGACTATCTTCAACACATATATGAGCAATGATCAAATGTAATTATTGACGAAGTCAATGATTACTAATTAAAACTTATATCTTATGTCACTTCTTCAATAAATACACGAGATATTAGCATTCAATGTATAAAGTCAACCTTATTGTATCACAATGCAATGAATATTATAAATCTTCTCATATAAATAATGTTGCTGCATCACTACTGCAGAAATAATGTGACGTCAGCCCTAGAATCAAGTCAGTTTGAAAGACAAAGAGCAAGACGTTTTGTCAAACAAGCTTGTGAAAGTGATCAACAACTCAAGGTCTATCAAACAAGGTGACAAGTGTCAAAACGTTTTGAGCCCAAACAAGTTCTTTGACAGGTATGACGTCACCTATATTACTTCTGTTGTAGGGTTAGGGTTAGCTAGCCAAGAGGTGGACGTTTTAACTAAATCAACCAATGAAAGTACTCAAATCCTCTATGGCTACAAGGAGATGACTAAGCCGCAAGTTTTTTAGTCCAAGCAAAGATTCAATTAGGGAAAGATGTCATCATCAATCTAGGGTTAGTCAAGACGCTAGGTTAGTTTAGGGTTTCAAATAAAAGGGTTTTGAAAGAAAGTTTAAGCACAAACAAGCTCAAACTTATACTTCTAGACTAGTGCCTTGGGTTAATGGAGTCAAATGAAATGAAGCTAATGGCTTGGAGAGACTTAAACTTAAGGACAAGAGGGTTAGGGTTTGATGGTGCTGCTATGGCAGGGCCACCAAATCAAAACCCTAAGAAGAGGAGGCTTGTTCAGGTGTAGCTAAGGCTAGGCCTAATGCTCCTTCTTCTTTCCTTAAGACTCTCTTGGCAAAACGTCTAGCAAATGAACACAAACCTATGGCTGAAAAGTGTTGTTTAAAGACAAGGCTTTTCAAAACCCTAGAAGCAAACCCTAGGTGTAAAATGAATTAGGCCTAGGATGCCTTCTTTCTTCAATTTATGTTCAAAGATAACTCAAGAAAAGAGAAAGTCTAGTGTAGCTATGGCTAGGCTAAAACTTCTCTAATCAAATGGATAATAAGATTTTACCATGGGGACATGAAGCCACAACCTACTTGTGTGTTGACTCCCTAGGGTTTTAGTGATTAAGAAAATAATAACAATGTAACTATGCATGCAAGATATTTAATCAACAACCATTCATTCAAGAAGTTTTGATGAGAAAAACACTTACAAATTCAAGATGAAGCTTATCAACCCTAGTTGTAAACCTTCCAATGATAAATAACACCATATGCCAAAAATAGTCCTCCAAGATGTAGCGCCTCAACTCCACAAGACAAGAATAACCAAGAAAAAAGACTAGAAAATATCTCTCCACAAGAGCAAGTTGTGTTCTCATAAAATGAGAGGCAACATCTTCTTTTTATATCCTCCTCATGACCTTTAATTAACAAAATTGGTCATGGAAAACAGCCGACATGGCTGACTTAACAATATTCAATTATTTTTCACATTACATGCCTAAAATGCCAAAAGTGAGCTAAAAATGGAGACGTCAGGCCCCTAAAGGGGAGACGTTGGCCCTTTCAGGGCATGATCAACATCCAAGGAGAAAAACGTTGGCCCCTCTGGGGCTCCTGCAACCTGTCACATGTGCCAAACAAGCCTAGCACACTGCCACATGCTCTAGAAATCGTCCAAGCTGCCCTGGGTGGCGTCCTGATCACCAAGGCCATCGTCCCATCTGCAAGGGGCTGATCCCCATGGGTCAAATCTCTGCCAAAAACGTCCTGATGAGGGCGTCCTTCTTCTTTTCTCTGCAAGGGATCGTCACAACCCTGTCCTACCTCTGCCATCCCAACAACCATCTGATGGGCTCTTCAGCCCCATGGAGGTCCGAGCTAACCATCTCCCCATGTGCACCGATCCTCTGGTACCTGTCTGTCGGTTATGGTCCTGCACATCAAAGACTACGCCCTCCACGGGCTCATCAGTCCTAGACATCATAGCAATGTAAATCATATCTCATCATTAAATTTATCAAACATATGCATGAAATCCCTAACAAATC